>JAGDYQ010000101.1:0-83437 GCA_021962125.1 Bulinus truncatus
ATATTAAAATTGTAGATAATTTTCTGTGGCGCGCTGGCAGAGTGGGTTAATCGTTTGGCCATGACCGATTTATTGCTAAAATATATGCCGGTTCGATTCCTATCGGAGACATATATTTCTTTTTTCAGATTTTTTTTTTCAGGATTAGGGTTAGGGATAGGGTTAGGATGTGGAGCAATATTTATTGATGGTCCCCGAAAAAAAAATCTCCCATTATTAACAGTAAATGACGTCATCAACGTCTGCAGTAAATAGAGTTCTCATTCATTCTGTTTACTGACGTCATTAAAGTTTGCTAGACGTATCCCGAAAAAAAAATACTAAGTATGTCTTAGACGTATCCGGAGCCAGTGCGTTATTTTAATGAAATTATTGGTATACTTGCACTGACCTATAGATATCAATTATCACTAAAATCCTGACCCCGGAAACGGAAAAAAAAATAGTCGCGCATGCGCACATATATACGGTCTCTGGGAAAAAATATGGAGACCGGGGTGTCATGAGAGGGGTGACACCATGAGTTACCGCACCGGGTGACACCAACCCTAGTGACGCCACTGCTTATGGTTGTTGAGATCTAGGGTGATGACAGACAGACAAAACGGGGACAATAGAGCATTTTTTTTTAGAAAATGCTCTAAAAAGAAGATAAAAAAGCTATAATTTAAACTAGATAATTTGTAGTAAAAATAACGTGATTTTTACGTGTTTCTCTTTTGAGCGGCTATAGTATTAACTGAGTGCATTGAACAACATAGCTTTGTACAAGGCAGTCGTGTATATGAATGTCTGGTATGCTGATGCAGTAAATGTTGTGTCACCGTAACATGACACCTGTTCGTAATTGTATATCGTATTAAGCAAACCATCAAAATCAACCTAAAGTAAATATGCCTAGGATAGGCTTGGTGGGGGCATTTTTGGGATTTCCCGTTTTTTTTTTTCTGTCTAATCTCTTCTTCCTTAAATTCGCCACACCGAGCTCAATGGGATTACCCGTTTTAACACTCGTCCAATCAGTTTCCAGACCATACCGACCACTAAAGCCAAATAGTTGGGCTTGGTCTTGGGATCAAGGCTACGGGTTCAAACCCCAATCACTCAAGCCTAACGTATGGTGAGAATCAGGGACAAGGCGTGTTTGCGGTCCAGCCCCGTAGCGTGAAAAATTTACAGCAGGGGCTAGACATTCTACAGCAGGGGCCAGGCAATAGCAAGGGGGGGGGGGGCAGGTAATACATTTTACTAAGTGGAGCAAATAAGCTGAGGGGGCCAGGCAATACGCTACGGGCCTGTTTCGGTCATAACTCTTAGAGAAAAATGTATTGATGTTATTATGCTATATACCAAGCACAAACGAACAAAAGTCTATATATTTGTATAAAGTAAAATGACTACATATATAAAACATCAGTTATATATAAATCATATATGTTGTTAGTCTAATAATTTAAACAAATATATAAATATATTTTCGTTTGTGCTTTGTATATAGCATAAAAACATCCATACATCTTTCAGTCTAATAATTTAAACAATATATAAATCTATTTTCGTTTGTGCTTTGTATATAGCATAAAAACAACAATAAATTTTTCTCTAAGAGTTATGACCGGAAACACTCACGCCTCGTCATTCTCAACAGTGTTCAGTGATTTTCCAGAAAGGATACAGATCTGAACCAGGGATGGGGCTAACGTTTTGCTATCTTAATCGAGGACCGTAAAATTCTTAAAATGTACATAAAGGCCGGGCAAAGAGTATGTGCCGGGAGTGTTTATATAAACTGAGATAAGCCGAATGGACTAAAAATTTCAATTAACGGCCGTAGTTTGCTATGAGCTTAGCTTATTATCATTACAGGCAGGGCCGGATTACTATTGCTGTTGGGCCTTATGCTTGTTATAAAAGGGCCCAATATTCCGAACAGAATTACAAAAAAATATCACAAATGTGAGATAAACCGATAAAAAGGGCCGATTCTCGTCCAGGGCCTAAGGCTACAGTCTTATATGCCTCATTGTTAACCCGGCCCTAACTACAGGGACACCACAGAAATATATTGTGTTATACAACGTTATTCAAAATCTGTATCTGCTATATTGCCGTCTATATTTTCCCAGTGTTCCACGTTCAGTGCAGTGACATGAAAGAACTACGAGCTTATTAAAAGGATATAAGAACCTGATATGTTTATCTGAGACCAGTGTTGACGAAACCTCAAAATCATTGTTTTACTTGAATGAATTTTTCTTAACACAAACAGGAAACACGAATCACCGCGCAGCAGGGGGGTCGACATTGTTTGGACATACCCTTTTAAAAATTGACCAATTAAACTGGACAGACACTGGAAAAGTGATGTTAAATAAATGGAACAGTGTAAATAGAGAATACCATGTTTCCGATACCGTTCTGTAACTAACGAGCTTTGACGACAGTTTGAGAAATGGGAAGGGAAGAAAGAAGCTCGAGGATTCAATTCCACATAATCGATTATAGAATCGGACACTATGTAAAAAATAATCCGACGGCGATACCAAAAGAATAATATTATTATATGTCCCTATCTTTTCTAAAATTGTATTGAGCGACATAATTGTTACATCTAACGCTTTTGTAGAAACTACTATAAAATCATGGTAACAAATTAACTGACACAGCTAAATGCAACTAAAACTATTTTTTTTATTATTCAAAAGTAATTGTTTCATCTTGTCATGATTGTAATTTTTTTTATCCGGTTTTGTTTCAAGTACATCTAGGCTGACGATACTAACTGCTAGTTCAGGATACAAAAATATGAGTTACTTTCTCACATCTGATACAAAAACCAACAAGAAACTCTAGTGCCTAACTAGTGGAAATACACGATGTTCATCTTGGTCAACTGAATGAACCAGGATCTACTACTATCAAGTGTTAGTTCATGGTATACACGTTAATATTGAACCAGTCATAACACTCAACACATCAAATACCCATTCATATAAAAACAAGCAATTAAGCCTTTTCCATTCTGGACACAGGACGTGTTAGCGCATTTTCATGTTATGTATCAGTACGTATGCTATCTTTCAGTAAATATTTGTAAATTTTGGAAATGTTTATAAATTCAATTGTGTAAAAAAAATTTATAAAGACGTTTCTTTATATTAAAAAAAAATATTTTCTCTTAAATCTAACTACAAGTGGTTTGTGGTTACTGAAATAGGACTCATAATTGAAAACATTCGAAATTATAGTCATTTAATCGTCCGAAAACTCCGTCAATTGTTGCATAGCTCTGATACTTTCAATTAAACTCAGAACACAAGCTTACTATTTCATTTGATGAGTTTCTTAATAAATCTTGGTGAAACTACGTGCTGCAGTAGTTCGCACCAAATGAACGGGCTATTGAACGTACAAGGTGTATATATAATATATAAGCCCCTTATGAGCCCTGAAGCCCGGCCCTCAGATGTCCTATCGCGAAATGAACTTTTGATGTACACATAGCAGGCCAAGACCTACAAAATGATATATACATCATGGGTCTAAGACTTATAGTTGCTGAGATATAGCGCTCCTTTATTAATATAGCTTATATAGTAAAAAACGGTACTAAGGCCCCTTTTACGGCCCTGAGAGGTCAGATCGCAAAATGGAAAAAAGTCATTTCTTGGCAGGCCAAGACCTACAAAATGATATATACATCATGGGTCTAGGACTTATGGTTGTTGAGATCTAGGGTGATGACGGACAGACGGACAGACAGACAGACAGACCAAACGGGGACAAGAGTTTGATTCAAAATGTCCTAAACACTTAACAACTGTCAATGTCTAATCTACTCAAATAGAAATATTAATGGACTCTTATTATAAAAATGATAGCCTATTTTATACTATAACAACTTTGAGTATTGATTTTTTTTCCAAAGAATTTAAAAATGGGTTCTAAAATATAAACTAAATAATTAATAACAAAACTGAAGCATGTATAGAAAACTTACTATTCTTACTATTTTGGGGGGGGGGGGCTTTTCAAAGATACGTTTGAGGGCCCTAGATAAAAATGCCGCTGAGGCCCCCTAATAATCTTTGAAAATTCGGGACCCCACTGATAACCAACATGGGGCCCATAACAAGATTGCCTTTTCTTGTGGCTGGCAAATGAAAATCTTGACGATGGGCCCCCATTGACAGTGGGGAGACCGTAAGCAGCTGCATAGCTTGCCTATACATAAGAACGGGCCCGAGAATATATACCTGTGTATGTGTGTGTGTGTGAGTCTTGGTGTACATATAATAGTGCATGTATTTTATTCTAAGGCAATCCATCGTTCTCTCAAGCGTAAAGTGTGTAAAATATTAAGGGTCAACAATGGATAAAAAAAATACCAGAATACATGCACACCCGGTAC
Source organism: Bulinus truncatus (assembly GCA_021962125.1). Lineage (NCBI taxonomy): Eukaryota > Metazoa > Mollusca > Gastropoda > Planorbidae > Bulinus > Bulinus truncatus. Next base: position 4,412 of record JAGDYQ010000101.1, read on the forward strand.
CCCCCCGCCCCCCCCCCACCAATTAATCACAATAGTTCAATTTTATTAAAAAAAAAAACAAACAAGAATGATACTTACCAGATTCAAGTAAATCTTGAAATGTTCTGTGTCGGTAGTTCACAGGAGGCATATTGAAGAAGTTCTGGAGATGTTCTTGACAGGTTGTCATTGGATACTTGTTTACTTTTCTTACCTCTTACACAAAACAGCAGCAGCGTTCCCTACACGTGAAGTTGTTAATGTATTGATCAGAGTATCTCTGTATACTTAGTTGCCTGGCATGGTATTAAATACAATTATCTCTTGATTTCTTCTTGTTGTTAAAAAGATTAAAATTTTCGAGAAAACGTCCGGTCTAGTCAGACATAAAAATACACAAACATCTTATTCATAGAACATATTGTCAAAGTTAAAAACTGCAGTGTAGTTTATATATAGGCTCGATATAATAAAACCAACGTTACTTTGTCTCGTAAAGTGTTCCTCGTACTAGCGCGACACTCCTAATTGGGGGATTTTTTTTTTTTAAGTGTCGTACGATTCAGCCAAACCAACTGTCAGTGACTGTCAGTACACAATACATTCACTTGCCTGTGTGACGATATCGGACCAGTGTTACCGTGCCGCGAACAGAATGACACAGCCCCCGAACGTGGCATATGAAAAGAAAGCTCCAGAATCGACTTTAAATTAATGTTACATGTGTAATAAAATCTACAAAAAAAAAATATCAACCACGTAACATAATGGTTTTCGGTTAGCTCAGATCCTGGAATATTAACGCAACAGATGTGTATATATTATAACAGCAAACGGTCAATATGGTCAATATGCCGGCTCTGTTTAGAGAACATGTGACGTCACACGTGTGACATCACTCTCCAGAAATAGACTCAGCCGGGAAGAATCGGATCAATGAAGATACCGGAGTACCGCGTGCTTGACTTATGCTAAGTTAATGCTAAATCAGCCCACATGCTGCCATTAGTCGTCTTAGCCCCACTGTTAAGGATGGGAAGGGTTGCATTTATTTCTTGCACAATTCAAATCCGCATCCCTGCTTAACTGACCAGATTAATTCCAGTGGCGTCTGAGGTCAATGCTTTATCCCCCTCCCCCCCGCCCTCTTTCCCCCACATACACATCCACCCACAACCCCGGACATGCAGCTAAAAAATAAAGAAACAAAAAACGCAAGGTATTCTAAATAGAATTTCTTTTAGTCAAAGGTCAGTGATGGCTTTAAATGGTGTTGACTAGAGCCGTAATTTAGTTTTTAATATAGTAAAAAAAAATACTTTAAAAAGACGCATCTTGGTCAATGTATCGAGATTTATTTTAAAAAAATAACAGAAAAAGGGCTCTTTTGGAGCAGCAAAACAAAACAAAAACTCAATGAAGAGCTGAATTAGGAACAGAATTTTTAAGATAATTATTGTTGGTATTATCACAGTCTTCATAGAGTTTGTAAGTCATTTACAATGACATCTTCTAATAACATCTTCTATCGTCATCTCCATTCAAATATGGCTTTAAAAATCACCCCAGTGGCTTCGTATATCGCCCGATTGTCATTATATGTGTGCTTCACTTTTCTTTGCAAACTTAGAAGATCAACAAATAATTGGGTCTTGGGGTGGATAAGGCGGAAGTTTTAAGATATTTTTGCCGGGCCACGGACACAACTGTATGTAAGAATTAATACTGGCAGGCCCCCCCCCCCCAATCCACTTTGACAACGGGGGGAGGGGGGGGGGCGTAGGCGGTCGCATTATTGGCCTATCCATAAATGCGGCTCTTTACTACGAGCAAAGCCGTTGCTAGGCATTGGGGGGGGGGGGCTAGGCAGGGATTACCAGACATGTTGGGGGCCCTATGCGAAATACCTGTCGGGGGCTATCCTAGTATAAACATTAATACGAAAAGTGGCCCCCATCGCAGTGGAGAGGGAGGGGGCTTAGGTGGTCGCAGAGGTTGGGGATCCACAGGAACGGAACTGAATACGAGTACTGGGTTATCAGTTTATGTAACAGTAATGATGTAAGGGTGAGGGGTTTCTTGATCCTGTGTCCAAGCCTTCGCTTTTTAGATAAAAACCATAACCGAAGCTGCCATAGCCATGCAAGCAACACTTTGGACCTAGGTCGACATTTTCTCCGGAGCTTAAATCCATAACCTGATTTTCACAAATAGGTTCACGAGATACACTTCAATGAAGTAAACAAGTACTGTATGTACTGTTAGACTGTATGTACTGTTAGACTGTATGTACTGTTAGACTGTATGTATTGTTAGACTGTATGCCAAGACACAATACAAATACACTCTTAAGTAACACCATCTCTTCTCTACCTTGTTTTATAAAATCTTTTTTTTTTGAATCCGTTGAAGGTAATGTCAAAGTTAATAGTTGAGTGTGACTAACAACTTGTTGACTTGATATTGGATGACGTAGTCCTCACCATCATGGCGGACAAAGAAAATGAAACAGATTATATGCAGCTGGCAGGCATGATGATGGGGAGGGATATTTTCTGTAGTCTGAATGGTCACAGCAGTATAAGTAACATAATGCAAGTATGAGTCAGTATCAATACTTAAAACCTCTTTTTTTTTGTCCATTAGCCTTGGGTGTCTGTTTTAGTAGTAGCTGATCACACGTTTATGGGCAACCACAAAATCCTATATGACATATAAACAATCGAGATACATCTGTAAAAAATAGTTTAAAAAAATGTATTCCAAATTTATGACATCGGGCTATTAATTTTACCTCAGATTTCTATGAAAAAAAAACAGATTCACATGTGGTCATGTTTCTATTTCAAACGTTACACAAATTACCTGTGAATGAGGGTCTTATAAAGTAATAACGACAATATGTTTTTAAATATGAGCACTATGTTTATGATGATTCCAGGTGAATGATTCTCAGGTTAAGTCTTATTAAATTTATTTGGGAAAAAACAACAACAACCCAAAGAAACAAAGTCGCCGCGGTGGCATTAAGACATTAAACATGAGGTGGTAACTGTGGGCGGCAGAGGAAACTGGGATTGGTGAAATCGGAGCCCGTGACATGCAGATACCGATTAGGCTTATGACCTCTTCACCACGCTGATTATTTCAAGGCGGACAAGAATTTGATGATTGTACAATATGCAATAAAAGACAGTCATGTGATACAGAGACCTGTCATCAGAGGATGTTGAATAGTTTGTTTTTTTTATTAATATTTACTAGCTGCACCCTGCAAAAACCTTTGCATAGAGTTATATCCCCTTAGGCTTGATCTGTAGGCTAAGTTATTTTTGGTTTCGGGCAGATCCGATTTTTCATGATTGTATTTTAAACTACAATACTGCTGTATTAATTCTTTACTTTCGATCTAACGCGGAACGCAAATCGCTATTATTTTAGTAAGATTTTTTTTTTAAAGACATCAAATAGACCCGTGAATTCATTAGTTAAAAAAATAATTTCAACTGCAACTTTACATAAGCTGTAGTTTCATATTTCATGCTCTTTGCACCGCCGACCACTCACAGTAATAAGTCTAGAAATAACTGCCTGATTGCATATGTGATCAGGCTAAAAGTAAAAAAAAAAAAACACGTAAAAATCACTCGTTCATCTTGATTGATGTTGTCAAGCAGCTCACGACAGGCAATGGGTCTGGCGTGAGTCACACAAATAGTATTAGCCAGGTCTCTGTGACCGGAGTAGAACGGAATATCAATAACAATAAGCCGATGAATAATTGATATTCTTTGTTGATAATAATATGGCCTTTAGCTGAAAAAAGGGGGAGGGGGGTAATTTCATTTCAGTATGAACATTGTGAAAAACAAAAAATGTAAAAAAAAAAAAAAAACATTTATTGTTTACACACAAATAAATAAATAACTGAGCACATTTCTGACTGGATCGTTCAGTATGTGGGCAGGACCAGACAAAGTATTGATCATAATGATCAGCATTTGTACGAAACTAACATAGCTGGTTGGACGGAGACAAAGAAATGTCAATAGGCTGGTGTGTTTGTTTTGAATTGGTTGGTGTCAGAGGTTTATGAAATAATGTGACCTGCTGGGACAAAATAGATTTTTTTTTAATGAAAAAGAGGTATCGGGACACAGTAGCCGCTACTGTCGTTAGTGTCGCCCGGGGGGGGGGGGTGAAGTCTAAAAAAATGCCACCCCATTTCAATAAAAAAAATAAATGCTAATGTGGTGAAAATGCCGTTTTTTTCCATCCCCGGCACTGGTTTTTTTCTTAAATCGAGCACTGCACAACAGGTTATGGGCCTATATCTGACAGGCCTATATCATGCAAAGACACTTTTTGGTAAAGTAACGCTGTGGCTCCTACAAAATCAATGTAAGAACCTCTGATCAATAAATGGATCTAAACTCTGACATGTACGAGACAAAGAAGTAAAGAGACGTAGAGAGCACTTCCTCTCTGGTCATGTCATCTAATGTCATTAAGATCCACTTTAATAGAGCCCCCTACTCAGAGGTGAAGCTTCTAAAAATCAAGCGCCCCCCCACCCCCTTCACCCCACCAGGAATTTAAAAAAAAAAAATATACATGCTACTTTGTGGAGAGAGACGTTGGTGCCATCAAAATACTTCTGTCAACTATTATATCATTCAATTAAATATGCATCATTACAAATAACACATCTATATGGATCAACTATTTATGAAACATTCACATGGATGAAATATATTATCACGCACGTAAAGCGGGAGACATTAATTAAAAACAGTTCAAAATATAGGTTCTGCAGAGGGGGTTAAACTAACATCTCATTTTGTAAAGGGGAGACACAGGAAATAGTTTGATGACTAAGATTTGGCCTGAATATACATTTTCTGAGATGAAATCTGTTAGTACAATCTCAATCTATATCAACAACTCCGGACTTCGTATTAATAAACATGCGCTCTGGAGAAATCACCAGTGGCTTAGCGAGGGGGGGGGGCGGGCAAGGCTACTTGCGCCCGGGGCATTTTATCTTTTTAATACCTTTTTAGCGCCCTCCCCCCCCATTCGAAAACCATATAATATTATAAGTAAAATATACCATTTGGCTCCCGTGAACCTCGGCGCCCGGGGACATATGTACCCCCCGCCCCCACCCTTTGCTACGCCTCTGGTAATCACCGACTAGAAAGATGTTATAAAACTACATATTTTAATCTGTTCACTAACAAATTAAGGTCATCTGAGGGCCAGAACACGCGCCTGGTGGGTCCGCTGTTATATCCACCTTATTTTGTTGCAATTGTTGAACTTTCTCTGTGTAAAATATATTTCATAGGTATCGCGGAATCGTTACAAACACATACATTGACATACACAATAAAAGTGTTCATTCTTAGCCACAATAATAGCGCCATTGAAAGTCCACTAAACGTTATCTTTCTGTCCGTTAAATAAAACAAGTGTAAAGCAGACTACACTGCGGATGATTGTGTATTATTTCAAACTGCTATCACATAATATCTTAATGAAATGTGTGACATGCATAGTTTGACCTTTTTTTTTCTCCAGATAACCACGCACACAGCATGTCTAGGTCAGACCAGTGAATGACACCTGCTTAAAGTACAATCGATGTGTATCGCGTGTGTTTGTGGTGCGTCTGTGTGTGTCTCTTTGTGTGTCTGTGTGTGCGAGACGTAGACGTCTTTGTCTTGACTGTCTGTCTCAATGTGCCACTCTCTGACTTAAGCCATGACATCATTACAAAGTGAGTTCAGACAGAGGGATTAGTAGACCAATGATAAATGAATGTTCAGAGAACACTACTGACTGCTTCTCTTGATCTGTTGAATATATTTGTAACATATATTTTGTAATCTTTATCTGTAGAGCGGATTTATTTCATATTTATACTGTGAGAGGCACAAAGTTACACAAGACGAGGTGGCCGAGTGGTTAAGGCGATGGACTGCTAATCCATTGTGGTCTCCACGCGTGGGTTCGAATCCCATCCTCGTCGATAACTTTTTTTTTTCTTTGCTGAGAATTCTGCCACATTTTGGAATTCTTCGAGAAAACAATGTACAACGTCGAAATCTAAATAAAAAAACAGCAAGTTGGCAAACTTTATTTTTAACTGTGGACCACAATGGGTACTCAATTTCTGGCAGGAGTGCACGTCCAAGAACAGATGGAAGAAATGTTTATATGAACCTTAAAAGTCAATATAAATGTCAATGGTATGAAGTCAATATAAATGTCAATGATATGAAGTCAATATAAATGTCAATGATGTGAAGTCAATATAAATGTCAATGGTATGAAGTCAATATAAATGTCAATGATATGAAGTCAATATAAATGTCAATGATATGAAGTCAATATAAATGTCAATGATATGAAGTCAATATAAATGTCAATGATATGAAGTCAATATAAATGTCAATGATATGAAGTAAATATAAATGTCAATGGCATGAAGTAAATATAAATGTCAATGGCATGAAGTAAATATAACTGTCAATGATATGAAGTCAATATAAATGTCAATGATATGAAGTCAATATAAATGTCAATGATATGAAGTCAATATAAATGTCAATGATATGAAGTCAATATAAATGTCAATGATATGAAGTAAATATAAATGTCAATGGCATGAAGTAAATATAAATGTCAATGGCATGAAGTAAATATAACTGTCAATGATATATATAAGCGGAAGGGAGAGGAGCCGCGGGCGTCATATGCAGGTGGTGCCTCACTCCCTCTCCCACAATGTTTTTTTTAGGGAGCCAGGGACGTCATGGGAAGGGGGTGTGGGCTCTTCCCGCGGGATAAGAAATTTTGGAGGATACTCTTAATAAATGTTCCGGTGGCCCATAAAAATCTATGGTCGGCACTACATTTTTTTCCTTCCTATTAACATAATTTGTCCTCTTCCCATTTTTATATAAAAAAAAATTAAGCGTAATAATCTATGCGAAAATATACATATAAAACGTTTTGGATACTCCAAGTAGATAGTAAAGAGAACTCAACATTGTTTTCGTTAAATATATTTATTCAAGTTTTTATAACGCACACTAGAAAGGAATAAAACTTTTAAAGATTGTTATTAACATTGCATTGGTAATGAGATTAATCTATACAATACATGAAATTTGTCTATTCATGTCTTTCAGGTTTTAAATGCTGCAGTGTAGTTATTGCTTATCGGTGATTTAATCACTGATATTACATTTGTAAAGTTGATATTTTTTAATGTCACCCTGACAAACTCTTCATATCTGATATTAAGTATAATGATTTTGCCGTCTCGGTAGTCTTGAAGATAAATAAAACATTTCAGTTTTTTTATTATACAAAAAGTCATAGCGTCTCTACCGCTGTACGTTGTTTTTTTATAATACATGTTGTTCAGTTGTAGATGACTTATTAATTTACAATAATTATTTCAAAGAAATCAATAGACATTTTTTAATATATATTTTGGAGATTAAAGTGAATAATCTATATAAATATTTTTTCCTATAAAAATTTGACGATTTCAAGTTTTAAGGCAGCCTCGATATCATTTTCTAAATCATGAGTGAATCATTTCCGTATCAATGAATGGTACAGCTATCAGATCATACAACACATAGACTATGTACAGACAATTCTATATTTAGAAAGTGCAAGAGGTCAACATCCTTGGGATACCTTTGAAATGAAATATGGAAAAGGAAAAAAACAACTGACCACAAATAAAAACCTCTAAAATAAAGCGAGCAGGTCAAGCGGCAAGTGACGTCACGGACAGAACTAGGTGATGGTGTCCCAGGCTACGCCGTGTTCCCATCCCACGCCAGTTTCAGCACTGCTGACATACATGTTATATTTGGGAGTGATGACCCCCTTTAACACGAGTTCGTCACGCCGTTGGTCTGTGAACTTGGCATAATTCCCTGGGTGGGGGGGGGGGGGTTTCACCTGACGTCATAATTCTACCAGATGGGTGGTTTTAACGTAAATAACTGGAAGAAAAGATGAATCAACCGTAAAAGTGTTATCATTCACCCCAAAATAGTTTTATTTATCACACTTAAATTTTTTTTTTTTTTGAAAATGTATTGTCACGATTTTTAAGTTAGTTTACAAAAATGCCCGTAGAAATATTCTAATTTGTGTACCGATCCCCAAAGAACTGTCTGATATTGCTGTTCTTTAATTAGCTACAAATAAGTGGTGCGTGCAAAAAGAAAGTTAAACTCATAAATAATACTAGCATTAAGGGACCTTTCAAACAATTGAGCGGAAGTGGATGGGTGGGTCGGGTCTATGGTCATTATCTGTTATACGCATGAAGTGTTAGTTGTTATCATTCTGTTTTAGGTTGGAAATTAAAAAAAAAATCAGAAAATATTCTTTGAATGGGGGGGGGGGGAGAGAAAAATCTGTTTCATAATTTAAAAAGGACAGAGGGGGTGAGGGTGCTGAAATTAAATGTACACGTAGGCCTGATTGTTTGAATACACGTAGGCCTGATTGTTTGAATACACGTAGGCCTGATTGTTTGAATGGTAAAGGAGAAGGGTATTTTTTTAATATTACTTTTATTATTATTTTTTATTACTTGAAATAAGTTATGAACGGCCCCTCAACATACAGGCTTAACTTTATAGACCCGACAATTTAGGGAGAAACATACAGGCTTAACTTTATAGACCCGACAATTTAGGGAGAAACATACAGGCTTAACTTAATAGACCCAACAATTTAGGGAGAAACATACAGGCTTAACTTTATAGACCCAACAATTTAGGGAGAAACATACAGGCTTTACTTTATAGACCCGGCAATTTAGGAAACATACAGGCTTAACTTTATAGACCCGACAATTTAGGGAGAAACATTTCTATCAATCAAAACACAATTTGTTTATTAAATGTCGGCACGTTTATTTCTAGGCGAATACACTTTATCTCCACTAAGTAGCATTGTTCAGTCTCGTAGTGCCACTCTGGTCTTTGCACACCCGATCACTGTATGGATGGGTTAAATAAAAATAACAGGACACAGCCGGTAACATGAGTTTTATGCATAATAGAATGAGAAGAGGATATGCATTCTTTACAGAGAGCTGCACGGGATTGGGATTCGCGGGACTCCCACGGGATTGAAAATAAATTTATCGGGAGTCCCGTGGGTTGGGTTTTGTTTTTGCGGGAGTCCCGTGGGTTTGGGTTTTGTTTGAGTGGGACTCTCCCGGACTTGGATATGATTGCTATTGAAATTTCTTTAAAAAGCGCCTGTAAAAAAGTCGCTAAAATATTTTAATTTATTCTTTTAAGGTGGTTATACTAAAAATGAATAAGTGATTCCTTATTTATATTCTTCGCTTTGACTCTGTGTTTTAATTCGTTAATGCGCATGCGCAGTTTATTATATTTTGAAGTGATTTTCCATTCGTTAAATTTAAATGTAAATCTGAATGTTTTTTACTTCTCTAATTCTATTTTTTAAATTTTCAATTAATGGATAATAAAGCAAATATTCAAAATTTAGTTTACGCAAAAAGCGAGCATATTCAGTTTTAAGTAAATAAAGGTGGTAAGAGCAATATTTGGGAAAGTTTCAATTGTTTGCGGTATGTACAAGATGCGATACCATTATAACTTGGAAGGCACGCGATGGTACGAATGGTCTGTGGACGCATCTCGAATTTTGTAAATTACTAAAAACAGATCACCAGTTCCAAAAATTACATCAATGACTTGCTTCATTCCAAGTCAAGAGAAGATTGTTAAACAGGTTCCTGTTCGGGTTAAAACAGAAATCACAAACACTATTGTTTCAATGTGCGCTAAAGACATCAGGCCCTTTTCATTTGTCGAAGGCTGTGGTTTCCTAAAATTGGCTGCAAAGTTGATAAACATTGGTGCAAAATATGGGAATGTTCATGTTAATGAGATTTTTGCCTTATGCCACGACTGTTTTAGGCATTTGGGCAATGTTGTGGAGAAAGAACAAAATCTCCAGAAAGTGTTAGTGGCCTCTTATTTTTACATGAACTTAAACTGTAGAACTGTTTATTTTACTTATTATCTTAAATGTTTTTCGAGAGGATTTCTACAAACAAATTTTTAAACCATTTTTTATGAGTTGTAATAGAATATTTTTTGACGGGAGCGGGTGAGGTTGGGAAAAATTTTCGCGGGAGCTGGTGGGATTGGGAAACATTTTCGCGGGAGCGGGTGGGACTGGGGGGAATTTCTTTTGGGAGCGGGTGGGACTGGTTTTGAAAACGCGGGAGTGGGTGGGACTGGGTTTGATTTTGACTCCCGTGCAGCTCTCTAAATTTCTTTAGGCTAACACCCCTCCCCCCCCCATCCAATGAATGTAATAGTCATAAATATAAGTTTTTATAAGTTTAGTGACCAGCGACCTACATTTGTAACTTAATTAATTTATCCTGAACTCTTTACACCTGTGAATACGGGGCATTTAGTTAATGCGGTGATATATGATAAATGTCTGGCAAGTGAATCGGAAAATTGCGTCACAATCACGCTCTCGCGAGAAAGACCCACGCCCCCCCCCACATGCGCCCCCCACACCCCCATCCATACGTCCGCAACGCACGCAGTATACTTGCGCCCTGAAGCAATTTTTATGTCACAAGGTTAAAACCTGAGTGACCTAGATAAAGTGACCTATTATTTGCAGCCAGTAAGAATGCCGAGCTAAAATTATGTTACTGTGGGTTGTAAAAGATACGACCCGTCCCAGGGATAGGACTTTTTCACCTTTGGCTGTAAGCTTGAAGATTGCAAGGGCGGTGGGTGGTGAGTGGTGATGTTGGGGTGGGGGGGGGGGTGGGGGGGGGGAGGGCAGTAGATACGATCACAATGGTGTGGAGCTTGAGTCTATTGTACGAGCAATGACCTGAAAAAAAAAGTTTGTTGTGAAACTAAAAATACAGCAATAAAAGTTGCGTACTAGAAAGTGCATTATTTCATTATCTCTCTCTATATATCAATATATATCATATATATACTGTGTGGTGTTGTATAGTTTAGTATTTACGAAGAAACAGACAGAATACAGAAGAAGGATTCAGAATTAGCGAAAAGTAGTGAAATAAGACCAATTAAACATTTAAAATTAGAACACCGTACAACGGTACATTAAGGTAGAATGGAAAAAAATAAAGCAATACATTCCACTGAAATGTTTAAAGTATCTATCTATCCATCTATTCATCCATCCATCCATCCATCCATCCATCCATCCATCCATCCATCCATCCATCCATCCATCCATCCATCCATCCATCTATCTATCTATCTATCTATCTATCTATCTATCTATCTATCTATCTATCTATCTATCTATCTATCTATCTATCTATCTATCTATCTATCTATCTATCTATCTGTCTGTCTGTCTGTCTGTCTGTCTGTCTGTCTGTCTGTCTGTCTGTCTGTCTGTCTGTCTATCTATCTATCTATCTATCTATACACATCATAGTAGACAAAATGGTGAACAAAAAAAATATTTCTTGAAAGTTGTACATCAAAAGAAAATAAATCAACAAGACAAACAGACAGAAATACACTCTTTTAAAAATACATGCAGTGCTCGATTTAAGAAAAAACCAGTGCGGGGGATGAAAAAAAAAATCTGCAGAGCCGGGGATAATGTCTATGATTTTATCCCCGGCTGGGATGACAGGTCTCAGTGCCGGGGATATCCCCGGCGGTAAATCGAGCCATGTATATAAGTAAATACAAAAAAGTCCCTATAATAAATTTAACATATATAATGAAATGCACAAACATTAATTTAAGATGTTTTCTAATGACTACATAATATGTAATCTGCAAAACCTTTGCATAGAGTTATATTCCATTAGGTTTGATCAGTAAGCTAGGTTATTTTTGGTTTCGGGCAGATCCGATTTTTTCATGATTTTTATTACAATTTTTTGTACGTTTGACGATTTTAAACTGAATATACTGTTGTATTAATTCTTTACTTTCGATTTAACGCAGAACCCACACCGCTATTATTTATATAGATTTGTGTTCATTTGTACACAGAGTCTTAACGGATGATAAGCTATGTCAGGCTTTGGGCTCATTCAAACCCGGTATTGTAAGTAATTCCTTAAGCAGTTTCCTGTTGTTGTATTGAAACAGATGTAACTCACTAAACAGGTGTATGACTGACTGAGCACTTCAAGTTAAAAACATATGTATACTTGACAGTTGCCGACTAGAACAATATCGTCAAAAGGTCATCCAAACTCTGCAGAAGAATCACATCTTAAGGTTTTAATTTCTTAAACGCAACTTTTGCTTAGAGTTTGTGTTGTTTCTGTTGTTGTTAAAATATATGGCTTGTGCTTGAGATAACGGGGAGGTGGTGGGAGATGACTGCTTGATATTAGCACGTGATCCTTTCACGTGCATGAAACGTCTGCTATTTTTTTTTAGCAGAAGAAATACCAAACGATGATGACGCACATACATTCAGTTATACATGTCCACATATTCATACAAACATAGCTTAAATTTGAAGGAAAAATATTCTGTCTTTCTCAGTAGATAAAATAACTAATTATAGCTGTATAGTTTGTACTGCAACATTGTTACATTATAGTTTGTACTGTAACATTGTTACATTATAGTTTGTACTGCAACATTGTTACGTTATTTTTTATACTGCAACATTGTTACATTATGGTTTGTACTGCAACATTGTTACATTATAGATTGTACTGCAACATTGTTACGTTATGGTTTATACTGCAACATTGTTACATTATGGTTTGTACTGCAACATTGTTACATTATAGTTTGTACTGCAACATTGTTACATTATAGTTTGTACTGCAACATTGTTACGTTATGGTTTATACTGCAACATTGTTACGTTATAGTTTGTACTGCAGCAGAGTTCCCATGAATGTATGGGGGGGGGGTCTGTTAAATTCAGATTGGGAGGTGTCCCTGTAATAAAAATAATGAGTAAACATAATACTTTCAGCTTGTTTTTAATTAAATCAAATTTTTCTGTGAAGGATTTAATAGAAAAAACCAAACAAATGAAAAACAACACAAACAACAACAAATACAGCATTTTATGACAAATATAATTTTGCCAAATTTTATGTTGATCTATCATATTTCATAACTGGGGTTATTAAGCGCTAGATTTTTTAATAACAGAAATAGTCTTACACGCTCTGTCTTCTAAATTATTATTATTTTTTTTTTTACAAGACATTACATGTTCAGTAAAATATAAAACAACAACATCACAAACACAAAAGTTGCGTCAGACCGATCGTTTCATGTAAAGTTTTCCATCGGACGTAAAACTTTTCAACACGTTAGATAGGATAAATTGACCTTTTGTCGGGGCTGTACACCACAATCTGATCACGTGATGTGGGCGGAGCTATACGGAAGGAGTTTTATGAATGAATGTTAACGGGATACGACCACGCAACACTACAGCCCAAAGAGTTGAGTTTTATAAGAGCTGGATCACATTTCCGTATCCTGTGTTTACACTTTACAAACACATCCTTCTATTCTCTCACTCCCCTTTCCACCTCCCCCTCCCACTACCACCTCCGGCACCCTGCAGTTGTAAACTTTAAGGTAAACCCAGGACCACTGATTGTTCACGTGACAGCAGTATGGTCTCTGTGGTGCTACGCCTTTAATACAGATTGGCAAAGGCGGAGATGGTTAAAACCTGTACGATGGGCAATAAACAAGATGGTGTAATTTAGCTTTCCTACTCACCAAAACATACTATTGTATAAACAAGTAAAATAAAATCAAGAAAATCTATTTCTTATCATTAAACTGTGGTTAAGACAGACCTATTTTTACTTCTGACAAATTTCGACACCCCGATGGTGCCGCCCCTTCACCCATCAGGTAAAAGCGTGTACTGGCAGTGCCTACGGGGGAGGATCTTTCTTTTTTTTTTGAACCCCATATCAAGGTCAGGGGTTAACGACAGTCATTATTTTACAATCTCATTGTAGCCGTCAACACTAGGAGAAGAATTTACGTGCGTCTGTGTGTTGGTGTGGTTGTGTGTGTCTGTTTGTGTACGCATGTGTCTGACCCGGTGTTTTTCTAATGGCTTCCTAGCATTTTACTACGTACTGTGTTATTATATTTCTTTCATACACAACATCAAATGTATTTATACTACAATACATGACTGCACCGTATATTTCCCCCTTCGGTCAGCCACCTATGATTGTCTTTGTTTTTTTTTATTAGGAGAAGCTATAAACATTTTGTTTATTTGTTGTTTGACACTACACAACAAAATAATAATAAATCTTGACACTTCTTTAAGAAAATTGTTGCACAACTTCTTTTATTATTGTTTAAAATTGTTTTAGCCTCTTCTTCTTCCTTTGACTCTACAGCCCATTTAGGGCCCTGGCCTGCCATACTACTCTTCTCCACTTTTCCCGATCCATGGTCTTCTTTCTCCACTCTCTCACTCCTATGGCTTTAATGTCTTTCTCCGCTTCCTCTAACCATCTGCTTCTAAAATAGTTTTAGCAAGAAGTGGAAATTATTTTTTTTAACAGGATCAGAGGTGGATTTAAAGGGCGGGGGCACTGGGCCCGACTCAGCCCCATTGAAGTCCAACTTTTACTTTTGTATGGTTAATTTCAACGTCTCTTTTCTTTTGTTAGGGGGTCCAAAGTTTTCTACAATGCATGGGGGCCTCAGCAGACTTTTCTCCTACTCGGTGGCAGTCTTCAATAAGTATTTCGCTTATGGCCCCCTACATTTCATTCATTTGAGCCTTAAAATATACCTTTACTTAGTGCCCACAAATGTAAATCTGTTTATATAACCCCCAAATGTACATAGACACAGGACCCATAAATGTACCCTTACCCAGTGCTTGCAAATGTACCTAGGGCCCCCAGATATACAGCTTTTTATATGCCCCCCAACTTACCATCCCTTTGGGCCTCCTAATGTTCCTTTTCTTCGGGCCCACTAATGCACGTTTGCCTAGGGTCCCCGTTAACGTATGAACGGCTCCGTCTACAGTGCTTCGTGATATCAATTAAATCTACATTGTTACCGTCAAACAACCTCCCAGTCAATTTCAGATTTAGTGTATGTAGAGAACTTTCTATTAAATGGATGTACATGTACCTTATGAGTGACACCGCGTTTCCTTTTATGAAGTTAATACCAAATAAAAATGACTGTATTGAGACGGAATGAAAAGAGTTGGACACCTTACACACCAGACTGTGCTTAGCAATCCAACTAAGGCTGGTTTATTTTAATTCTCCAATATGTTGATAATAAATAGAGCATAAAGCAGGAGGGCAGAGTGTTTCGTGAGAGAGAAGAGTAGTGGCAATAGTCAGAAGCGGGCCATCCCGTTAAAGGGCCGCATTAATCTGGGTCCTGGGGAAAGTATCTTGATTCAGCTATTTTAACAAATGAATTTCCTATCGCCAGTCCCCAAGTCCCCCCCTTGCTTTAAGTATCATAAGCAAACCCACCACCACGACAGTAAATGGTAGAGACAGACACAGAGTGGGTATAACATGGTTTATTCTGATGACCCTGACCTAGTCAGAGTTGCAATTAACGTATAGACTCTACATTTTTTAAAAACTAAAGTTATTTAATCTTTCTAATCTATGATTACCTAGTTTCGCCTGGCTGGAATTATCAAACCAACTTCAGCAGTAGCTTTACATAGAACAAATGCAAATAATAATGTAAACAATACATTTTTTTAAAGCTCTATAGATTTTTTTTCTATTTAATTTGTTCTATATTTGTCTCTGTCCTACATCCATGTGTGGTCGCTGTAATTGTTATCTTTTTTATAGCCTTCAGAGTCCGGATGAGGGGACAGTTTTCAAAATAGAAAGATGTCATTTGTCTGTATAATAAAAATATAATTAAAACACAGATTAAAAAAACACAGCAATATATAAATTATTTTCAACATAGAAGTTCCGTGGCTACCAATCTTGATAACATATACCCACTTAGGCCACACTCCCCACACAGGCCACTCTCCCCACACAAGCCACACTCCCCACATAGGCCACACTCCCCACATAGGCCACACTACTCACACAGGCCACACTACTCACACAGGACACACTCCCCACACAGGTCACACTCCCCACATAGGCCACACTCCCCACACAGGCCACACTACTCACACAGGTCACACTCCCCACACAGGTCACACTCCCCACATAGGCCACACTCCCCACACAGGCCACACTACTCACACAGGCCACACTCCCCACACAGGCCACACTTTCCACACAGGCCACACTCCCCACACAGGCCACACTCCCAACACAGGCCACACTCTCCATGCAGGCCACACTCCCCATACAGGTCACACTCTCCACACAGTTCACACTCCCACACAGGCCACACTACTCACACAGGCCACACTATTCACACACGTCACACTCCCCCCACAGGCCACACTCCCCACACAGGCCACACTCCCCACAAGGCCACACTCCCCACACAGGCCACACTACTCACACAGGCCACACTCCTCACACAGGCCACACTCCCCACACATACCACACTACTCACAAAGGCCACACTCCCCACACAGGCCACACTCCCCACACAGGCCACACTCCCCATACAAGTCACACTCCCCACATAGGCCACACTCCCCACACAGGTCACAGTCCCCACACAGGTCACAATCACCATACAGGTCACACTCCCCACATAGGCCACACTCCCCACACAGGCCACACTACTCATACAGGCCACACTCCCCACACAGCCCACACTCTCCACACAGGTCACACTACTCACACCCTCACACAGGCCACACTCCCCACACATACTAACTACCCACACATACATCGGCGGCGGAACGAAATATTTTAAGGGGGGGCAAGCCAAAATTCAAGGGGGGGGGCGCCGCCCCCCCTTGAAAATTTAAGGAGGGGCAAGACAAAATATGACCGAAAAACAAATTATACTCCACTTAATTCTATAATAGAATATAGTAATTCTGTAGCAAGTATTTAATCGATATTATTAAAACTTAACATATTAAAAAAGATAAAAATGAACATTGAGCACTTCTGTCGTCAACTGATTCGTAATGTCAGTTTGTTTGCAAATTTAATAGTGAAATTAGATCAGAAAATTACTGATAATTATCATGAATGATGATGAATATGAAACCGGAAACGGGAAACTCAATAAACAAAACGTAATTTATGAAAAGATAATAAATAATTGTATTTTCTTTAAAAATTACATTTGCCGTCATTCGGTAGATGGCAATACTTCTCTATACTTATAAGACGCATTTGCTATCTGTCTGTCTGTTCCCTTAAAACTCAAGATCCAGACAACCAAATAACGTGAAATTTGATACACGCAGTGGCGCAACCGGGGGGTGGGCAGGGGGGCTTGAGCCACCCCCAGGCCAAATCATCAATACATAATTTGCGTTATAAAGTTACAAAAAAGACTGTCAAACTGTCTTTTTTCAATATGTAAGCCCCCCCCCCCCCCCCCAGCATTTTTTGCTGGTTGCGCCACTGGGTACACGTACACAAAATTACATGGGGAATGTTCTTAAACAGGTTTCGTTTCATCTCAATGGGTACTTTAATTGTAATTAATTATTTTGGATATCAAAGACATGAAAATTGGTAAACTTTTACCCCGATTGCAGGTTTTACGAGCTTCTCTCCCACATAGCTAACTTACTATAAATATGATCGGTACGGGGAACCAATATCACATTACTTACTACATTATTACATTCCATTCCTTCATCCATAGGAATTGTCATCTTTTGATACAGTCATGCCTAAGAGAGAGAGAGAGGGAGAGAGGGAGGGAAGAGGGAGGGGAGGGAGAGGGGGAGGGAGGGAGGGAGAGAGGGTGGGAGGGAGGGAAAGAGAGAGAGGGAGGGAGGGGAGAGAGAGGGAGGGAAAGAGGGAGGGAGGGGAGGGAGAGAGAGAGGAACTGCCAAAAATGTTGTGTATCACATTGCTTAAAGATAAATGTACCCTTTTATTGCAATTTGCATGCCCTATTTTACGCGTCTTATTTTAAATCTTAATTAAACGTCAAATTACGCTTCTTAAATAAACAGAAAACATTATTTTAAACCCGGGCAAAGCCGGGTACTTGCAACTAATTTTAAAATATGCCACAACAACTCTCAATAATGTGATTACTGTAAAATGTCAATTAATTATAATTTCTTTCAAATATTAAATTTAAGAAATAAATCAAATGAATTATGAAAATGAAAATGATACATATAAACTAAAATGAATTACATAGTTAAAAAAGTTAAAATTTTAGGGGGGGCAGACTGGAAATTCAAGGGGGGGGGGGCGCCGCCCCCCCTTAAAAGTTTTAGGGGGGTCCGCTGCCCCCCCTGCCCCCCCTGCTCCGCCGCCAGTGCACACATAACACATTACCCACACAGGCCACACTATCCCCACGGCGACACTACCCACGCTCCCGTTAGTCATACACTACTAAACAATAAAATACAATAAGAGAATAGTTTTCTTTAGAAAAAAAACGGTTATGTCAAGAATGTTATTGCTGAGACGATACACAGTAAAATACAGAATACAATATAGATAAGTAAAAAAAAAAGGCTAACTCAAGAATGTTTTTTATCGGGGGCCTCATAGTTCAACTTTATATGACTCCATGGGCCTTAACCGACCATATTCCACATCTGGACGAGAATATATACAGAATAAAACAAGAGGATACTCAAAGAAAAAGTCAATACATAGCAGACGTTATATGGGGTGCTAATTTTGATTTAACATTAGCACAGTCAGACACAATCAGACACAATCATGCACACTCAGACACAATCAGACAAAGTCATGCACAACCAGACACAATCAGACACAATCGTGCACACCCAGACACAGTCATGCACAACCAGACATAATCATGCACACTCAGACACAATCAGACACAGTCATGCACAACCAGACACAATCAGACACAGTCATGCACAACCAGACACAATAAGAAACAATCATGCACACTCAGGCACATTCAGACACAGTCATGCACAACAAGACACAATCATGCACAATCAGACACAATCATGCACACTCAGACACAATCAGACACATGCATGCACAACCAAACACAATCAGACACAGTCATGCACAATCAGACACAATCATGCACACTCTGACACACTCAGACACAATCATGCACACTCAGACACCATCAGACACAGTCATGCACAACCAGACACAATCAGACACAGTCATGCACAACCAGATACAATAAGAAACAATCATGCACACTCAGACACATTCAGACACAGTCATGCACAACAAGACACAATCATGCACAATCAGATACAATCATGCACACTCAGACACAATCAGACACATGCATGCACAACCAAACACAATCAGACACAGTCATGCACAATCAGACACAATCATGCACACTCTGACACACTCAGACACAATCAGACACAATCATGCACACTCAGACACCATCAGACACAGTCATGCACAACCAGACACAATCAGACACAATCATGCACACTCAGGCACATTCAGACACAGTCATGCACAACCAGACCCAATCAGACACAATCAGACACATGCATGCACAACCAAACACAATCAGACACAGTCATGCACAATCAGACACAATCATGCACACTCAGACACAATCATGCACACTCAGACACAATCAGACACAATCATGCACATCCAGACACAATCAGACACAACCAGACACAATCAGGCACAACAATATTCCTCATGTAGAGGAAAAAAAATAAGAAAACCTGTTGTAACTAGATTCTATGAACTTCACAAAGTCAAGTTCAGTTCTTCTTAAAGTATTTAAAAATGAACTTTTTTAAAAAAGAAGTTTATTATTATTTTTTAGAAAATACATTAAACAGTTTTTTTTAAATGTGTCAAGATAAAATTGTGATGGCTGGAAAAAAAATGCATAGACGTAAATGAACAATCTCTTGTCATTTTTTCTACATGACAAAATCAATCAAGTCCAATAGTCTGTGTCTGTACTTAACACACATTGATTGCCAGTTTGTACATATTAATTGACTTGAGAGGTCTGGAAAACTAATGTTAACCTTAGTCATTAATTAACAGTGTCAAAAAATGATTTGGCGCCAACACTTTTTTTCTTACTCAACACAGTTTCTATAACATACTATTAATAAAGTATTGTATTATATACAAGCGGACATTTTTTGTTCACTTTTTATTGTATTTTTATTTAATGAGTATTTTAAAAGAGATTTTTGTTTTAAATCTATGTTTATTTTATTATTTATTTTTTTTCAAATTTTCCAATTTTGACGAAAAAAAGTTTTACACCACAGACAAAAAGTTTTTTTTTGTTTTAACTACATTGACGACCTTCAGATTTTTTTTCTTTTGATATCTTGAAATATTTTTTTTTTTTTTGTTTTTCATTCCTTTCATTGTGTCATGTGATTATACGTACCAAGGACAATGAGTACACAAGCATGGCTAGGGCGACATGACACCAAGAATTAGTTTTTTGATTAAATAATAAAAAAAAAAGGAAACTGTCAAGGACTTGATTTAATTTTGTTGAAAGACCCCCCACCTTTCTCCCCCCCCCCCCATCTATCATCATTTGATCCGTTAAATTTTGGTGAGGTTTTTTTTTTTTACTGCAAGTTTTCAAACCGAGCAGAGACCTTGAACTTAAAGGTCATCCTGATCTAAACTAGACTTAATTGTCTCACAGGTTGTGTCTAGATCTCTACTGACAGTAGGAAAAAAAAATCTTATAGGGATAAAAATGTTTTAGAGTATGTGTTAGTGTGTGTTAGTGAGTGTGTGTGTGTGTTGTGTTAGTGTGCGTGTATGTGTTGGTGTATGTGTTAGTGTGTGAGTATATGCAAGTGCGTGAGCATTTATATATTATTTGTATACAGCCTTGACCCAGCGATCACATAGCAGTTTTTTCAGCAAATTTCGATACTAATGTAAACAATATGGAAAGAGAAATATTTTGACCAGGTTTCACCCAGAGACAGGGCTACCAACGTGAATTTTTTTTTAAAGTAAAATAATTACAATGTACGTGTATATGACGTGTGTAATACGTCACTGTGCAGTGATACAAGCGATAAATAATTTCTTTTCGTGGTCGGCTCACATAATAACGTGATGATAGGATTATCACCAGCAGATTATCGTACGGTCGAGCCTGTTGATCGATTGATTATTATTAATCTGGAGGGTATAGCAAGTGAAGGTGTAGTCTGTATAGGTTACACCTGGTTGCTTTTAAATCAAAGACGTTTGCTAGGATCGAGTAACGCCCATGAAACTTGGCTATCGGCCTATAATCCATGCAATCAGCAGTAAGACGCACGCACTTCGTTAATTAGCACAATGTCTAATCCTTTGGTCAGTAATATTATAAAAGCTAGACATAAAACATTGTTATTTGTTTCGTTGTACAGAACAAAAAGAGTTGTTTTAGTTCACTGGTATGCAGTGCTTTTTTTTCTGGCGCAACGCACTGGAACATCGTTCCGGCACCTTTTTTTTCCGAAGACTTTTGTATCTAATAATATAATAGCGATTTTGGGTTCTGCGTTAAATCGAAAGTAAAGAATTAATACAACAGTATTCCAGTTTAAAATACAAACATGAAAAAATCGGATCTGCCCGAAACCAAAAAATGACCTAGCCTACCGATCAAGTCTAAGGGGATATAACTCTATGCAAAGGTTTTGAAGGGTACAGCTAGTATTAATATATTACTGCCTGTAATGTTTGGTTTTAGTACTTTTTCATATTTTTTAAACCGTTTTATCGAATGCAATATCGCTGTAAATAAATTATAATACTAAACAAACTAGACACACATATATACGATGGTATGGTAAGCTCTATATAAAACTACGACTTGAATTGTAATTGTATATCTATGGTGCGCTCCGGTACCTTTTATTTTTTTTAGGAAAAAAAAGCACTGCTAGTACAATGTAGAACTGCTGAACTCTATAGTGTTATAGGAAAGTTATATTGAAAAGAAGGGGAAAAAAAATCGAAATAAAGGCAGAAATATTTCAAAATGTGTGTCATTCAAGAGCTCTCTATAGACCTGGAGTTTTAAACATGTACACCTGGACATATTTACTATCACGTAGGTGTAATGTTTAGGGGTGGCTATGGCTAAAGTATTTGAAAGGCGAAGCTCGTGGTCACTGAATGGTCATTGTGACTATTAACACTGGCTTTGTCCGGGGTCAGATGGGGTTCACAGCCTTGACTATTTAGCCCAGTTTCAAATGATGAAGTACACGTAATACAAATATTTCTCTACCCGAGGAACACATTGACTCTACGACCAACAGCTCTATATGAACTTGACATTCTTGACTTGTATATTCACTGACTGAGGCTACAGTCAATGTATTGATTACTTTCATAATGAATGCGAAGATTTCAATCAATACATCTGTGATAAACACAATCTGTTGGTTTCATTCTCACTGTTGACTGGAGACACAAGCAATACATTTAACATTTTCCTTTTATTTCAAAGATAGAAAAGAGTAAATTACAAATAAATATATTCTTTAGTTGTACACTTATTTACCATTTTTTCTCGCGTGATAGAAAAAAAAAATAATCTACATGTCTTCCATGTTTTTGGTTGGCAACCAAGTTTCAAGTTATTATTTTAAAGCCACATTATTGCCAACACGCATCGTATAAGTCAGTGCATAAAACATAAAACTGAGATGTAATAGAATTGGAGTGCGCACTAATGCAACACCATATTGGATTCTTGTTTAATTGCATACTATACAATTTTTTCGCGTCAATGCATCAACTTCCGGCACAAAAAGATTAGTACAGTAGGATTTATAAATAGACACACATAATCTATTTACTGAGCGAAAATTCTTTGAACTATGAACTTTGTTTATTTTCTTCTTAAAATATGTATTAAGTATTATTTCATTGCAACTATACATTAATTTTGACATTAAAAAAAAAGAAATTGAGTCGATATTTGTGCAATCAAGTCAAAAAATTATGGTAAGCCTCTAAGAACTTTGGGCTCGAATGCAATGGTATTCTAATAAAATAATGTAATTGGTTGTCTATTCAATCTATGTTTCTGAGCAACCGTTTTGGTTTGTTTTCAATTGTGGAAAACTTACCTGCGGGAAAGAACTCAACAAACAGCGAAAATAAAAAAATGTTCGCTACTCCGCAGCAGAGTTTCGAAATTGTGCGAATATTTCGATTATTTGTCATTGTAGACAAATTGTATCGAAACAGATACGGAATCAGCAAGGTCTAGATACCGGGGTTTCTAACCGTTTGAGGCATTACCTTGGAGTTCTCCATCAGTCTGGCGGCACACAATATTTATTATCATCGGATATTTTAACCAAATGATCTCGATGGTTTGGATTAACAAATACTGCAGTAATGGAGTGGAAACGTCTGAACTATCAGTGTGTGCGAATGTTTAGAAATGTTTTATTCCTAAATCGTTTCATTAAAATAAAATCTTCAGGTCTCTACGACACGTATATTTTACTCTTTCACGAAACTTCAATGTAGCAAATTCTAATGTATTGGAACCAGGAAAGTTTAGAGAAATATCGAGCATTGTTTTAGATTCGGTAATTTTTTTTTTTAGTATCGTCCCATCATTAATCCTCAGCAATTTAGCTTCCAGTCACTTTACTCGTACAACATCAAATACAATGGTGGTCGCACGAGACTCTCTGCTGAGTTTTGTGCAGCTCCCAATGTACCAGTTTATTTTGTTCTATTAGTCCATTTTTAGAGCATTTTCTAAAAAAAAATGCTCTATTGTCCCCGTTTTGTCTGTCTGTCTGTCCGTCCGTCATCACCCTAGATCTCAACAACCATTGGTCCTAGACCCATGATGTATATATCATTTTGTAGGTCTTGGCCTGCCAAGAAATGACTTTTTCCATTTCGCGATCTGACCTCTGAGGGCCGTAAAAGGGGGCTTAGTGCCATTTTTTTGCTATATAAACTATATTAATAAAGAGCGCCTATATCTCAACAACCATAAGTCCTAGACCCATGATGTATATATCATTTTGTAGGTCTTGGCCTGCCAAGTGTACATCAAAAGTCCATTTCGCGATAGGACCTCTGAGGGCCGGGCTTCAGGGCTCATAAGGGGCTTATATATTATATATACACCTTGTTCGTTCAATAACCCATTCATTTGGTGCGAAATACTGCAGCACGTAGTTTCACCAAGATTTATTAAGAAACTCATTAAATGAAATAGTAAGCTTGTGTTCTGAGTTTAATTGAAAGTATCAGAGCTATGCAACAATTGACGGAGTTTTCGGACGATTAAATGACTATAATTTCGAATGTTTTCAATTATGAGTCCTATTTCAGTAACCACAAACCACTTGTAGTTAGATTTAAGAGAAAATAATATTTTTTAAAATATAAAGAAACGTCTTTATAATATTTTTTTTACAGATATATGCATTACACAATTGAATTTATAAACATTTCCAAAATTTACAAATATTTACTGAAAGCTAACATACGTACTGATACATAACAAGAAAATGCGCTAACACGTCCTGTGTCCAGAATGGAACAGGCTTAATTGCTTGTTTTTATAGGCTACGTCTCCTTTAACTATTTTTCAACTAAATGAAATCCGAAATAACTGCTCTCATTGTCACGTGAGTGGCCAGTCAGTGGGACTTATATGATTTAGAACTTACCCCCGTGAGGCTACATAAAAAGGCGAAATTATTTGTTTATCTTTTAAATCATCTCAATCTGAAAGAAATTTTTTTTCAAACAAATTTTATCTCCCATGTAAAACATGATATTTAACCATTATTTTTAGCCCGTAAAGAGTATTTATAGTCGGCAGAAATAATACACATGTGTGAACCAGCGTTGTTACAAGGGGGTTCGGGGCTCGTTGCGAGATGAAAGGCTCAAAGCCTAGGATGGCATGCTCAAACGTTTTGAGGGCCCGAAGCTGCTAGTAAATCCTCTGCATCAACGGGCTTCTGCGTAAAACTAATAATGTGACACACATTGTATGTTAGTTATTTATATTTGTTACGAGAATTATGAATGGCGTGCAAGTCTTCATACAAGAATCAAGCGGAGACTATTCAATTTAAAAGTTGTTTTGAAAGAAAAGGGAGGTAACAAGGCCGCCTGCTATGAACAACATACGTAACACTGTGGACTACGTGCCAACTATAAGGAACGGTAACCTTCCCGCCACAAGTCAAAGACAAATATTCATAGCTGTTGATTTCTTTTTCCAGAATATTCAATACGCTGTGTGTGTGTTTGTGTGTGTGTATGTATGTATGTGTGTGTGTGTGTGTTGAAGGTTTTTAAACGAAATACACTGTTTACATGGTTAATTTGTTGGGATACGGCAGTATCGCTCCAGTTTATTAAGTCAATATATTTACCTCCTTTACCAGAGGTTTCACAGCTGCTGTCTTTAAGCAATAAAATATGGACAATGTCATTGTTAGATTTATGAAATGTCAAAATATTGTTATATGCAGTGCTAAAAAAAAAACAAACTAAAGTAACCCCCCCACACACACACACACACCATTTCTACATCCACCAACAAATTACTGTGTTACCAGCGGCGTAGCTAACACTAGTGGTGAACGGGGCGGGCTCTGAAAATACCACCCCGTTACAGCTAAATAAAAAAAAATGAGTAAATAATAATGACTAAATTACAGCAGATGCCACCACCCATAGCAGGCGGGAAAGTACACGCGCCGCCTCCATATAATTCAGCCACTGTGTGTGACACAGCAAAGGGAAATAGCATGATTTTTATTCATTTAAAAAATAGCCTGTTATCAGGGGGTTTGGGGGGGGGGGTAGGCTTTAATAAGCAAGTTGAATGTACGGGGTAGACCCCTCAGCCGCGCCGTAGAACTGATGATGGCTGGCTAAGAATTGTTATGGCTGGCTAGCCGGCTTAAGCCGTGGTTTAGGAAAATGCCTAGCACCCCTGTTGAAAACCGAATCCCAACGATCACACTAGGTATCACCGATATTTTTATAAGGGAGGTAACTGTCAAAATATTTATGTACTATACTTTTACTAGTCATACAAACAACAATTTTGAATACTAATAACCAACAAATTATTTTTTTAATTTTCTTAAATTTTCCTGTTATTTAAGTGTTTGATATGAATTTAGTGTTTGGCGCAGCAATTTTTTAAGGATATGTGAATTAAATAAACGGTAATTTAAGGCAGTAATCGGCAAACATGGCCCGTGGACCATAAGAGGTCCGCGAGGAAATTTCTGCTGCCACGCAGAAAATAAATTAAATGAGATAAAGCAAAAACGTTTACCGAATTAACGCTCTTAACTGGTGATTTTTTGTTGTTGAAAGATACACACTCGCACTCACATATAGATATAAAAGTTGCACAAGGGAATATACAATGATAAATTTAGTGGTCCATGTGTGTAGACTCATGAAATGAGTGGTCTTATAAGATGACCCTTATAAATTTAGTGGTCCACGGTAATAGAGCTCACGAAATATTGCCCAGGTGTGAGGGCGGACGGATGGTCGAGTGGTGTAGAGCTCTCGACTGTCGACCTGAGGATCACAGGTCCGATCCCGGGTAATTTTTTTTCCAAATCCTGGTCAAAGTTAATTGAAAGTTTACCTAATCCACCCAGCTTTAACTGGGCACCTGAACTGAGTTGGAAAAGGCGGCTGGTTGGGCGTTGTGCCTACACATGATCCCTTAATTAGCTGTGGCTATATATCAGAAGAAGTCAACACGTACGTCACCTGCCTCGCTGAAGCTCAAACTTATGAGAAGGGAACTTTTTACCCACAATTATGGGGCGCATGCGTTAAGACGACCCTGACCGTGTGTTTGTGTTTTTTTTTTACTTCATTATACGCAGTTCCGAACTAAGGGATTTGGGGGCCCGGGAGCTTGGCCTCTTTAGATATTCTTTGATATTCGACACCGTGACATAGTCATAATGTACTTAATATTTAATGTCAAAATAAAATTTGGGGGTCCCCCTCAAGCTGGGGCACAGGGGGAAGGGGCTTTCGAATTTGAACCCCCTCCCCCACCCTAGGTACGCCTCTGATTGTACGCCATATGAATATTATTATTAAGTTCTAAATGTGCTTACTATTTAAAAATGCAACTGTAGATCCGGATAGCCCAATCTGTACAAAACAACAGACGATTGTGTTTATACGGTCGTGACACAACTTTTCTTTTTTATTACCACAGCAACAGGAGACAATGAGTTTTTTTTATTGCAAATAGTGTCAAGGTCGGTCGTTTTTGTTTATTTCTAGGCCGAAGTACACATTTATCTTGCTTCACGCTGAAGAGCAACACAATAAAAAAAAAACCATAACTTATCTTCGTCTAAATACCAAAACGTATGGAAAAAACATATGGCCTATTTGGGCTGTGTATATATTATTTATTCTTTTGTTTTGTAATGATTAGATATGTGAAGATGTAGGCTCATGTTCACTTCTTTTCTCCAAAATCAGAAGAAAATTAGACTTATTATTATCATTATACACAAATTTGATCAATTTTACAAATAAAAACAAATTATGTTAAATGTACCTTGGGATGAGGTGGGTGTGTCTTGTTGATAAGAAACTGCAAACAGTTAATTCACTAATGGAAAAGACAAAGAAAAGGCTGAAGATGGTTTTTTTTTTTTTGTCAGAACTTGCGTGACAGACCAAACTGAAATATTATTAGGAAATTAAATGTTAACATTTTTTACACATTTTAAAATATATTTTTATAGCAAAAAATGTATTACATTAAAAGATACTATTGATAAGACTTTAAAATTATGGAAAATTTAATATTATTTTGTACTGGTAAAAAAATAAATGCCAAAAACGATCGCACAAGTATATATATATATATATATATATATATATATATATATATATATATATATATATATAAACACATACAAAAACGAGACTTATAGAATTGTTGTTCTAGATAGTTATATTTTAAGTAAGTTTTGAAACTGTAGACCGTGGACTGTTTCACCCCTGTATTTTTTTTTATTACAATAAACTCAGCTGTTCAGAAGTTAAATTAATTATACTTGTCAAGTTTCCTCGGTGTAAAATAAACAATTTTACGTGAAAATAATGGTGCAGATTTACATGAAATAAATATTTTAATG
Organism: Bulinus truncatus; assembly: GCA_021962125.1. Taxonomy (NCBI): domain Eukaryota; kingdom Metazoa; phylum Mollusca; class Gastropoda; family Planorbidae; genus Bulinus; species Bulinus truncatus. The sequence continues at coordinate 32,729 of JAGDYQ010000101.1, forward strand.
TTGATATGTTGCTGTTTTTTTTTCCAAACACCCAGAGACTCACAGTGGCTCTCTCTCTCTCACACACACACATATATTTGCTTCTTCTAAAAATCATCTTTTTAAAAAAATAACAACTTTGAGACATATTTACACTATTTCACCATAAACACAGAAGTTATAAAATGTATACGTTAATAATAAATATATAATCAACAAAAGAGTTTCTGACAAAATCCACTTTGAGTTCAAATGATCAGTACAACTAACATAAAGATGAGAATCAATTTAAGGCCCAGGTTGCATTTAAAACAGGAATTATGAAAACTTTAAATGAAATAACTAGCCGGGGCATACACGTCGCATTTACACTTCCTTCATAATTTCAGGCACACTGTCATTCATTAGATGTAGTTTGTAAAACATGACCCAACACTGACTGAGATCTGAACCTGAGACATATGCATAATCTACCACAGGAGTTTGAACCTGAGACATATGCATAATCTACCACAGAGGTTTGAACCTGAGACATATACAGAATCTACCACAGAGGTTTGAACCTGAGACATATGCAGAATCTACCACAGAGGTTTGAACCTGAGACATATACAAAATCTACCACAGAGGTTTGAACCTGAGACATATACAGATTCTACCACAGAGGTTTGAACCTGAGGCTGTAGCGAAAATTGCCTGTCTCTAAGAACTATAATACTTATTAAATTTTCAATGTAAAATAAATTTTGTAACAACTAAAAGAAAATGACAAATTAAAAAAATTAAAAACGAAAGGAATATAAAATATGTTTGCTGCCCTTGTTTAAAACCTGTTTCACATAAACTGAGACCAGTGAACGAAATTAAAATACCAAGTACTGGGGTGATTCCCAAAATACACGCACAGAAGTCGTGCTATACAGCTGAACAGTTGATCTGTATTTTGAAAACAACTTAAATGAACAACATTTGTGTGAGTGACATCGACTAATTTAAAAAGAAATAGTTGAAATATTTTTTTTTATATTTACAATTATGCGAATCTTTTATTTTGAATGCTTTGTTCGTGAAAGTGACATAATTATTCAGTTTTTTAAATCTATTTATATACACCATTAGTAACAGCGAACGCAAATAATATAAACAATACACATGTAACTCGATACTAATAAGACCAGAAATGAAACATACTAGCCTCTATGAGCTATTTAGTACATTGATCGTTATTGACATAATTTTAAAGATTATTCATTAAGCATTAAAATAAAAAAAATTAAAAAACAGGTCTTTCTAAAAAAATTAAACTTCATTTACGGTGCATTATGTTGAAAAACTGCACCTTTTGTACTTTTATTTAAAAAATATGTATTTAGTGTATTTTATTTTCTGAAACTGTAGGCTACTTATTTTACTTTAATTTAAAAAAAATATTTATTGTATTTAGTTTTCTGAAACTGCCTTTTAATTATTTGCTAAAATTGTATTAATGCTAAGATTTTCGATTTTTTAAATTTCGGGTGATGTAAAATTAACATGCTGTGATTGATGTAAACTGAATAGAAAGAATAGCAAATGATTGATGCGAATGTTGTGATAGTCGGTATACAGTATAGGTGAGTTAGTATGGAAGAGCTGATGCATTGAAGTGGTTTTACTTGTGAGTGAAGAGAGCTTTGGACTAACAACAAAAAAAAAAGACTTGAAATTAACTTTCCCAACTTAACAACAAACGTCACAAGTTTCTCAATTGCTTAAATCCCACAACTGGCCACAACAATCCACTTGTGTAGTCCTACTGCTTAATGTGGGCTGCCGTCCAGGAAACAGTTTCCGAGGTCACACGAGGGCTTATTCTGGCCATTCAGCCTCCAGTGCTAACTCTTCGAATGACCCCGGCTGACTGAACACCGGGTGGACCAATCAGGCAGCGTGCTTGCCATTAGTTAATATGGCGATCCCCAGATGGTGATGGACAGAGATAGTTTATATCAATAGATCCAATGAGGGTGTTCAAATAGTTTCATCTTACAAGCCCTAAACTCGCCTAAAGGACAGTCTCTACTCCCAGAATCAATGAGGGTGTTCAAATAGTTTCATCTCACAAGCCCTAAACTCGCCTAAAGGACAGTCTCTACTGCCAGAATCAATGAAAGTGTTCAAATAGTTTAATCTTACAAGCCCTAAAGGACAGTCTCTACTCCCAGAATCAATGAGGGTGTTCAAATAGTTTCATCTTACAAGCCCTAAACTCGCCTAAAGGACAGTCTCTACTCCCAGAATCAATGAGGGTGTTCAAATAGTTTCATAACAAAAGCCCTAAGGAACTAAGTCCCCATGAATCACTGAAGGTCTTCTAATATACTGTTCCTGTTACAGCCCAACATTTAGCATTCTGTGAGACAAATTTTTTTGACTTCCACTGAGTTCGTTTTTGCAGAGATAAGATAAGATCCGATAAATAGATCGAATAAACATAATAAAATGATAATACATTCAATACAAATATTTAAAAGATACACAAAAAAAAAAAACAATAACGTATGCCAGTTTGTGTTTTAGTTTACAGACAGATTCAGCGTTGACCTGGTAAACAAAGTAAATACCACGAGACAGCGGTCTGGATTTTGACGAGGCCTTGTAGTGGCTAAGTAGGACATTGTGTAGATGAGGGGGTAGGATGGGGGGGGGGGCTGAGCTCAAGGTCAACATTAACTGGTTAAAAAACAAAAAACCCAAAATTGATCAATTCAATTAAATCATTTGGCGACATCGGCCACGCATAGAAAAAAAAAACAAACAATAACAAATGTTGCTAATTTGTTATTAACTTATTATGTAATAACAGTCGCTGAACATAAAAGTAGAAACAAAATTGTGCAACAGTATTACGTCAGAACTTAAGTGGACTTCATATTATTATTATAACATGTTTGGATATATCTGCAGAATTAAACTTGCATTTTTTATATTCCCATATGCCACTACGTAGGCGGTCGTTATGTATGCATTTAAGATAAAGTAAACTTACGCCTGTTTTCTATATATGCAAAATACTTGAAAAGTTCATATCCCCATATGGTATTTGTAAACATAAAGTATGCATTGTTATATTTCTAAAGGCCTATATTTAGGCTGGAACAAGTATTCTAAGTATATTCATGTATCACCCCTTTCTGACGGATTCGAAACTTATGGGATTTTTATTATATTTCCCTACCCATCTCCACGCCATCCAATTTATTTCCTATCCAAATGCTCACCCCACCGATCCCCAGCATTTGGTTTAGTTTTCCCCAACAAGCTTTGTCCTTGACCCTGAATATCTTATTGCTCTTGACCTGATCACAGATGGAGTATTTAAGATGTAAGTTATATTATTTTTATGTTGGTGAGTTATGCAATCATGTAAGCCAAGGATATTTATTCTGTTAGACGGAATAATTCACAATGTACACCTTAGGGTACTTGTTGGTTTCAACGAATGTCGAGGTTTACGTTGGTTTTAAATGGCAAGAGGTCTAAAATGTCGTAAAACAGGCACAGTCAGAGATTATTAGAGGACCCTTGTTAGTAATTATAAGTGTGTATTAGGGTGTCCCAAAAATGCTAGAAAAATTTTTTTTTTTTAATCTTTGGTGTCTCACCCCCTGAAATGTGTCTCTTGGGTACAATGAGTGAATTGGTGAAGTTGTAGCTCATTTGAACAACATTTAGAGGTCCCCCAAGAGCTTTTAAAATTCCAGTATTAGGCCAACATAAAAATCCAGACGAATCATGGCTCAAATAATTTGCAGTTTTTGCATGCCATAGTTGAATAAAATGAAGTTTAAATATAATTATATTTATCTCATTGCTACCATTAACTAGAGCTGAAATTGTGTGATTCTTAATTAGAAAATGTAATAAATGCTAGAAAACATATAAAATACCTAATGTGCAAAATTTAAGCAATGTGCATATTTTTTGAAGATTCAATTTTTTAAAACTAAGCATGCTAAATTGTCAGGCATCATATCACCAAAAGTTGCTGCAGTGCTGGACAGAACAAACACCAGCATTAGAAAATCAACAAAGATACTTGCATCCGCATTCAACGAAGCTGGTGTTCCGACATCTGACACAGTATTTTCCAAGAGCACAATGCATCGTCATCGTAAGCTTTGTCGTCAACAGCTGCAGCATGTATAAAAGAAGACTATATTCCCTCAAAATCAATTTTACATTGGGATGGTAAGCTATTGCCCGATGTTACCGGATATGTTACCAACAACGGCGATCGATTACCTGTCCTGCTCTCGTCACTTGTCGATGGCACTACAAAGCTTCTTGGTGTTCCCAAGTTAGCATCCGGATCAGGATGGGTAGCTGCTGATGCAGTATATGAACATATCAAATCATGGAAGTGCGAATCTATGGTCATCGGCATGTGCTTCGACACTACGGCTTCCAATACTGGAAGACTCAATGGAGTTTACACTCTGTTAGAAGTAGCCCTGGGACGTAATCTATTATGGATGGCATGCTGTCATCACATGTTGGAAGTACTCCTTTCCGATGCATTCAATGTTTGTCTTGGACCATCCACTGGACCAGAGATTTTGTTTTTTTAAGAGGTTTCGAGAAAAATGGCCAGAATTAAACCACACACCCGAAGCCAGATCCTCCCCTTTGATAATCGTGTCTGATTCGATTAAAGAATTTATTAAATGTCATCTTGAGGTCAGTCATTCATGTGACGATTATTTGGAATTTCTTCTGCTTGCTGCACAAATGGTTGGGTTGGAGGTTGATGTCAGCATTCGCAGACCTGGTGCCCTACATAGGGCAAGGTGGATGGCGAAAGCAATCTATGCATTGAAAATCGATCTATTGTTTGCAGGCAATGAAACCATCTTTCAGTTAACAGCTCGAGAATTACAAGGTAATCAGCGCTTTAATCAGTTTACCATACGTGTTTATCTTCAATCATGGTTTTCATGCAGGCTCACCGCAGATGCACCTGTGAATGATATCTTGTTGATAAAGCGTTTATACGAATATGATGATGCTGTTCTTCGATCGACTGGATTGAAAATGATGGTGCGTCACTCGTGGTACTTGAGTCCGGAACTCGACGCTTGCGTTATTTTAAACCCTTTTGTCGGACAAAGAAAAAACTGGCCTTGTTCGGACAATGCAATCAGAACGTGGACCGCATCTCATAAAAACACTATCAAAAAGTGTTGTTGATTTGCGTGCTTCTACCACATTTTTTGAAACATCCAACATTGATGCCAGTTTTCTAGATGTTCCTGTTGAAGCCTGGTCAGATCTTTTAAAGTTGCAGCAGATTTTGTAAAGAATCTGGCTTGTATCAATGACTCTGCAGAGCGAAGTGTAGCATTGATACAAAATTTCAATGACAGTATCACCAAGAATGAAGAACAAAGACAATTTTTGCTCCAAGTGGTTGAAAAACATCGGAAAAATTTCGCAGAGTGTAATCGTGAACAGCGGGCTAAAATTTAAATTTGAAGAACTTTTTTACATTTTTGTCTACCCTACAGTGCAAAGTACAAAATAAATAGCAGGAATGCTTATTTGCATTGCTTATTATTATTATTTTTCAAGCAGATTGACATTGATTCAAGAATTAACTTGACAAAATAAATAAAACTTTGTTTTTCATAATTTTTTTACTTAAATTTCAAATTTAAAAATATAAACCATTCAATATTTATATATTTTGTTTCATTTAATATTATAAACAATACTAAGCATCAATTTGTTACTTAATATATCAGTTTCGCATATAATGCAACATTTAACACTGTATTAGATTTGACCGCGAATGATTTTACACCAAAATCTTGAACTTTAAACCTCTTGGGGGACCTCTAAACATTGTCCAAATGAGCTGAAATTTTGCAGGTTAACTACTGTTACCATACAGACATATTCTGTGGGGTGAGACATCAACATTTCAAAACTTCATTTTTTTGGGACGGACACCCTAGTGTGTATGCCTACAACAACAATTCAGTACTTCTTCATTTTTTTGTTCTTTATGTTATTTTATGTTATTGCCAAATTAAAATCCTGTTATATTTTTATATGAACTTGTACACAATATGTCAAGTGGTGTTAATATTCTAATTTTTATTAACATTTCTTTACATAATAACTTTCAACGCACGTGAAGGCAGAGATCTAAGCTATATCATAAATAAAACCCATTGCAGTTCATGTTATTGGTTGTGTTGCACTTGCATATGTGTTCAGATGTGTTCAGATGTGCCGAATCGCAAAAATCGCAGTTTGTATCGAAAGACATAGTGCAGCAATGTAGGGGGAAAATAAGTTACGTTATAACGAAATAAGTCAAGTAAGTCAGAGTTGGCATTCAAAAGTATCTCGGAAAAAAGGTTCGGTTAAAAAACAAACGAAAGGCTAGCTATATCATTTATATAATTTATGAATAGAAAAAAATCTTTAAAAAAAAAAACTAGACATGTTGGCAGCCAAACTGCCGGAGACCCAAATTTTGTTTACACACAGGTATACAAAATAAAAAAAAAACTGTTAACAAGTTCTCGATAAAAAAAAGTTTCAGGAAATGCGTTGTGTGTGTGTGTGTGTGCGTGCTGTAATCGTTTTATATCTTATACACTGTAAGAGTGTATCTGGTGACGTCGTTAGAGAGGGACAGGGTGAAACGTTAAGCGCCTCAGACAGGTTAAAATTATTGTTTTAGAAGGGCCGCCGGCAAACAGTTTGCTGGTATGTCCCTATGTTGATAGAGATGCCACTATGTGTAGCTGTCGGGTTCGATTCCCCAATAGCTCTCTACCTTCCTCTCTCACCTGGCAGCACAGCTTTGGGAGAGACAACCAGGACAACTTCCCCATGCCCGGCGATTTGAAAGGAAGGGGGGGAAGTGGGAACTCCACTACGTGATGAGAGCATTGTAGTATTGTAAATACATACAGGCAACACTTGCAACTCTCGACCCTGCTGACGACACCCCTGGATAGGCCAACTGGGCGGCCACCTAATGTCCTCTCTTCCAAGGAGATCAATGTACCAGGTGTTATTTTATTTTTTTGTTGTTGTTATATTTGCGATAAACAAATTTGATTTAAAAATTAAAATTTTCACGTTATACATACAGCCTTCACGTAATTCTTGAACTCATCCGTCAGAACTATTCCTAGGCATTGGCAAATTAGACTATAACGTAGGGATCCTCTTTGCTTTTGTGTTAAATCTAGTGATAGTCTATACACCGCTATCTAGATAAGCTAGGCATCACTATAACGGTAAGCTATATATCACTATCAGACTAAACTATCCACACCCCTTTCTAGATAAGCTAACCAAAATCACTATCAATATAAGCCAGGCATCTCTATTATTAAGATAAGCTATAGATCACAAAAAGTTCCTCAGAGCAGAATAGGTCAACCATAAAACATCCATACAAATAGATTGATTGTCATGCATTCACATCAGGGCCCCGACAGTTGGTTTCCGCCCCCTTTCCCCAATGTATCACAGCGTCTATGCCCTCAAAGTTCAAAGAAAGGCTCTGATCCCAGCCCCCCTCCCGGCATACTGACAGGTAATCCTAAGGACGCCTCTGGTCCTAAGCCCACCCCACCCCCATACTGGCACGTACTCCTAGGGTCACATCTGATCCCTGCCCTACCTCCCTACATTCTGGTGCGTACTTCTGAGGTCGCCTCTGGTCAGGCCCGTAGCGTGCGGGGGGGGGCAAGGGGCCGGGACCCCCTGCGTTTTGTCTACCCCCCTGCTTATTTGTTCTACTTAGTAAAATGTATTATCTGCCCCCCACCCCGCTATTGCCTGGCCCTCCTGTAGAACGCCTGGCCCCTCCTGTAGAATTTTCACGCTACGGGGCTGCCTCTGGTCCTATGCCCCTAAACCCTCCCCGCACACTGGCGTGTAATCCTAGGACGCCTCTGGGTCTGACTTCTAAGGCCACAACAGCCTAGATTATTTAGGGCTACTACTGACCTATCCTGACCATTGTCATACGTCCGTTATATAACCAGAAAATCATAGTCATACGTCCGTTATATAACCAGAAAATCATTGTCATACGTTCAATATATTTACAGAAGATCATTCGTATTTTCTAGGGCTGCTGATTAAACTGCGTTAATTTGCGATTAACGCGTCAAAAAAAAAATTGCGATTAAAATTTTTAACGCAATACCTAAATGCGTTAATTTGACCAAAATGCTGAAAGTTCACCAAATCGATAAATAACGGATTTTCACGCTACAAGTTGCGTTCACTTATTAAGTAGATCTAAAACCCCTGTCACAATTTACACACATCCTCACCCCTAGGTACGTCGACAAAAGCCCCAATTGTAATATAAAATGAAGATTTTTTGTTATATAGCCCTTTGACAAGTGAACCTCCTGTTCCCTAGCTATAACCAAAATGAAACGAAAGAAAGAATCTTTAATGTTGACGCACGAAAGAAAGAACAACAGAAGATGAAAAATGAAAATTTTAGCTTTGAACGTTTGAAAATTGACATACAGTAACATTAAAGAGTCTCATTTTACAATATATTTTTTTATTAATATAACTGACAGACCGATAAAAAAATAAAATATTCTTTTCTGTTGTTCACTAAAACATTGAAATAATAGTTGATAGTAAGAAAGTAAATGAATGAAAGAATAAACGAGTAACATCGACGCACAAAACAAAACTTCAAAAGAAGATTAAAAGTAAATTTGTCCTTCAACTCGACGACCGTAGTAGTATTGGTGGGGTAAACGTCACGTCTACGTAAAATCATAGCAGCTGTATGACCTTGAAACAAGAGGATTGTCATTTCTGACGCGTGCTCCTAGTTTGAAACAATGGAACCGGTGTCAACTTGTTTTTGGTACATCTTTAAGTGGAGAGAGAGTGTGTTAAAAATGTGACTTGTTGGGAAAGAGTGGGGGGGGGGGGGTTGGAATAAAGAAAAAAAAATGCGTTAATAATAAGTGAGCGACAACTTTCTGACTATGGTATTATTTTATGAAAGAAAAGTTACATTTGAGATATAAATGACGTGTGTATTTTTTTTTGGATGGGAAGTGGAGGGTAGGGTAAACAGACGTACGTGTGGGCGATGTGAAGCAAAATATGACAGGGAGGGAGGGAAGAGGGGTTGACATACGTCATTAGTCCGGAAACTGCGGTACGAAAAAAAAAGGTTAGGCATTGTTGTTAAATAAAAAGAAAATAATTCGCATCATTGACGTGATTGATACATGTCCATAAATTGGTCTCACTAGCTAATTCAATAGACATATATGCTAATGCTTAATAAATATGTTATAATTCATTATATCTCTTTCGTAAATTAAAATGACTTGTTTATTATGCCAATGTTATGCTTTGATATTATGACATATTAGTTTGAATACAAACAATTGTATTATATTGTGTCGATTTTAATCATGCGTTAATTTCGATCAATTTTTTAAATCGAACAGCAGCTCTAGTATTTTCATATAATAAGTTAATATTAATAAAAAAAATGGGTAGGAAAACTAAGCGACCGCATAGGGCTCTCTTTCTCAAATGGCCCTTTCCAAATCTGATGTTTTACGGAGCCCTGAAAAAGCCCCCCCCCCCAAATACCCCGAAAAAAGTCTCTGCCCAAAACGGTTCTGCCAGCAGATTTACCAGGATCGGAATAGATTCATATCACTTGCACAATATCACCCTATTTCTCTGCGCCTATGACAATGGACAAAGGCGTGTTTTAATTTGACTGTGAAACTGTAACACCACACAGTAGTAGTACACTTCTGCCTATCTACGATGTTTACATTTTAGAATAAAACGACCTGCAGCTGAGAGCCAGATGATCAACTTTACAGGCCTACTGTGTTCACGTTGCACTTTTAACGGCTGCACTTTTATTTCTTGCTCCGCATATCTGCAAGGGCAAGGTCGTTTATATCGCGATGTGTTGGTTTTTTTTTTAAACCCATATTCCGCATGTCAAGTAAACCCAAGCTGCGCCTGTCTATTATGAAGGCCAGCGTTTTATAATGTAGTGTATATAGCCTGTCCTTTTACGAATTATCATCTACCACTTGTACATTTCATCCACAAACATTTTTTTTTTGTTTCAATGCTAGTCTTTATTGTTTTTTTTTTCTTGCGAACTATATGCTGGATATTATATTCCTGTTTGAAACGTTTTTATTCCATGCAATATAACTTGTGTACTTTTAATCGCTATGCGTATAACGTTCATCTTGTAATTTATCACGTACAATAAATGAAACGAGATGTATTGTATAATGCAAGCAGTCAGCATAGTCTAATGAGTAGCACTCACAATATAATCATGTATGTAGCATTCGGCAGCCATTCACTGTTAGATATTTCAGTTAGTTGACTAGCCGCCCTGTCTAGGTCAAACTAATGTCACGTGTAGGTGGTGGCGGTGAGGGTGTAGGCAAGTTAAGTGCAGGCCTCGGGATCGGGTCTTAGTGATGCAACGATGCCTCCGTGATTCTTACAATATAAGCTACGGTACGATGGCAAAGGCACAAATCAAACTGTTCTAGTAGTCGTTATTGTTATCGGGTGTAGATATGGTAAATCATCTTTACAGGTAATGCAGTTCCTAGGTATTTGTTGGCACCTAGGCTGATACTGCCAGAGATTTTTGGGGGCAATAGGTAAAAGTGGGACGGATGGCCGAGTGGTGTATATACTCGACTGTCGACCTGAGAGTTCTGGATTCGATCCTCGGTGAGTACCTTGGAATTTTTCCAGGTGTTATATTGTGCAAAGTCGTCCCACAAGTCTACCCAGCTTTAAATGGGTACCTGACTTAAGTTGGGAGAGTAAAGGCGGCTGGGCGTTGTGCTAACCAAACAATCCCTTCATATACCGAGGTTATAGAAACAGATGAATTTTACACTTCATCTGCCCCGATGGCCATTGAGTGCTAAGGTAAAATTTTTAGGTAAAAAGTACATGTCCGGGGGGGGGGGGCTCTTGATAGCGGATGTGATAGGAAACTATGCTTGAAGGGGCAGTGGCGGCTCTGGGCGGTCAACTAGTTTGCCCACCAAAAAGTAGGGTTCTGATTATAAGAGCCTATTAGAAAATGATTTACTCAGTTGAATTCATTTCACGTGACATTCACAAATTCAGGGTACCCCTTATTTAATCTAATGGCATACACATAAAATAAAATAATGTAGTTTCCAGCTTATACCGGTATTTCAAATGTATCGCTCATGTTTTAACTAGAAAGTGGTCAAAGCTAATGGTAGACACATCAGATGGTCAAAGCACATAGTAGACACATCAGATGGTCAAAGCACAATGGTAGACACATCAGAAGGTCAAAGCTAATGGTAGACACATCTGATGGTCAAAGCACAATGGTAGACACATCAGAAGGTCAAAGCTAATGGTAGACACATCTGATGGTCAAAGCACATGGTAGACACATCAGATGGTCAAAGCACATAGTAGATACATCAGATGGTCAAAGCACATGGTAGACACATCAGATGGTCAAAGCACAATGGTAGACACATCAGAAGGTCAAAGCTAATGGTAGACACATCTGATGGTCAAAGCACATGGTAGACACATCAGATGTTCAAAGCTAATAGTAGACACATCAGATGGTCAAAGCACATGGTAGACACATCAGATGGTCAAAGCTAATGGTAGACACATCAGATGGTCAAAGCTAATGGTAGACACATCAGATGGTCAAAGCTAATGGTAGACACATCAGATGGTCAAAGCACATGGTAGACACATCAGATGGCCAAAGCACATAGTAGATACATCAGATGGTCAAAGCACAATGGTAGACACATCAGAAGGTCAAAGCTAATGGTAGACACATCTGATGGTCAAAGCACATGGTAGACACATCAGATGTTCAAAGCTAATAGTAGACACATCAGATGGTCAAAGCACATGGTAGACACATCAGATGGTCAAAGCTAATGGTAGACACATCAGATGATCAAAGCTAATGGTAGACACATCAGATGGTCAAAGCTAATGGTAGACACATCAGATGGTCAAAGCACATGGTAGACACATCAGATGGCCAAAGCACATAGTAGATACATCAGATGGTCAAAGCACATGGTAGACACATCAGATGGTCAAAGCTAATGGTAGACACATCAGATGGTCAAAGCTAATGGTAGACACATCAGATGGTCAAAGCACAAGGTAGACACATCAGATGGTCAAAGCATATGGTAGACAGTAGACACATCAGATGGTCAAAGCTAATGGTAGACACATCAGATGGTCAAAGCACATGGTAGACACATCAGATGGTCAAAGCTAATGGTAGACACATCAGATGGTCAAAGCATATGGTAGACACATCAGATGTTCAAAGCTAATAGTAGACACATCAGATGGTCAAAGCACATGGTAGACACATCAGATGGTCAAAGCTAATAGTAGACACATCAGATGGTCAAAGCACATGGTAGACACATCAGATGGTCAAAGCTAATGGTAGACACATCAGATGGTCAAAGCACATGGTAGACACATCAGATGGTCAAAGCTAATGGTAGACACATCAGATGGTCAAAGCTAATGGTAGACACATCAGATGGTCAAAGCACAAGGTAGACACATCAGATGGTCAAAGCATATGGTAGACAGTAGACACATCAGATGGTCAAAGCTAATGGTAGACACATCAGATGGTCAAAGCACATGGTAGACACATCAGATGGTCAAAGCTAATGGTAGACACATCAGATGGTCAAAGCATATGGTAGACACATCAGATGGTCAAAGCACATGGTAGACACATCAGATGGTCAAAGCACATGGTAGACACATCAATTGAATTTATAAAGATCAACTCTAATTTAAACTCAATGTTGTTGTACTTTAGGTTTTTACACCCCCCTCCCCCTTTTCGAGCTCTGTCTCTCTCACTGTCTCAAGATATAAAGTTTGTCATTTATCAATTAGCTTCAGTCAGCTGGTGTCTTTGTCACTTATGTGACACCAAGTCCTGTTTTAAATGGACATGTAATATAAACAGGGGTGGGAGTGGGTGGGGGAGCATATTTTACAATGGGATGTTGTTGCTGCTGCTGATAATAATTCAATTACTCAAGTATAACCAACGTAGCCGAGACTGAAGGTAGCGTTTAACAAGTAGAACTGAATATAATTGATCTCTGCTCTATTTCAGTTCTTTTCTTTGGAGAAACTATGAATTACACAAATATAAATGGAATTTATTTTTGATTTATTAAGTCTGTAGTCTTTAATTCTAGACGCCATTGTCACATTCAGTTGTCACATTCAGTTGTCACATTAAGTACTGACTTAAATATTCTAATTCGATATCATGGGAAACGTTTGGGGAAGCGCTGAGTTTCGTGGGCCCTTTTTGAGTTTCGTGGGCCTTTTTGAGTTTAGTGGGCCTTTTTGAGTTTAGTGGGCCTTTTTGAGTTTAGTGGGCCCCTTTTGAGCTTAGTGGGCCCCTTTTGAGTTTAGTGGGCCCCTTTTGAGTTTAGTGGGCTCCTTTTGAGTTTAGTGGGCCTTTTTGAGTTTAGTGGGCCTTTTTGAGGTTAGTGGGCTCCTTTTGAGTTTAGTGGGCTCCTTTTGAGGTTAGTGGGCCTTTTTGAGTTTAGTGGGTCTTTTTGAATTTAGTGGGCTCCTTTTGAGGTTAGTGGGCCTTTTTGAGTTTAGTGGGTCTTTTTGAATTTAGTGGGCTCCTTTTGAGTTTAGTGGGCTCCTTTTGAGTTTAGTGGGCTCCTTTTGAGGTTAGTGGGCCTTTTTGAGTTTAGTGGGCTCCTTTTGAGGTTAGTGGGCCTTTTTGAGTTTAGTGGGCTCCTTTTGAGGTTAGTGGGCCTTTTTGAGTTTAGTGGGCTCCTTTTGAGGTTAGTGGGCCTTTTTGAGTTTAGTGGGTCTTTTTGAATTTAGTGGGCTCCTTTTGAGTTTAGTGGGCCTTTTTGAGTTTAGTGGGCTCCTTTTGAGGTTAGTGGGCCTTTTTGAGTTTAGTGGGCTCCTTTTGAGGTTAGTGGGCCTTTTTGAGTTTAGTGGGCTCCTTTTGAGGTTAGTGGGCCTTTTTGAGTTTAGTGGGTCTTTTTGAATTTAGTGGGCTCCTTTTGAGTTTAGTGGGCCTTTTTGAGTTTAGTGGGCTCCTTTTGAGGTTAGTGGGCCTTTTTGAGTTTAGTGGGCTCCTTTTGAGGTTAGTGGGCCTTTTTGAGTTTAGTGGGCTCCTTTTGAGGTTAGTGGGCCTTTTTGAGTTTAGTGGGTCTTTTTGAATTTAGTGGGCTCCTTTTGAGTTTAGTGGGCCTTTTTGAGTTTAGTGGGCTCCTTTTGAGGTTAGTGGGCCTTTTTGAGTTTAGTGGGCTCCTTTTGAGGTTAGTGGGCCTTTTTGAGTTTAGTGGGCTCCTTTTGAGGTTAGTGGGCCTTTTTGAGTTTAGTGGGTCTTTTTGAATTTTGTGGGCTCCTTTTGAGTTAGAGGGCCTTTTTGAGTTTAGTGGGCTCCTTTTGACGTTAGTGGGCCTTTTTGAGTTTAGTGGGTCTTTTTGAATTTAGTGGGCTCCTTTTGAGTTTAGTGGGCCTTTTTGAGTTTAGTGGGCCCCTTTTAAGTTAGAGGGTCCCTATGAGTATAGTGGGCTCTTTCGAGTTTAGTGGGCCCCTTTGAGTTTAGTGGGCCCCTTTGAGCATCATGGTCCACGGAATAATGTACTGGTCACACCCCTTTTTCCTATGGCCTGATTAAACCAATCTCGTTCCTTCATTAATATGTTCCTTTCTACTTAGGACCGTTGAATAGTTGAACATACGTAACCGATTTTTTCTTCTTATCGTACTAAAATGTTATGTACTTTAATAGGACCCGCCAGCATTTTCATGCCTAATAAATGTTTAGGTATTTATACATGCACCTTTAGAATTTGTTTGTAACAAGCAGTCTTATTTTAACGTGTCTAATTTTTATGGGCCTTTTACTATCATGTTTACCGGTTTAAAGTTTAATACTGTGAAAACATTTTAAATCTACTCCAGAGTTCATTTTTTAAAAATTTATTTTTATTTATAGATGACTGTGATTTCTTAAAATGTCTTGGCAAGTCACGTGGTGGAATTTCTTATCTATCGAGTCCGTTTTTTTTTAGTCTAATATTTTTATAAGTCCTATTTGTTTCCACACATTTTATCAGGGCTAGTGTAATAACCTGATGGGGGTGTGGGAGTGTGTGTGTTAGGGGGGAGGGGCAAATGCAGTCCTAATTAGTAAACAGCAAGATCTTTGTGTGTGTGTTAAACATCATATGTAATGATTTCAAACAGATGATGCACTGTCCGGAACTTCTTTCTGGGTGGAGGGTCTTGGCATAACATATCCCATCACAGAATTATGGTTAAATGCTAGGGGGCCTAGCGCGAGTGTCACGTTTACAGAGACGTAATTGTGGAATATTTATCGTGTCAAAACGATAACATAGTGGGGCCCACTTATCACGCAGGGCCCCACTTACGGCGCGGGGCCCTAGTCGTAACTGTACCATCAATACACTGGCCCTGTATGTAGATTTTTTAAAAAAATTAATAGAATCCATCTCGTGTCATTAACATTTAGACTGTCATGAGACACATTTTGTTTTATTTAGTTTCGTACAAAATGGGGGGGGGGGTCCACACTGATTATCCAATGAGCGACACTGATTTAGTCACGTGACGGTTTCCTATCCTAACTGCCATCGTCATTAATTTTCTGTGACCATGTCTTACTTCCTATTGACTGCTGTAAAATTTTTTTTTGTTTAAAGAATTATCGTGGCCCAGATATGTGTTGCTGTTATCTAATAACATGAAAGATAACGGCACAGGTGACCCCAAGTTCCCGGGAAATATGTCCAATTAACGTTACGATAAAAGGTGAAGCCTTTGCGAAGCATAAAGTGACATGATTAGATAAAGGGCACATAACATTTTTTATGATGTGACGAAACAATAACAATAGGCTAGTCACTGCGGTAATTTGAACAACAAAACAGAAATCGTTTGGAGCAGAGTCTTTTTGGGAACGGGGGCCTCATTTGGGGGCGAAAGACAAGGTCACATTCAGGGAGCCCTAAGCAAGGTCTCATTTGGGGGCCCCAGGCAAGGCCACATTTGAAAAAAGTAAACTTTAAGTCCACAGCTTATTAAATTTGGGGCCCTTAATAATCTATAGCTGGGGCCTTAATGACCATCTCTACTGTTAAGTCAATTACACAGGGGCCTATCTAGTAGTGGGCCTGACTGTTAGTCATATAGGAGTGCCAGAATGTAAAACTTGCCCAGGACATTTATTTGACTAACTTTCAGAACTAATAAAAGCTTCTTGAGCAGATAGTGAAGATATATATATATATATAGACTCATTGAACTTTCAATTATTTAGGGTTACGGCCAATTTAAAGTTCAAGCAGCGGGGCTTATATGCAGCATCCAAGTGTACTTTTCCATTGGAACGGCCCTGGCTAGGAGTTATATGTTTTATTTATTTTTATTCTGTAGATCAGTGGCTCTCAAAAAATTGGGTCGTGACCCACTAGTGAGCCGAGAACGAATTTCAGGTTGATCGCGACAAAATTTAATTTTAGAATTAAGAGATCAAGAATCTTTAAAAACAAAAGTAACAGCCTTGTCTCTCTACATGCTACAAAAGTAAAAATGTCTAATCTGGAAAGTAAAAGGGCAAGTCTATAATTTTCTTTTATCGGTGTTTTTTAAAAAAAAATTCTATTTGCTGGTCGGTCCCCCCATAAAAAGTTTTTATATGGTAGGTAGGGAAAATAACTTGTATTATGGTGGGTCGATAAAATAAAAACTTGTATTATGGTGGGTCGGTAAAATAAAAACTTGTACTATGGTGGGTCGGTAAAATAAAAACTTGTATTATGGTAAGTCGGTAAAATAAAAACTTGTATTTTGGTGGGTCGCGGAGAGTTAAGGTTTGAGAAACACCGCTTAAATTGATTGACTTCCTTATATTTTCTGACATAGGGTGGAGCAGTGGCCGTGACTTTGAATATTTGCCTTACATGGCACACGATATAAGTTCGACAAACGATCATACTGTAACGTTTCTGCATTGACAAGAGATAGTTTATATATACATTTCAAGGCATTTTTTTTTCTATACTTAATATGCAAAAAAACATTAATAAATTGTCTAGGACATGCTTCTCTCACCCCCTACCCCCGATGGAAATATAAAAAAGGGCGTTTCTTAAAAATAAATGTTGCCGCACCGTGACATATTTCAAGTAGTTGTGCTTTCCTTTCACGATTCAATTTTACTTTTATTGAAGACATGTAAATCTGTACATGGTCTTAGCACGGGTTCGGCCCGGGGGAGGGGGGGGGGAATTGTCAAACTCTCCGCTCCACCAATCACTCCTTTCCTACCCCCCCCCCCATTATTTATTTCTCTAATAAAGACAATAGCAACAATTTTACATTCATTTGTAAACTCGGAACTAGCTAAACCAGTTTTTGAATGACATGACAGTATTCTGTCACAGGAACATATGTAGAATGTAGTCACTGTAGGCCGACATAATAGTTTAGTGATGTGTATAACAAATTAGAGTTATTAAGTGTAAAGTATAAGGTGATACCATCTAGTCTGAAGGTGGTAGAGTTGGTGTTGACTAGTATGAAAGTCATTGTTTTAAAGTCATTTCGTTACAGTTAACGACTCGGTGTTTACAGATGTTGTGTGACACAGTTTCAGTCAACTGTCAGACAAGGTCTCCATCGGACCAAGTGTAACGTCACTGTTATGACTACCATTGACTCAGTGATGAAAAAAAGCAACAAAGAATGCTTACAGTAAGACAGTGCATGTATGGGAGGGATACAGTGAGACAGTACATGTATGGGAGGGATACAGTAAGACAGTACATGTATGGGAGGGATACAGTAAGACAGTACATGTATGGGAGGGATACAGTAAGACAGTACATGTATGGGAGGGATACAGTTAGACAGTACATGTATGGGAGGGATACAGTAAGACAGTACATGTATGGGAGGGATACAGTAAGACAGTGCATGTATGGGAGGGATACAGTAAGACAGTGCATGTATGGGAGGGATACAGTGAGACAGTACATGTATGTGAGGGATACAGTAAGACAGTACATGTATGGGAGGGATACAGTAAGACAGTACATGTATGGGAGGGATACAGTAAGACAGTACATGTATGGGAGGGATACAGTAAGACAGTACATGTATGGGAGGGATACAGTAAGACAGTACATGTATGGGAGGGATACAGTAAGACAGTACATTATGGGAGGGATACAGTAAGACAGTACATGTATGGGAGGGATGCAGTAAGACAGTGCATGTATGGGAGGGATACAGTAAGACAGTGCATGTATGGGAGGGATACAGTGAGACAGTACATGTATGGGAGGGATACAGTGAGACAGTACATGTATGTGAGGGATACAGTAAGACAGTACATGTATGGGAGGGATACAGTAAGACAGTACATGTATGGGAGGGATACAGTAAGACAGTACATGTATGGGAGGGATACAGTAAGACAGTACATGTATGGGAGGGATACAGTAAGACAGTACATGTATGGGAGGGATACAGTAAGACAGTACATGTATGGGAGGGATACAGTAAGACAGTACATGTATGGGAGGGATACAGTAAGACAGTACATGTATGGGAGGGATACAGTAAGACAGTACATGTATGTGAGGGATACAGTAAGACAGTACATGTATGGGAGGGATACAGTAAGACAGTACATGTATGGGAGGGATACAGTAAGACAGTACATGTATGGGAGGGATACAGTAAGACAGTACATGTATGGGATGGATACAGTGACACAGTACATGTATGGGAGGGATACAGTGACACACTACATGTATGGGAGGGATACAGTAAGACAGTACATGTATGGGAGGGATACAGTGACACAGTACATGTATGGGAGGGATACAGTAAGACAGTACATGTATGGGAGGGATACAGTGAGACAGTACATGTATGGGAGGGATACAGTAAGACAGTACATGTATCGGAGGGATACAGTAAGACAGTACATGTATGGGAGGGATACAGTAAGACAGAACATGTATGGGAGGGATACAGTAAGACAGTACATGTATGGGAGGGATACAGTGAGACAGTACATGTATGGGAGGGATACAGTAAGACAGTACATGTATGGGAGGGATACAGTAAGACAGTACATGTATGGGAGGGATACAGTTAGACAGTACATGTATGGGAGGGATACAGTAAGACAGTACATGTATGGGAGGGATACAGTAAGACAGTACATGTATGGGAGGGATACAGTAAGACAGTACATGTATGTGAGGGATACAGTAAGACAGTACATGTATGGGATGGATACAGTGACACAGTACATGTATGGGAGGGATACAGTGACACACTACATGTATGGGAGGGATACAGTAAGACAGTACATGTATGGGAGGGATACAGTGACACAGTACATGTATGGGAGGGATACAGTAAGACAGTACATGTATGGGAGGGATACAGTGAGACAGTACATGTATGGGAGGGATACAGTAAGACAGTACATGTATGGGAGGGATACAGTGAGACAGTACATGTATGGGAGGGATACAGTAAGACAGTACATGTATGGGAGGGATACAGTGAGACAGTGCATTTATTGGAGGGATACAGTAAGACAGTACATGTATGGGAGGGATACAGTAAGACAGTACATGTATGGGAGGGATACAGTGAGACAGTACATGTATGGGAGGGATACAGTGACACAGTACATGTATGGGAGGGATATAGTAAAGTTTGAAATCTTGAAACCCAGAATAGTTAGAACTCAGATTAATATGATACGTTAAAAACAACTTTAAGTTGTTAAGTATTAAGTACATGTACTATAAGATCAATCAGAGCGTGACTACGTGTCACAGTCTCATAATAATCAGCAGGACTAAGTATAGATGATCCCCATTGTAGAAATGTTCTGGTTAAATCCTATCATTAAATGTAACAAACTTGTAGCAGGGGAGTGAGGGTCGGGTGATGGAGGAGTAGGACACGGTCTAGTCTTTATAAACATTTTCAGAAGTGAATAGTCAGTGATGCATTCACTTTGATATGCAAATTAGACTTGCTAAGAAGTAGGAAAAAGAAACACTGCAAACTTAATTCAAAGTTGTAAGCCGAGAGTTGAATGTAGTTATTTCTAAGAGTTATTTATTTTTATTTATATCAGTGAGTTTGTTGATAGATGGTCAAGCAGTGTAGACCCTTAGTGAGGTGTGTTGGTTGAAAGTAAATAGTCACCTGACTTAGATAAGTTAAGGCTACAGAAACATAAATTATACTCTTCATTTGCCCCAAAGGCCCTCAGTTTCTAAAGGAAACTTTACTTTCATTTAGTGATGATTAAAAAAATGGGACACAATGAAGTTAAGGGGTTACCAGAGTCTAAATAAAAAACTTTTTTATTGTTAAAGTTTAAGACATTTTACTATCGTAGTGATGATATAGTAGGTTTAAAAATAATTTTGTGCAAAAAAAAATAATTAAAATATTGATATTTGTGGGTGTGGCATGCCACCATCTTGAAATTTATGACCTTTTTGTGGCAAGTATTTCTGAAATATTTATAGACTGATTCATATAAAATGTACATTTTTATAATCAGAAAAGCTTACTTTAGGGAATGTCAGAGTACTTTTTGATAATGTAATAAATACATTTTTACTGGATTTTTTAAATTTTGTATGGTGAAAATTAGCAAAAAATGCTAATTTTGAAAATTAAAAAAAATTGACAAAAAAAAAAAAGGACTTGAAGTTTAATTAAAAGCCTCTGACATTCCATAAATACACCTTTTCCAAATATAAATTAGAAGTTTTATCAAAATCTGACAGGTGATTTTTGAGATTCTCTTGCCACAGTGTAGCAAAATGTCAAAAATATTTTTTCAGAGAAAAATGATTTTTGGGTTTTTTAATTATTGAAGTTTTTGAATGAGTAACATTCTGAAAATACATTTCAAGTGATCTAAATATTTTTCGTCCTATCCGTACCCCGTTAATAATTCTTTGGCTGATACCTTTATGGATTGTTTCTTTTAAAACTTTTTGACATATATTGTACCTAAATGCTATAATGATATTTTGACAGCCAAACAAATATCCGAGATGAGCCATGGCTAAGTTCAACATTTTTCTTTATTCAAGAATAATGTAACAAAACAGTTACATAAAACAATTTTATATGTGTGAATGACATTTAAAAACAAAATTAATGTACATTAATTAGTATACAATGCTTGATACAATCAAACATCTATCAGTTAATAAACTAGTAATATCATTTTTATCAAAAAATGACGTGTAAGTAACTGATACATTTTGAAATCAGTTCACATTGAGAAATTGCAAATGATCAGATTAATATGTATTGAGTTAATTGGGTGTTGCTTGTGATAGTCTGTGATTATATATATATACACACACATATATATATATATAAATATATTATTCTGAGTTTATTAAAGACTATAACAAGCAACACCCAATTAGTTCAACATACAGTGGATTCCGCTTAATTGGGACACTGCTTAATTGGGACAGCCGCTTATTTGGGACAAATCTCAAAGAAACCAAACCATGAAGCCAATAGTAAATTTGTTATGTTTAATTGGCACAGCCGCTTAATCAGGACAAAGAGCCTCGGTCCCGATGTGCCCCATTTAAGCGGAATCGAATGTATATATATATATATATAGATATTGGAGAAAAATTCCATCCTATTATAAACATTGTCCATTTTTCTAAACAGGAATGTGATATTTAAAAAAAATTAAAAGTTTATTCTAGTTCATAACAATTTTGTACTTCTCCCTTTTTTTTTACTATTTGTATATAGGATGAGGGGTCCACTCAGGCAAAGAAACTCTGCCTCCACATTTAGTGCGCAGTAACGGATTCAAAAATGAAAAAAAAAATCTTAATAAAAGTTACACATTTTTTAAAAATTAAGGTTCAAGTCAAGAAAAAAGGGTGTTATATATATGTATATTTTAATTTCAGATTCATCCGAAGGCTATCAGAAACAAAAACCATCTTTATTTTTTAAATGGAATTATGTGTTATCAGAAATATTTCTATGGACAGGTGCAGACTGGTATTGGTATCCTGCTGTCACTGGTTTCAGTCCAAACAGTTTAGTTCATGGACAGTGCAGAATGGTATTGGTATCCTGCTGTCACGTCAGAAACTGGTTTCAGTCCAAACAGTTTAGTTCATGGACAGTGCAGAATGGTATTGGTATCCTGCTGTCACGTCAGAAACTGGTTTCAGTCCAAACAGTTTAGGTCCTTTAGATCAAAGAAACTGCCCCTGATTCTACAAGGGAGGCAATCGGTTTATATCTCATGATGTGTTGATCTCCCTTATCAAAGTCCATAATTTCTTCTCTGTGAATGACAATAAAAATACAATGATTATACCAGTGATTAATAACAAGTACGCCGTATGCACATGCTCTTTTAACAGCTCTAACCGCCAAAAAAAAAATCATTTTTTAAAATCTAAAACGGTATATATTTATATTAGGATAAGCCACGAGCAATGAGATTTGTTTGCTCCATGTTTAAATTCAATGAAGCCGCACTTTTACTCCTTTACTCCTGTACGACACCCGTACTGTATCAGACAATCTGTACTTTTGTTTCTGCTAGAATGGATTATGTCTAGTTCCAAAAAAAAAAGACCTAGTGCGCCCCCCCCCCCCGGAATGCTACGAGTCTGTGAGGAAAAAGGAGGTACTGATATACGTCATCCGGGAAGTGCTCACTGAGTGATATCAAAAGAAAAAGGGGGAGTGAACTCAAACAGAGCGGATACCACAAGAACGAACAGAGGGTGCAAGGTAGGGCTGGAACACATGGCTGATAATGGACGCGTATGTGTCTGTCTGTGCGTGTGGTGAGATAATCTTGACAGTACAGCTGAATGTGTGTGTCTGTGCGTGTGGTGAGATAATCTTGACAGTACAGCTGTATGTGTGTGTCTGTGCGTGCGGTGAGATAATCTTGACAGTACAGCTGTATAGAAGCTAAAAAAAAAACGAAGACCAGTAGCGTAGGAAGGGTACTGCGGCCTTTTCAGATAAGGCGCAAAGTAGGAAATGTTTCTTAACTAATGTGCATTACATATATATATATATATATATATATATATATATATATATATATATTTACTAACTGTTGCAAGATTTGTTAAAAATCAGTTTCAAACGTCGTCAGATGAAAATTATTAAATGGGTTACTTTCCCTGAATAGATGTGTGCTTAGTCTGAACGGTTTCCCAATTTCCTAAAAAAAAAAGTCTTCACACCCCCTGAAATGCAGTGCCGAACCTAGGGATTTGGGGGCCACGGGGGCTTGGCTCCTTTGGGGGCCCCCTGCATTCTGACATTCGACAACGTGACATGAGATAATGTATTTAATATTTAATGTAAAAAAAATTTTGCCCCCCCCTCAAGCTGGGGCCCGGGGGAACTTTCGAATTTAGACCCCACTTCCCCCCCACCCTAGGTACACCTCTGCTGAAGTGGAAGATATGGTGACTGGTGTCGAACTCTAAACCTTGGCGAGGTAGACAAGCTTTTGAGAAAAGAGGGGGCGGGTGGGGGGGGGGGCGCTGAGAGATAGACCAAGAAAATAAAACACAGATCTGACGTGAAATGACTAAAAAAAAATCCAACGAACTCAGAATGTGAAAGTATCTTGGACTAAAACCAATGTACTCACGTTCCTAAAAAAAAAAAAAAAAACAAAAAGAAGAAAATGTTTTAAGGTCAACGTCACATTTATTGCAGCTGAACCCGACTGTCAGGTTATTACATTTACATATAACAACATTAATGCACGTCTCCACAGAAGTCTGCTCGTAGACTCTCAAATACGTAGGGTGGGTGGGTGGGGGGGGGGGGGTTGAGTCTCGACTGGAGGAGAATAAAGGAAAGATACAATATTGTTACGCATGCACGGAGCAACCTGTGATGGTGTCAATCACAGGCCAGAGTTTCTTGTTCATTCTCTTTGTGTCAGATAGTGCACGTCAACACAAGTATATTTTATCTTCTCGAACAGTTAAAACAATATACATAAACACACGCACATATATATATATATATATATATATATATATATATATATATATATATATATATATAACGCACAAAGAGACAAAAGACATACAAATACTCACACCAAGGCACGGACATGTGTACAAAACATACATGGACAGAGACACATACCGACACAGACATGGATATACTGAACCAACAAAGACATACACATATATACACGCCAGCAAAAGACACGTCAAGACAAAAAAAAAAGACATAAATACAAACACACTGAGACACTAGAACAGATGTGAAGTTCAGACACAAATAGGCTGACTCAACATTCCCACTCAAGGAAATCGTAAAAAAAAAAAACCCCAGAGGTCCTCAAACTGTGCTCAAGCAGCAGTCAGAACTCCTGTGTGCACTAAGGGGGAAGGGGAAAGGGGGGGGGGTCATGCAGCAATTCCTGGAAGACAAACATGCTATATGTAAAACCACTCTTATTATCACAGCTTCCCTTTCAAAGAAAAGTCTGTCCTTGTAAAAAAAAAAAAAGTGATTCTAAAAATAGTCTCTGTAAGTGAACAAAGATGGCCAACCGCAGACGACTGTAACAATGTCACCACTCAAGTGAAAATTCGATCGCAAGCTAAAATGTTGAAGAAAAAAAAAAGCAAAACAAATGCAAATGTATTTATACTATGATATTTTTGGATGTTGATACAAACTAGAGAATAACGCTATCAAATCAAACAAATTATTAAAGCAATTGCAATTAGAACTGACACACACACACACACACACACACATATATATATATATATATATATATATATATATATATAGATGTGTATTCTAATGCGTGTGTGTATAAAGAGAAAGAGTGTGTGTGTACGTGTGTAACAACAGTCACAAGTCTTGGAGTATATTATATGATGATTACCGGCAGACTAAGTACAACTACGTATTATGTATTATGATGAAGTGTTGGGGAGGGTCTAACCTTGTATACAAGACAACATCTGTCTGTAAAAAAAAAGGGGGGGGGTGGGGGAGGGGGGGAAACAATCAAGATTTTGTTATGGATCACCAACACGTGGCCCCGTGTGACTCACAGTGTAAACTACAAAATTCACATCAATATCAATAAATACTCGTTTGTGTGGACAGAAAATAGTCAGTTAAATCGACAAAAAAAAAGAAGGAATATAACAAACAAGAACAACAACAAACAAACTTGATAGATAGATAGGCGTAGATGCCTCACAAAGCTGTCCCTTAAATAAACAGAAAAACTTGACATATGAGCACAAAAATGAAAAAGTATGAGATTCAAATGAGCAGAGTTTTAATGCATCAAATGTATGACATATTACATCAAATTAGACTTTTTGAACAATAACTACATGTCTGTTGTTTGTACTATCTAGTTCCGGTGGCAACTCTAATGTGGGGGGGGGGGTCTAGTTCCGGTAGCAACTCTACTGTGGTCTAGTCCCGGTGGCAAAGAATGCAAAATGCAAATCAAGTGTCCAGGGCAACAGCTCTCTATGTGTTGGTCACGGAGTTCATTTGAATTGGGTGACAAAAACTTGCAAAATGATAATCGAGAATCTATCCGCTTTATATAAATATCATCATCATCATTGCCCTTCACCCATGGCAGGGTATAGGCCACCAACAACAGATCATCTGTCCTTTGCCATCTTCTCCAGCTGGTTCCAGTTGTGTCCCATCTTTATGGTGTCCGCTTCCAGGTATCGACGCCAGGTGTTTCTTGGGCGACCTCTCTTCCGTTTACCTTGGGGGTCCACCTCAGTGCCTGCCTTGTGATACTGGCTGCTGGTTTGCGTAAGGTGTGTCCTATCCAGCCCCCATCGCCTCTTTCTGATCTCTACTTCAGCTGAGAGTTGGCAGGTCTTTTTTTAAAAAGGCTGACATTGCTGATGGTGTCTGGCCAGCGAATTTGGAGGATTCTTCTGAGGCAGCTGTTTGTAAATGTTTGGACTTTCCTTAGTGTGGTCTTAGACATCTTCCACGTTTCCGCTCCATACAGCAGGACTGATTTGACGTTGGTGTTAAAAAGTCGAATCCTAATGTCTAAGGACAACTCTCTGGAGGACCAGACATTCTTTAGCTGCATGAAGGCGGCTAGGGCTTTACCAATTCTCGATTTGACATCTGCCTCTGTGCCACCTTGCTGATCTATAACACTCCCCAAGTAAACGTAGGACTGCACCTCTTCCAGCTGTCTTCCTTGTAGAGTAACAGGATTTGTGCTGGTGTTTATTTTTAAGATCTTTATATATATATGTATATATATTTTTCTTTCTTTTAATCCTTTACAGAGGGATCGCAAATAATTATACGGGTGTTCTAGTTAGTCGCAAATCGAGTAAATGTTCAGCACCAACCGGTCGAGGGGGGCGGGGTTCCTGGTTGCAACGATTCCAAGCAGGTGTAACAAAATAGTAAGCCAGATGAAAAGTGGTGTTGACATGTTTCTCCATGACAACAATGGCCAGCGGTGTTTACCTATATCCTCAACCCAGCCAAGGGCAAACTACGACCCGAAGGCTAAATCCGACCCGCCAGACTATTTAATCAGAATAAAGCACAGCACTAGCCTCCTTTTAACGCAGTGGTCCCCAACTCCGGGGCCGGTACCGGTCCGTGGATCAAATGCTATTGGGCCGCACAAGAAACATTAAATTATTTACTTTTTATTTACTGTAGTTCTCTCGGGATTGTGCGACTTTCAATGGACGCTAGGTCCCCCCTCCCTTCAGCGGGCCGCGGTGAAATTATCAAATGTTGACCGGTCCGTGGCGAGAAAAAGGTTGGGGAGACCACTGTTTTAACGCGTTTAATTTATATTAGCTCCTGTCAGCACTCCACCCTACATGGCACGCCAGTCAGAATGTGTGAACTATTTATGTGGCCCACGATTCAAAAAGTACACCACCCTACCCATCCCTTAACCAATTATTAGAGCTAGAGAATATGAAGCTTTTAAAAACAAGCAATTAAGCCTGTTCCATTCTGGACACAGGACGTGTTAGCGCGTTTTCATGTTATGTATCAGTACGTTTGTCAGCTTTCAGTAAATATTTGTAAATTTTGGAAATGTTTATAAATTCAATTGTGTAATGCATATATCTGTAAAAAAAAATGTATAAAGACGTTTCTTTATATTTGAAAAAAAAATATTGTCTCTTAAATCTAACTACAAGTGGTTTGTGGTTACTGAAATAGGACTCATAATTGAAAACATTCGAAATTATAGTCATTTAATCGTCCGAAAACTCCGTCAATTGTTGCATAGCTCTGATACTTTCAATTAAACTCAGAACACAAGCTTACTATTTCATTTGATGAGTTTCTTAATAAATCTTGGTGAAACTACGTGCTGCAGTATTTCGCACCAAATGAATGGGTTATTGAACGTACAAGGTGTATATATAATATA
This sequence comes from Bulinus truncatus, assembly GCA_021962125.1. Taxonomy (NCBI): domain Eukaryota; kingdom Metazoa; phylum Mollusca; class Gastropoda; family Planorbidae; genus Bulinus; species Bulinus truncatus. Next base: position 60,354 of record JAGDYQ010000101.1, read on the forward strand.
TAAGCCCCTTAGGAGCCCTGAAGCCCGGCCCTCAGAGGTCCTATCGCGAAATGAACTTTTGATGTACACTTGGCAGGCCAAGACCTACAAAATGATATATACACCATGGGTCTAGGACTTATGGTTGTTGAGATATAGGCGCTCCTTTATTAATATAGCTTATATAGTAAAAAACGGTACTAAGCCCCCTTTTACGGCCCTCAGAGGTCAGATCGCGAAATGGAAAAAAGTCATTTCTTGGCAGGCCAAGACCTACAAAATGATATATACATCATGGGTCTAGGACTTATGGTTGTTGATACCTAGGGTGATGACAGACAGACAGACAAAACGGGGACAATAGAGCATTTTTTTTCGAAAATGCTCTAAAAATCATGTTCGGAAAAATAATAACATAGAAAAGGGGGGAGGGGAAGGGGAGGGGCGCAAGAAATTCTATTAGTTTCCCGTCCCATATTTTATTTTTCAAAATCGCTCTATTTCGACTGTTGATTTGTAATGGTGTTATGAAGTGTTATCGTATTTCTAGTTGACCTATTTCTCTATTAGGTCACTTACGAACTTAAATATTTGAAGGAAACAAAGCTTCACGTTAAATATACGTTTAACTGAATGTAAATATATACACACGAGACCAACACAGTTCCACGAAGGTAAACATAAAACTTATGTGGACGAAATGTGTATTGACAGATATACAGCACATGTCAAGTTTGACATCTATTAACATAACTGTAAATATATTAATGATTATATCTTTAAGCATCTATCTATGTTTGTCTGTATATAATAAAACACATGTTAATGTTTACTGCTGATGATGTGGCGGGAAATGTCTAGAGATGCCAAAGAGAACGCAAGTCATCTTTATGTTTACCCAAAGGCTTTCAATTCGCTGCGTAAATACATGAAGACCTAAAACCTTTCCAAATTTCAAAGCTCAAACGCTAAATGCCAAGGCCGTAAACATCATCAACTACAGAACAATCTAAACTTAACTTCCGCAACTTCGTGTCACCAACAAACCACCAGACAACTCACTGTGTTGGTATTCTACGTCAGGCGTAACGTTTGAATGACAGTGTTGGACTCAGTCTAACAGTGGAAGTATCAGTTTATTTATAGAATCGGATATGTGAAAACGTGTATAATACGTTCTTACAACAAACACTGCACCGTCAATATGATGAAACTAATAGGACTGCTGACATAGTTCACTGTGTTTATTCTCAATAAAATCTACGTGGTTCTGAAGGTCAAACAGTTCTCCTAAAGTTCCAACAACCAAAGGCCGAAACTAAAAGTTAAAATGACTCTTTATCTAATGAGCGCCAGCACATTGTCATTAAATAATCAAAGTAGTATCAATACATTATCAACAAAGCTGTTCTTGATTAATTGTAGGTAAACTAGTAGGCAGCCGACTATGACCCCCCAACCCCATCTAGTTTTAATATCTATTAAAACTCGTCTGATGGCCCGGCGATTAGTTTTGCGATACAAAAATTTGTATTTTGTTGAGCCGTGGAACCAATCAACACATTTACAGTAGTAACATTAAGTTGTATTTCATTGTTTATATAACTGTGTCATCAAGTTTACGGCCATTACAGCCATAATGATTAACAGGACCAAACAATTAATTAGTAAAAAGTGGTGGCCTTAGCTCCTGATATGGACATAGTGGACACACCTACAATAGAAAAAAAAAACCATCCTTGACCCGATTTTCTATCATGTACTGTTACAAAGGTTAAAAAAAAGTAAGTTGAAAATAAAAGTACAATACAACCTAATAGATTGAGTCCGAGTCAAACATTATAAAACGTGTGTACCTTTCATTATTAGGTGTAATAAAGTTTGTTATAATCTGTGGCTAAATCAATAATATCGAACCAGTGAGTTGCTATCACTTCTGCTATAGGTGGAGTTTGAGGTAAGGAAAATAAAAAAAAAGAGAAAATAGCGAAGATAAAGAGAGAACGATGTTGTTTACAACAATTTTCGGTTTCAAAGTTGGCAAGAGTTTACAAAATTGAGGAACGTTTACTTTAGTATTTGTCATTGGTGCGACCTTTAGCAGATAAACAGGCGAAGGTTTCAATTGTGAAACATTTTACCAATCAAATAAATAAAAAAAAATAACATGTATACTTATACATCTCACTCTCTCTTGGCCCACATGTGTGTGTGTTTATAATGATCGTGAAATATGGAGAAAAAAAATAATAGAAGTATGTCACTGTGAAGTAAAATCCCACAAGCTATCTACCTTACACTATACACAGCAGGGCCGTTCCTATGGTTTTGGGGGCCCTAGGCAACAGTACCTGTAAGTGCCCCCTGATATATATATATATATATATATATATATATATATATATATATATATATATATATATATATATCACTGTTTTACTGTGTGCCTGGTTCCTACTACTTTGATTCTACTTTAACGCACATTGTCTAATTTCATCTTAGCAAAATCTTTTCTTGGAATAAACCTGAGAGAGTGGACTACTTTGAGCTCAACTAGTATCAAATCAACGCTAATTTATTTTTAGTGGACTACTTTGAGCTCAACTGGTATCAAATCAACGCAAATTTATTTTTAGTGGACTACTTTGTGCTCAACTGGTATCAAATCAACGCGAATTTATTTTTAGTGGACTACTTTGAGCTCAACTGGTATCAAATCAACGCTAATTTATTTTTAGTGGACTACTTTGTGCTCAACTGGTATCAAATCAATGCGAATTTATTTTTAGTGGACTACTTTGAGCTCAACTGGTATCAAATCAACGCGAATTTATTTTTAGTGGACTACTTTGTGCTCAACTGGTATCAAATCAACGCGAATTTATTTTTAGTGGACTACTTTGTGCTCAACTGGTATCAAATCAACGCGAATTTATTTTTAGTGGACTACTTTGTGCTCAACTGGTATCAAATCAATGCTGATCCTTTCATCCAATCTTGCTTTAATGTTGAATCACTGAACAACAACTAAAAACAAAAGATGGCGTTTTTATGTTTTGAATTAAAAAAAAAAACCCAGTTATGATTCACATTCTCCCCATTTGTTAGTTTGCGTGAGAAAATAATTAGCTGAAAATGACGCTCTCCTGAAAAAGGGTCACTTTTCAACCAAGAATATTTGCCCAGTCTTGTATTGATGACGGCCAAAATCTTTCCCATCAAATGAAAAGGGGCAAGAGCACGTCCATTCATTTCTCCCCTATTTTCAATTTCTTGCAGGTCAATGTTTCTCTGAATTACTGGTAGAGAAAGACAGGGAACAGCTCTATCTGTTTCATCCCCATACGGACACAATGTTTCTCTGAATTACTGGTAGAGAAAGAAAGGGAACAGCTCTATCTGTTTCATCCCCATACGGACACAATGTTTCTCTGAATTACTGGTAGAGAAAGAAAGGGAAAAGCTCTATCTGTTTCATCGCCATACGGAGACATTGACAGTCGCTTATAATCGGCAACATGGACTATAATTTGTTTTGAGCATCTATTGGTACTGCTGCCCCTAAAAATCTTCATTTTTTTTATGGACGAAAATCAACATTAATTTTCTTTTAAGAAGCAGTGAACGCGTTAGTGGGGCCAGACTGTTGGATCGTTTATTTAGTAAACATAGCCTGTCAACTATTGAAAAGTTTTTTTTTAGATTTGTATACAAAAATGTATTACAATTTTTCCTTTGGGCTAAACTTTCTAGGACACTAGTGCAAGTATAGGCCCTATCTAAAAGTACTATCTAAGATTAACGCCTCTGATCCACAGTTTAGAGATTAGCGTGAGCTGTTATTTTATTACCTGCTCACCTCATACCAGAGGTCTACTGTTCATTTACAAACTCTTTAATGGTTTACATTTTTGTGAGTATGCATGGAAAATATACTAAAGAAATCATGTGCTTTAAGTGAATATGAGTACTGAACTAACGAACTAAGTCCATATTGGTGATTTTTTCCCGATTATTTGAAGATACACACTCAGTCCCAAACCCATATAAAAGTGTCACACGAGAATAAAAAATGATACATTCGCTGGGCCGCAGGGAGTGAAATTTAGTTCCTGAGGTCTAAAAGGTTGCCAGATATTTAAGTATTTATGACTATCGCCCACTTGGACAATTATTTGGGGTCCCCCAAGAAAGTGGGGGCCCTAAACTAAAGCTTGTGTATCTTGTACGTAAATCATGCATTGAATGCAATAGATAGAATCACGCTGTGTTTCATGGAAGCCGCAAGAACACGAGGGAAAACCGCCAATCTGGCTTCACTTTTGGGGCCTTTATGAGCCTGTACACGCAGGTGACTAGCACAATACACTGGCTTATCCCACCATTGACTAATTAAACCGAATTTTTCTTTTTTTTTTTTGTACGGTAAAGCAAAGAAATGTATTTATGATTAAAAAAAAAAATCACTGCCTATACTGGCGTATGGTACTGGAGCAAGTGACGTGACCTCTCACCTGGCATCTGCGGTTTCCTCCTCCACCAAGACATTCTCTGTATTCTCGTTGACCTTCAGAAACACGAAGCTGTCCATGTTAGGCAGCACGGCTGGAAATAGAATAAAAAAAAAACAATCAGAGAGAGAGAGGGGGGGGTGGGTAGATGGGGTGGGGATGCTACCTTAGACAACAAACATGCCAAATGTGCAAAAGTAAAACGATTGGTCCACTTGCCAGAACGAGGCTGAATGATAGAATTACTCAATGAAATATTTTCTCAATGAGCTGCCCGATACAACTGTCACAATAATAATAAATCCCGCAATTAATAATAAGACTAACAGGTCAATAGTACCCAGTTTCTTGGGCAGCGGTAGTTTCCTATCGCACATAATTTATAACACGTGCCTAACATTTTATTATTAATTGTAAGCACTCTTTAAACATGGACAACTCTGGGGAAGAGATAAAGACTCAAAACATTGTTTTCATATCTGAAATTTGCTTAGAAAAGCCTTGAAGAAACTCAATTTTTTTTTTAATTTGAAATCCACACTATCTCATGGTACGAGTTTGTATTATCACATTTTAAAATTACAGCATATACACATTTTCTTTTTATTCGGTTATAGTCAGTTTGTGTTTTGATCTATAATCCGAGTCTCGACGATGATTCGGAGATGCTTATGTGTAAATACAACACCCACTCAATAGTCTAAATTAAATTAATTAATATTTACTTGTTCATCTAATAATTACAATGTTCTACCCCCCCTGCCCTTACACTCACACAATCATTAGAAAGCATAAGAACGTAAATAACCATACATAACCAAGTGGACAATAAATATGAAACTGACACAGGTATTTCATACAGATTAGCGAAATGATCAATCGTCTAAATTTTTCTAATGCATGTGCGTGCGTGCGTGTGGGTGTACTAAAGGATGAGGTACTGCATATTTGGCTGTGAGTCATTGTTTTATATAGGTCTTAACATAATTGTAGAGTAGAGTAGAAGAGGATTAAAACCGATGTCCATTATGACGTGAAACACTTAAATTTTGATTGTTAATGTTTTCAAGGATTCTGGTCCCGTCAGGTAAACAATAAAGTCACCCGTTCATTAAAAAATAAATGTGAAGGGCATTCATTGAAGACAACAGGTGTGTCGGTAGACCTGTTACGTCAGAGGGTATTTATTTCAGAGGACGTTTTACCCTCCCTACTTCTTCCTTCCGCTTTTAAAAATATTTCTATCCAACTGTTTTCGTTATAGTAATACACGGTGTAAATGAACCCTGCATTACAACCAATATTATTTTATACCAAGAGGGATGATGTAAAACTACAGTATACGTACAGTAATAAAGCTATCTACAGTGTAAATATAGTAATAACAATACCTACAATGTACATACAGTAATAACGCAATTCTACAATGTACATACAGTAATAACAATACCCACAGTGTACATACAGTAACAACTCTATTCTACAGAGTAGATACAGTAATAACGCTGTCCACAGTGTACAATAGTGTACATACAGTAATAACGCTGTCCACAGTGTACAAGAGTGTACATACAGTAATAACGCTATCTACAATTAATAAACAATTTACAGCTGATCATTACAGACATCTAATAAAAACAACCTACATTTGTCTATTCGCCAAAACAATACTTCTAGAACTTGATGCTAATATAGCAGAAATATGTAAACAAGGGAATACGCAGGGAACTCAAATAGGAAAAAAAAAACATAACTAGGTCGGGCTGAGATAAACAGGTCAAGGACGATAATCCAGCCAAGAATTTTTTCACGTGCATTTTGAACATTCTAGAAAAAAAAACGAAGCTTTGTCAAATTTAAACAACCAAAGGTACGTAACTCTGTAAAACTAAATGGTCCGTGAACCTCAAGTCTGTTATCGATTACCCTTCTTGACATCTAAAGTGACATTAGGCCGCTATTACAGGTGGGTCTATTTTGCAGCTTGCGTCATCTCCTCTAGCATATAAAAACAAGCAATTAAGCCTGTTCCATTCTGGACACAGGACGTGTTAGCGCATTTTCATGTTATGTATCAGTACGTATGCTATCTTTCAGTAAATATTTGTAAATTTTGGAAATGTTTATAAATTCAATTGTGTAATGCATATATCTGTAAAAAAAAAATTATAAAGACGTTTCTTTATATTTTAAAAAAAAATTATTTTCTCTTAAATCTAACTACAAGTGGTTTGTGGTTACTGAAATAGGACTCATAATTGAAAACATTCGAAATTAGTCATTTAATCGTCCGAAAACTCCGTCAATTGTTGCATAGCTCTGATACTTTCAATTAAACTCAGAACACAAGCTTACTATTTCATTTGATGAGTTTCTTAATAAATCTTGGTGAAACTACGTGCTGCAGTATTTCGCACCAAATGAACGGGCTATTGAACGTACAAGGTGTATATATAATATATAAGCCCCTTATGAGCCCTGAAGCCCGGCCCTCAGAGGTCCTATCGCGAAATGAACTTTTGATGTACACATGGCAGGCCAAGACCTACAAAATGATATATACATCATGGGTCTAAGACTTATAGTTGCTGAGATATAGCGCTCCTTTATTAATATAGCTTATATAGTAAAAAACGGTAGGTCTATAAACTGGTCTCAATAACTAATTCAATAGACATACATGTATATGCTAATGCTTAATAAATATGTTACAATTATTTATACCTCTTTCGTAAATTAAACTGACTTGTTTATTATGCCAATGTTATTGTATAATATTATGACATAATAGTTTGAATACAAAACAACTGTATTATATTGTGTCGATTAAAAATGTGCATTAATTTGCGATAAAATTTGTAATCATGCGTTAATTTGGATAATTTTTTTAATCGAGCAGCAGTTCTAATACAAATATATAAGAAGAATTAAATGGATTTTTTTTTGCTAGCGATTTTCCTGTTTTCACTGTGAACTCTTGATTGAAAAAAAAAAGGTTCGCCATTCCCTTTGCTTTTTTTAAAACTGATGGCGTACTGTAAGTGTTCGGCGGACGAGAAAAAAATCCAAAAGAGTGAGAACCACTTCTATAATAGGAAAAAAAAACCGAAAAACATGTATTTTGAGTCTTGGCATTAATTGAAATCTTTACATAACGTTAGAAAACATGTACAGGTGTATACTATTTAGTTAACCCGGTACTTAATTTCTTTCCAATCAAATGACCCCCCCCCTCCCAATCATACAACAGAGTTGGCCACCCCTGAGGTCGAAGAAAACATATTTCCTGTTGTTTAAAACGTAAAGAACCGCACTATCGTCAATTCATCAATATTGGGGGGGGGGGATATTAAATAAGAGAAAAAAAATTGGTACAAAACTCTAAGAAGGGACGCACTGGGCCACCATGGTAATAGAATGTCAGAAATGACACATTTTAACACACCGTGCTAATAGGTAAAGCTTGTCGTGTAACTGGTGAGACTAATAATATACCATCAAAGCACACGCAGTGACCACCGCACAGTCACACTGTGTCAGTTGAGCGATTGAATTAAATGTAACAACACACTAATCTAGCAGCTGACTGGGAGTATTTTAGTCTGAATAACTTGGTGGGAGGTACAGCGGCGATAGTCAGAAATACCGAGGAATAAAAGTCATTCATCAGCAGACTGGGCTGACGTCAGCAACGGGAAAAGATATGAATTAAGTAGACCGCGGCTAGTGTGTATAGCCACTGGGAGGGAGGGGGTGGAACGGGGTGTAGTTATTGTCACTCGGTGTCATTTCACGGCCAGCTAATAAAAAGAAATGTAAATTTTGAGTTTGGTGATGAACATTTTGAGGCATGTAAAAATACGGGATTATCCCATGAGTAAAGCCACCAAACTGACAGGATTATCCTATGTGTAAAGCCACCAAACTGATAAAAAGATTCTTATGGCACAGGGTGGAGAGGGGTGACTAGAGGGGGGGAGAGGGGTGATTAGAGGGAGGAGATGCTGCTGTAAGAGATGATTGTTGACAAAATTTTATTCATCAGTTTTTTTTGGTTTCATCAATAGTTATTTATGAAAAATAAATTAAGTAGAAAAATCTTTAAAAGCCCATAGGGGGATTATCTGGGCAGGATAAGAATGGTGCTGTATCTATAGTAACCGCGATCAACTAGACCAGTGTTTCCCGAGTACGCTTAACCCAAGGAGTATGCGAAGAGTATGTATGTATGTATAAATCAATTGGGACTCAAATACAATAATCGTTATTGCTTAAGAAAGTAACTGCTTCGTATGTTTTCATGCTTGAATTCAAGAACTTATAAAATAATACGTTTTTATTGTCGTCCGTCGGAGTGAGCGATCGTAGTGTAGTATGAGCGACGCTCTGAATTCGTGTGAGCGATCGCTCACGCGCTCAGCTTAGAGGGAACATTGCACGGGACTACGGTTGCCAACCGCCGTTACCGTACAACTATGTTTCTACCCCAACGTCGCATTTTACATACACATAGGCCAGAATGCCGCAGTTATCGTAATAGGCGCCTACCGGGTGAGAGTGCGCTCTACCTCCATGGGCACACCCTGTCCTCTCCAACAAAACTTTATAGTTGCCAGAACAGCAATAATGGGCAGAAAACAATGGGTTAAAGATTATGACTGCATTAAACAAGTTGGTACAATTTCCACCGCTAACAGAAACCAAGGTTATGGTGTAATTGGTGTCGCAGTCAGATAAACAAGTCGCTCCGCTGAACCATTGCATCGGGACGGAACAAAACGCAAAACAGTCAAACCCCTGCCCCTATTTTGAGACATCCGGCGCCTGGAGAAAGTAAAATTACCCAATAAGTTATGGTACTGTGTGACCCTGAACTTAGATATCGTATGTTAACCATAAATTGCGTCTTAAAGTCTGTGTCTTACATTTACATATCACGTCGTGGCGGCGTACCGTGTCTAGACCACGTACTGCCAAGACTCAAATAGGCCACACACACACACACATGGGGGGGGGGTATTGGATCTGTGACAATCATTTCAAGTCCGAAAATAAACGTCTTTATTGATATTTTTTTAAACACACATGTTCAATCGGTTGTGAAAAATGGACATTGGTCAGTGCGTTGAAAATACAAATCTGGATGAACTTTGGAGTATGTGTATTGTCATGATGTCATACGCGCGAGGATCAAAGATAAAGCAAAATATCCTACTGACTTAATACTAGTATAGTTATCAGGGAACTATACCCCCCCCCCCCCATTTATATAGAGAACAGATAAGATGAACCACATGCCAGTCTGCAATGGTGGGTGTGTGTGTGTGTGTGTGGGGGGGAAGAGATAATTCAGTCAATATAAATATTATAAATGCAAGGTTAACTATTCTATTCATAAAATGTGTACGTGTATATATACTGCCTGGGTTGGCTCCATTCCATCGCCCGCATTCACACTAGAATTAGTGATAATATAAAATGTAATAACACACATGTAGCCTATATGAAAAACTTACAGAACAGAGACAAGGTTGACTGCATTCATATATACGCCACAATTACTTATTAGCAAGGAGCAATAAAGGTAGAAACGGTCAACCGTTGAAATGTTCAATGACGTAAAAGGCAGAAACCGAAAAAGAAATAAAAATAAAACAAGCCATTTAAGTCTTTTCCGTTTCGGACAAAGGACATTTTAGAGCATTTTAATGAGAGGGAAGTAATCATGTTGAATAACTGTTACAAAAATAAATAATGATTACGCCCCTTTGATTAGCTTTTATTATTTATATTTAAAATATAAGCAAAAACGGTACTTAAAACGCCCCCTTTTTCGGCCCTCAGAGGTCAGATCGCGAAAAGGACTTTTGCTGCACACATGGCAGGCCAAGACCTACAAAATGATAAATACATCATGGGTCTATGACTTATGGTTGTTGAGATCTAGGGTGATGACGGACATACAGACAGACAAAACGGGGACAATAGAGCATTTTTTTTCGAAAATGCTTTAAAAAAAGGAATGTTAAGAAGCTAAAGTAACGTGACATAGTACACTTGCAGATTTACTGCAGCACTACGTTGAGTTTTGAAAGGCTCACAATGAGCCAGATTTATTTACTTCTATTATTTCATTATCTGTAATTTACTTCCCTGCGGCTTTTTATAGTACCGGGAATTTGTTTTATAAAAAAAAAACCACTTGAATGCGGCTCTCGATGACCCCATGTGTGGCCATTGGCTACCCCTGCTAAAGTACATTAGTGGCCACTGGCTACCCCTTGCTATAGTACATTAGTGGCCACTGGCTGCCCTTGCTATAGTACATTAGTGGCCACTGGCTGCCCCTGCTATAGTACATTAGTGGCCAGTGGCTGCCCTTGCTATAGTACATTAGTGGCCAACATCAGCCCTCAGTGGGGCTAAATGCGGCTCCCATTGATATATATTCTTTTTTCTTTTACCAAATCTTGTTAGATTGACTATAGTGCGGATCTTATAGGATTTTTCACTATGTAAGAAACCTGAGTGTCTCTCATCAACGCGCCCTGCTAAAGATACAAATTAAACAGGAATTATTAAATACTTTAGTTTCGTAGAATGAATTAAACATAAAGTATGATACTTTTTAAAAAAAAAAATCAGGCTACCATAGCAGAGCCCAAGACACGAGGCTAATTCCGATGCTCAAAATTAGAAAATTAGAAAATGTAATAACCCTCTGAATCTGAATGGTCTAAAACCGAAACAACCGAATACGAACACAAATAATTTCAAACACATTTTGCCTAGGACTTGTTCAACGTGTTTTTCTACAAAACCATTGAAGCATCTAGTGTGATTTCCGCAAATGTTTACCTACATGCTAGTTGTAGGCTATTCTTCCATTTGAAACAGAATAACTCTATATTATCTACAGTGAAATACAAATATTCTAATTGCTGTCTTAAAATCGATTATGATCAATGCAAAAAATATTAAAATTAATTATATATTAAATTATTATATAATTTATAAAGCAATAAAATGTATTCTGAATTGCGACGACTTTAGGAAAAGGATGGAATTTAAATTTTGACATATAACTGTAAATGTAAGTGTGTGTAACAGTGTACATGTATGTGTGTGTAACAAACACTGTACATGTATGTGTGTGTAACAAACACTGTACATGTATGTGTGTGTAACAGTGTACATGTATATGTGTGTAACAAACAGTGTACATGTATGTGTGTGTGTACCACTGTATATGTATGTGTAACAGTGTACATGTATGTGTGTGTAACAAACAGTGGACATGTATGTGTGTGTAACAAACAGTGCACATGTATGTGGGTGACAGTGGGTGTAACATTGTATATGTATGTGTTTGTAACAAACAGTGTACATGTATGTTGGTGTAACACTATATATGTATGTGTATAACACTGTACGTGTCTCAATGTATATGTTTGAGTATCACTGTACGTGTCTCAATGTATATGTTTGTGTATCACTGTACGTGTCTCAATGTATATGTTTGTGTATCACTGTACGTGTCTCAATGTATATGTTTGTGTATCACTATGTATCTCACTGTATATGTATATGTCTAACACTGTACGTGTCTCACTGTATATGTATATATGTGTTTCACCAAAAGTCATATTATTACAAACATTAAAAAAAAAAAAGCAACAGCTTTTCACAATCAATAGTGAGTGAAGAACTAAAAGTAGGATTAAGAGGGAAAGTGAGTTATTTCCATCTGAGCGCAAGCCAGCAGGGGGTAAGGGACAAGTTTTTTTTTCTCCCCTACCCACGACTCCTTTTTTAAAAAAGGGAAATTGAGGTCAACTTTTCATTCACCTTGTCTGGTTACCAGCGCAGACGTCGTCTATATTTACTCCCCTTGCCCTTGGAATTCAATCCCAGCACTACAATAGTTATTAACTGAAAGTGAAATGACCTTGTTTACGAACCAATTTAATATCAAAACAGCTGATCACATGACTTATTATGGCATACTACTAAACAAAGATTTAGTAACATCAACACGTTTGATATTCGGGCCTACATATTCGATAATTCAATAAATGTCATCTTCAAGATAATCCCTCTCTCTCTCTCTCTCTCTCTCTCTATATATATATATATATATATATATATATATATATATATATATATATAATAAATGCAAATCAATGTCATGTGGCAGAGTAGAGACTATATTTCTTTGCCTGTCTTCTGTGTTGTTTCTGAATTCAATGAAACGCACACTAAACACCAGCGATAGCATCATCTACAATTACACAGATACAGCAATATTGAATGTTGGATAGCTGCACAGTTCACGAAAGGTTGTTGGCCTATTTTTTTTTATATACATAGGCCTACGTCATGCGGAGGGTGTGGGTGGGGGGGAGACAACACTGCACGCTAAGCAGATTTGCTTTTTTTTTGTTTAAATGTTCGGCTGGTTGATGTAAGACGGCGGCTTCCAACCTTTTGAACTCACGCACAGAACCGTTCTTAAGGTTTCTGGGGGCCAAAGGAAGATATGCATTTGAGACCCTAGACTTGGGGGGGGGGGGCAGGCCGAAATATATATGGACTCCTGCCACCTAGTTTGCATATCAACAGGAACTGCTCTGCTCAAACATCCCATGTTTCAGAACCAGTTTTCATAAAGGACCCCCCCCCGGCCCCAACCAACCACAAACCTTATTTTTTTTTTACAAGTTAACAGTTTTTAGGTGAAGTGTAGTAACTGTAATGTTTTAATGTTGGTAGATTTCGTTTTTTTTTGTCGTGGGTATGTCACTCATCAACCGCTTTGGCAATCTCAAATAGGTAAGTGTTGTGATCAATGCTAAGTTAGGGTGAGGGAGGAAACAAGGGGGGGTTCAGCTGTTTTCACCAAGTTGGGTTTTGTTTCTCTAACTAGGTTTTAACACCTATACTGAATACTGTAAAAAAGCAATCGTTTTAAAGAATCAAATACGTGGTGTGATATTTTTTAAAAATTGAAAAAAGAAGAAATGAGTGGGAGGCGAAGACTTATGATGGTGGGAAAAGTCACTTATGGGCTAAATGAAGGATCATATTTGTATTTTCACATGCTGAGTAGCCCAGATTTCACAAAAAAAAGTAAATTTTCCTTAGCCCTAAAGGGCCATCGGGGCAGATGAAATGTAGAATTCATCTGTTTCCGTAATCTTGGCATATGAAATGGATTGTGTGGCTAGCACAACCCCTCAACTGAAGTCAGGTAGACATTTAAAGCTGGGTGGACTTGTAGGACTTGAACCAACTTTCACCAGGACCTGGAAAAATTCCCAGGGCTCTCAGCCTCAGGTCGACATTCAAACATCCACACCACTCGGCCATCCGCCCCACTAGTTTTCATAACTCTGAGCAATATTATTTATAAAGGGGAGTGACTAACTCATTTAAATGCAAAAAATAGCGAAATGGGCATCCAGCAAGTGATCATGTGATGAGCATTGACCAATTGAACACTGCGCCTTGGGCTTGGGTGCCAGTATAATATACTGGTATATTTTGTATTGTTAAGTAAACATTTTTGAACATAGAACAGGGGTCGGCAACCTTTTGAGACGGAAGAGCCAAAAGTTATAATTTACAATTTTCTCAGTTTTTAAAGAGCCACTAAAATTGTTGTTTCAATATTATGGTATTTGATTACCTCGGGCACATTTGCACGTAATAAATTAAAAGGCAAAAACCATGACTAAGTCCTGGTTATGTTATACACAAGACGTGACGTCAAACAATGGGCTAAAAATAGAATCATTTATCTTTTTTGCTATTGCTGGCTAGAGGAGAACGACCTTTTGTCTTTAAAAAAATTGCGGCATGAATTTATTTTTTTTATTTACATGGCAACAAGTAAACAGACATGACTAATGTAAAAAAAATACAACAAGAAAACAGTGTTGCTATATTAATAAAAGTTACATTATAAAAAAATATTTTATAAAAAAAAAAACAACGTTTTTCTTCTTGCTTACTAAAAAGCAGAAAATAATTTTTCTATGAGCCTGGAAAAATTTCTGAATAAATTGGTCACATGGTAATGGACTTTATAATAGCTTCTAATTTTTATAAAATGAAAAAACGTTGGGCGCATGAATTTTATATTATCATATTATGTGAATGTTTGTTTTACAGTATCAGAATCATCAAATGTTAACAATTAAACCCCAAAAGAATTATTACAGGTTTTCGAAATATCACGAAATGCATATGAGTATGTAAAATTAATTCTAGTGTTGTATAACCTAAACTCATGATATAGAATGTAATACTTGTAAAGTCAATGGAATCAATATATTAATATAGTAAAATTATATTAAACAGGCTTTCATTTATAGAAATTAGAGTATGTTAGAAAGGTCTGGATGTTTGTGTTCATGCTCCCAACGTTTTCCGTTTTATAAAAATTAGAAGCTCTTATAAAGTCCATTACCATGTGACCAATTTATTCAGAAATTTTTCCAGGCTCATAGAAAAATTATTTTCTGCTTTTTATATGCTAGGAAAACATTTTTTAATAAAATATTTTTTTATAAAGTAATTTTTATTTTCTACTTTCTAGTTAAAATATTTTTTTATAATGTAATTTTTTTTTAAAATTAATACGAAGAGTTAAAAAATTTTGGTGTGAGATGGACTTGATTAACTAACTATATATAGGTTTGCTCAGACATATCGGTGAGCTATGACGTCACATGTGTTCAGGCGCAGAAGAGTATTCTTTCTACAGCCACAATAATTAATGGGAGCTAATTGTAAATTATTTGCAAGATAATGACATTTTATAGAATTCAAAACAAAAAAACTCATCAAATCATAATGAAATAGTAAGAATATTGCATTGTCATCGGGGTATGAGATATATTGAAAGTGGTTTAAAATTGGATTGCCAGACAAACCTACAGACAAGAAGTGAAGTTAAGAAAAACGTTTTAAAATTAAAATACAAATGGAATAACATTTACATATTATGTTAAGAGATGAAATAAATGAATAAATAGGGACTAAGGTGTTTTCACCATATCTTTTCCTCAGTGACCTCAGCACATATAAAAAACCTAAACTGAGAATGCTGATACAGCAGTGAGGTAGACAACTTTGTACCTAAATTGAATATTTTGGTTTGAATCTCAAGTCATTGCAATGATAGAGGACACCTTGCACTTAAGTCAAGAACAGAAAAAAAAATGGCTAAATACTGTATTGATTTTGTGCTGTCTAGAAAAAATCAGTTCAACACAGCTACTGAAGGGACAATATTTAGTTCAACACAGCTACTGAAGGGACTATTTTGGAAAAGATATCAGAACTTGTATGTACATCAGAATCTTATTTCCAACATCTATGTCAATTCCCTGCGAGTTTTATCAGTTTCTCCAACTTTCCATGAAGTCTGTAATTTCTAAATATAACAATGGAGGCAAAATGTTGCTCTTGAAGCTACATGGGGCTCTTTGTTAATGTATGAACTGTACTCCCCCCCCATTGATTAATTACTTTTATGCCGCAAATCTTTATAAATGAACTAAGGTGCTGCTCTTTGAATAAGTTTTTGCTTTATAAAAGCCGGATTGTCGCTCTGACTCTCATTGACCTCATGCATGGCCACACTGGTATTTAAAAAAATATCGGAAATAGCATTAGGAATGGTAAAATATTTTGGTATTGGTCCACCATGTCTGAACTGTTATTGTACAGTATGTGGTGAGTTTTTCAAACATACTTAGCAATATGTATGTCTTTGTTAACTCATTTACCTATTCATACAAATAAATAAAGAAAGCTTGTATCACTAATTAACAAATCCAACACGGATAACACCAACTAAGATTAGGCAAGCACCAAATGCATAACATCTGAGTACAAAGGATAACATTCCATCAAAAACCATCAAGCTTAAAAAAGAAATTCAGTGACAAAAGTCTATCATTTACATAATGTATTCATATTCTTGCAATGGTCTTCTTGCTTGTTTAAAAAGATAATAAAATATCAAAGAAGATAGAGAGACTAATTAAATATAGATATTTTATTTTACTTTTGATTCATTATTTTCTTCTTTTTTTTTCGAAAATGCTCTATTGTCCCTGTTTTGTCTGTCTGTCCGTCCGTCCGTCATCACCCTAGATCTCAACAACCATAAGTCCTAGACCCATGATGTATATATCATTTTGTAGGTCTTGGCCTGCCAAGAAATGACTTTTTTCCATTTCGCGATCTGACCTCTCAGGGCCGTAAAAGGGGCCTTAGTACCGTTTTTTACTATATAAGCTATATTAATAAAGGAGCGCTATATCTCAGCAACTATAAGTCCTAGACCCATGATGTATATATCATTTTGTAGGTCTTGGCCTGCCATGTGTACATCAAAAGTTCATTTCGCGATAGGACCTCTGAGGGCCGGGCCTCAGGGCTCCTAAGGGGCTTATATATTATATATACACCTTGTACGTTCAATAACCCGTTCATTTGGTGCGAAACACTGCAGCACGTAGTTTCACCAAGATTTATTAAGAAACTCATCAAATGAAATAGTAAGCTTGTGTTCTGAGTTTAATTGAAAGTATCAGAGCTATGCAACAATTGACAGAGTTTTCGGATGATTAAATGACTATAATTTCGAATGTTTTCAATTATGAGTCCTATTTCAGTAACCACAAACCACTTGTAGTTAGATTTAAGAGAAAATAATTTTTTTTCAAATATAAAGAAACGTCTTTATAATATTTTTTTTTACAGATATATGCATTACACAATTGAATTTATAAACATTTCCAAAATTTCCAAATATTTACTGAAAGCTAACAAACGTACTGATACATAACATGAAAATGCGCTAACACGTCCTGTGTCCAGAATGGAACAGGCTTAATTGCTTGTTCACTATGTGAAGTGCACCTATTTGTTGTTTTTAATCAGGTAAATGTCTGAATGTTTATAAGAGAAAATTCTTTAAATGTGAAACAGATTGTTGCTATATAATTGATTTCAATGTTACGGTTAAGAATGTTTCTGGTGATGAAGTGAGTTCAGGAATTAATTTAGTTCGTAACCCAAGGTACCACTGTATATGCAGTGAAATATTTCAAAATACTTTCTTTTGTGACTTCGGAAAATGACTCTTAATGCCTTCGGGAAACCCAAGGATTTGACATGCATAATGAAAATAACTTGTAGTTTAATGAATTATTCAATTTACAGTAGAATGAATTTTCAAATGGTGTGAATTTATATTTAAATAAGAAGTATGACTTCATACAAATTTTACAAAATTAATCTCAAAGACACCGTTGGTTCTATAAATTTTTAAAAGACTTATACGGAAATTATAAACCTGTACTTGTTAATATATGTTCAGTTTACCACAAAGTAATATGTAATTTATGCAAGGAGTATTTAAGGCAAGGGCTGAAACCTCCTTGAGGAATGGGTCAAATTATTTGTTTAATATAGAAATCAATTTTTGACCACAAATTCTGGTTGACTTTTTTTCCCACAATGTAGGCAACAAGCACAAAAATCAAAACCAAGGAACCAAGAGGATTTTCAGCCAAGTTGAAATTTTCATCTAGAATTTTTGTGACATAGTTGAATACATTTTAAATATAAAGGCAAGTTACGCAGTAGTTAACTGTTTCTTGTAGCAAGATCAACCAATGGAACTATTTGGCAAATGCACATTTCCCACCACATTTAATTTTTACACCTATTTTTAGATACATCTTAATGGATGTAAAAGCTTCAGACAAACAAAATGTTCCAGTAAACTATGATTTGAGCCTAACACTTATGGACAATACATGTAGTTATAATGCACTTTCAAATGCCCAGTTAAAGCAGAAATAAAAGTGACAACATTCTAGTGAGGCTTATAAATAATTAGTTCTCTTTGGGAAAATAGTACAATTACTCAAATTAATACAGTGCATAATAAGTTAAAAAATAGCCTATTACAGGGATGTTTTTTTACTTCTAAATTTTAAAAATGCTGATACATAACAGGATTTGATGAAGGTAAAAAAAAAAACAACTTTGCCAAATAGGAATTTTTTTTACTCACCAATTTCTTTAGCATTTGGAGTCGCAGCTGCTAATGGAGTATGATCTAATGCTGAGTTGGTCAAGTGAGTTAGGACGCTGTTACAATATCTAAAAAAAAAAATCAAATATGAAAAATGAATGCTTACATTATAAATGCCCAGTTTCATAAGTATTAGACACTATTAGAAAGCATTGCACTCACAAGGTGCAACATAAAGTAAAAAAAAAAAAAACCATATTCAATTACAATATTTTAAAAACATGCTTTCAATTTCAGCTCTAAAATAACTAACAACCCTAAATTGTTGATTATGTGAAAAATAATTTTTAAAAACTAAATTTCAAATTATGTAAAAAGGGCAAGTAAATTTAAACAAAATATAATTTGCCTTTAATTTTTATTTCTTTGAGACTAGTTTTACATAATCTTAAAGTATCTTTCAGTGTGGTATCAGTGCGGTAGGGAAATGTTTTCATGTTTCTATGGCAAAAAGCTTGAATTATCCCCAAAATATAAAAAAATAGGGAATTATTAAACAGTTTTTAAATATCTGTATGTAGAGAAAAATCAGTGGTCAAAGGGAATAAATTCATGTACACATTTTAATACTGAAAAAAAAATAGCATCAGTTGTTCTTCTTGGAGGAAAAAAAATTAAACCACAAAAAATATAAATAGTTTTCCTATTTATTAAAAACATAGGTTAAGAAATCAGTTGGTCATGATATTGTTGCATTAAGCAGTCTAAGAATGTTTAAAAAAAAAACCTACCCTTTAGCGAATTCCAATTCTCCATGTGACATTAGTGGATTCTCTGAGTCCCTTCTTTTTTCTTCTTCTTGTAATACATGTGAAGTAAAACTTTCAATCTTTCAAAAGCATACAAAAAATAAATTCTGGTTAACATTTAAAAAGT
This sequence comes from Bulinus truncatus, assembly GCA_021962125.1. Lineage (NCBI taxonomy): Eukaryota > Metazoa > Mollusca > Gastropoda > Planorbidae > Bulinus > Bulinus truncatus. The sequence continues at coordinate 79,839 of JAGDYQ010000101.1, forward strand.
TTACATACAGTTGGCATCATTACAGTAAAATATTTTAAGATCATATGCAGTTTATTTAAAAGAAAGCAGTTGGGAGAAACTCCATTCTGTCTGCAATAAGGAACCTTACAGTATTTTCTTTTATTGTATAGATAATGCTAATTGGTTGTGCTGGACAGAATAATACAAAAAAGCTCCTAAAAAACGTACAAATTATAAAACAAAAAATATGATAAACTTATTATATCTTGTCTTTTATTGTAGACGATACATATGCATTAGTAAGCTGGACTCAAAAATAAACTGTAAATTATTTTCATCTTATTTATTAACATTAAACCTTTTGTGAAAAATAAATTTAGAAGATCTCAAATAAATAACAATGGTTTACATAAGTAACTATTATTTCTGAAAATTATTGGATTTTATTTTCAAAAGAAACAAGTTTCTAATTTGATAGGTTTACATGTAATTATAATAAAGATAACTTTTATCCAATTTGGAAAATTTTCACTTTCTCTGACGACTGGGTGTGAAACATATACATTTTATTGTTGGTATCTCCTGTCTTGCAATTTTGTGAAGCATACAAAAGTAACTTATTTTTGTGGAGGGTTTAATTTTTTTCAAGTCCCTGGCCAGTGGGTGTACTATTGGCTTGTCAACATTTTTTTAATAAAAAAAAGTGTTTGTGATCCATAAAATTGGATTAAAACTTTTAATATCTAATTAATAATTAGAAGGCATTTGAATACTAAAAATAATAAAATGTTTTCATCTTGACAAAAAAAAAATATTCAAAGATTATGAATAATATGGGGATTTGCATTTCAGCACGCATATTTTTAGAGAATATATAAATATATATGGTGAGAACAAACTATTGACAAGTTAGTCAGAAAGTTGTTAATAGACAGTACATGTATTTGATTCTGGTCTGAATAAAAGCAATGATTCATTGAGGAGCAGAGTCATTTGCTGAAACTCCTTGAGCAGGAATGTCTTAATTCCTTTTCAATGTTCCAACTACCAAAGGTGGGTCTTTTCTTGGCCATTGATTGTGCAAATTGTAGGTTAGTTAAATAATTGTCTATTGACTTGCAGTCACTTCCATACGTCCCCTGTGAAAGTAGTTACAGTCTGAGACAAATCTAAGATTTCTCTTAGCTGGTACATATGGGCAACTTAGTAATTACAGTCTGAGACAAATCTAAGATTTCTCTTAGCTGGTATATATGGGCAACTTATCAGTTTTTAGTTTGAAGACAATTCCCAGGTTTATATTCTGCATGTCATGCTTGCTTAAAATATACTGAACAAATCTGCAACAACCTCTAAAACCAACCAGTTGCTCATTTCCACCATAATTACAGTGGATGGTGATTGTTGTAAACGACAACACAACCAGTCACTAACAAAATCAGCTGAACACTATTCTCACAGACTTAAATTTAAAATACCAAACAACATAAAACCAAGCACCTGGCTTAAATAATAAACTTTTTTTGCCTATTTCCTTGTTTTCTACTATTTAATTAAGCCAATCAGTTGACCCTAAATATGATCACAAACAGCAATCTCTCTAGTTTTGCTGTCCTGACACTGTGTTTCTGATCAAGGATGATGACTAAAATAACACTTTTTCCTCCTTATAGAAATTCTTCTTGTGTATTACAACCAGTCACTTAGGACAGAATATGCAATATGTTACCAGGGAAAGGACTAGCAGGGGAAAAAGTACATGTCAGAATTATTAATATTAGTTTGACAGGCAGAAATTAAAACTGTAGGAATTTTTTTTCCTGTACAAAGATGAAAACGCCCATTTTTTGAGACCTCAACTATTCACTTATTTTTTCTACTTGTAGACTATTAGCAATTGTTTAACGCACATTTAATATAATACATTTAACATTAATATATTATACAACTTTTAACGTTTATCAGCATAATACTTAATAAATCAGTGCAAGAATAATATACTATGTTTTGGATTTTTTGTTTCATTTTAAATAGAAAAGTAAAAACACTGATAACCTTGTCAATTTCTGATAGAATTTTAAGAAATTAAATGCACTGTGTAGGAAATGTACTTAAAAAAAAACTAAGATATTTTTAGTTAGAAAAAAAAATAGTGGAATTTAAAAGTTTCTGATGAAAATTTTTTGTCCTTAGAAGATATATTTAATATAAAATGTATTTTTTTATTTTATTTTTTAAATTACAATTTAATCCTAACTTTGATGCCAGATTTGTAGACCAGAACCATTTTCCTTTTTTTTAACTCCAATAATTTAACCTGGTCCAAACCCTCAAAAAATCAAGCCCCCCCCCCCCCCCAATGAGTTAACCACTATGTATTAAATTAGAGGTTGTGAGCCCAGATTAAGAACTACTGAAATATATGACAACTATGAAAAATCATTTATTAAATGGCTATGTACGTTACAATTTAAATCATGTTACACTTTGTCTGAACTCAATATGAGAATTTTTATTTGTAATTTACATGCATGTTTCTACTATTTCAGGACGTTCCATAAACACAGATGGAGTAGCAAATAGCTAGAGAAAATGTTTAACAGCACAAAAGAACTTTACATCAATGAGACATCAATGCAATAGACTGCATATAAAAATCGCAAATGTTACTCGACCAGCAAACTGGAATAATTTTTTTTTTCTGCCAACCAGCAATAGATGTGCGCATGCGTGATTAGATGGACTCGGACTGCATATTATTGCATATTTTTTTGTTTTCGGGGTTAGGAACAGGGTTAGGAATAGGGTTAAGCGCAATATCTATAGCTGGATCCCGAAAAAAAGTCGCGCATGCACACATCTATGCTGGTCGGCGAAAAAAAAAATAAATTCCAGTTTGCTGGTCGGGTAACAACTGCGTATAAAAAAAGTTAACTGAAAGAAACAAACAAATGAATATAAAGCCCTTGAATTTTCACAAATTTTTATACTGGTGCTAAATTTAATCAATGTGTATTTAAAAGTCATACATGTATTACTCTTAAATTGAATGCAGTATGATAATTATTATTTATTAAATAAAAACATGTTTCTTAATCAACATGTTTGCTAATAACATGGAACATTGTAGTAATCATTCTTAAAGGTATTTACAAGTTTGGTGCTTACATGCTATCTGAGTTTAATTTAATAAAAACGTTCAAAAGTAAATGAACGTAAAGTATAAATTATATTTTCTTTAATTATTTAAATTAACATTTTGAGGGTAAATTTTTGTATTAATTAGGCATATTTCTACACTTTTAGGTCATAGAAATCTAAGCCCTATCAATAACCAGCTTCTTTACGTAGACATGATAAAAAAAAGAAGTTACATCTATAATTAGTACGTGTATAATTAATATACTTAAATAGATATTTTTTATTTCAGTATATAGCAAACAACTAATAAGAAAATTTGCCTTACCTTGGCTAATCGATGCCTCAAGTAACTGCTGATAACATATCTAATACGATCAATCTAAAAAATGAGCAAAATAAGATAATTTAACTAATCAATACAAAATATATAAACTAACTAATACAGTTTACATGTATTTAACTCCGCCAAGGATGGTCCCAAGCCCGCTGGAAAAAGG
>JAGDYQ010000101.1:83937-338937 GCA_021962125.1 Bulinus truncatus
AGAGATGTTGTTTTTTTTTTGCATCGGAAAGGTAAGGTAAGGTAAAAGTACAATATTATAACATTTTTTAAGAATTCGCCATGGAAAGGGTGGGGGGATGGCATATATAGTGGGGTATTCGCCTGGTTTGCCTACTCAAAAGAACGGCATTGTACATTAGAGTACTGATATTTACGTTGAAAATGTGTAGATTCTTTTTTAGAAGGTTGAAAAAATAATGCGGTTTACATTTGATTTTTTATATATTTAAAATGTAAACAAAAATTATCGTGGCGATTAAAAATAATCAGAATTTTAATAAAAACACATTGAAAACATAAATAATTTACTGCACTATGCTACAATTAGCGGTCAAGACAACCGCGGTAACATTTCGTAGTTACACATATACAATTATGTAGGTCAGTGAATGAACTACGAATAGCGCGCCCCTATGTGACGACACTATTTGTAGTCAACTACCAATAACGTCCCAGACTATTTGTAGTGAACTACAAATAGCCACAGCCATATTAAAAAAATAGCCACCATCTTAAAACATTGAAGAGTAACAAATGAAGAAATGAAATTAGCTTCGCCCACAATACGTTAAAAACTCTAATCAACTTTCGGTTTCACTTCAAAGGCATACGAAGTGCAATAAAGATGGGACTGTGGGACACGCTGCTTTGAAGTACTAATAAAAAAATATTTGTTTTGAATGTCTTTCTTTCAACATCGTAGAATTCTTGTCAGTTTCCTGACACCTGTGGGTGAAAGGTTAGCTGAATTCTCTGAGGTATTTAAATTAAAATAAAGAAATTATTTTGATAAATAATTAGAATATTATTCAATTAATACAGGTACTTCAGCATTAAGTTTGAATCAAATGACAACAAAAATGTACAACAGGTGCAGCAATTTGAATCATCAATCAAAGAAATAATATCTGGATTCACAGAAGTTATTCAGAGAAAGGATAGGGAAATAAAAAAAAAAGGCTGCAGCGTCAAATTGATGACCTCCAGTCACCAGTGTCAGACTCTTTAAAAGTACATGCAACGAATTTTTATGTTGATTTATTAGCTTGCAAAACAGCTATATACTATAATACCTCTATGAGAAAGTTTATTTATACTTGTCTACTCAACTGTGTACCATTCCAGAGAACAGGTCATGTAATTGAAACAACTGCCAAGGAGCTTACTCAGTCGACTCAGACGACATTGGCTAAAATTCCAGGACCAACAACTATTTCTCAGACAGCTTGTGAAATAAGTGTAATCTCTGATCTCCAAGTTGCTGAACAGCTTTATGAAGCTTCTGAAGCTGTTGCAACTCTTTCTTGGGACTCAACCACCATTGAAGGATGTCATATTAATGAGTTGCATAGGCCTATATCTATTAAAGAAGAATCAATGACTTTAAACATTGACAGAATATCAAGTGGTAGAACAGAGGATTATTTTGAACAAATAAAAAATATCATTATAAATTTAAATTTAGCAGAAAACTATTCTTCATTCTCTAATAGTCATCAACATTTGATCATGTATAAATTTAGAGAAGACTTTGTCAGATAGAGCATGTGTCAACCATTGTATAAATAACTGTTTGAGTGTACTGTTGGGAAAATAACTGTTGGAATTGAAATGTAAACTGCACCCCTTAGACAGTTTTGCCAAAGAAGCCAGGAAACTGCTAAAGAAAGTAGATGAGGAAAGAAACATATGAAGCAACATTCATGGAACAGAAGGATGTGCAGCAAACCTAATTTACAGAATCTCTAAAATAAGGTATTAAATAATTATGCTTTAAGTTCCTATCTTCATATACAAAGTAAACAATTTTTAAGATATTGCATTATCTAGAATGTCTAAATATGATATTTTTTAAATTGATTCCAGGTACAGTGATAAATAGGTGATCCTGATGGGCTAAAAACATATCTCAAGGAACATGGATTAAAAATTATGGAATTATACCTCATTATGTTGGCAATTGATTCGATATTCTATTTCATATAGCTGGTGTAATCTATCAGATGGAGGATATTTTGTGTAGATTTTTAGATAAATATTGCACAGCAAATATAAGACTTCATATCAAGGAAGATTTGGAAAAACCTACGAGTGTTAGGTGAGTGGCAAAACTGTCAATGTGAATTTTATTTGTTTTCACTGAATGATTTTGAATAAATCTCATCAAATGTTGGAAATTGAAAAAAAAATCTTTATGTATCATTTCATAATTTTAAAGGTTTTTTTGGCAAGCTTCTAACTGAACCATGGGTGACATTTGCCTATTCAAATGAAAAGCAAAATTCAGCATCTTGATATTGTAAGTACATTTAATGTATGTTTTATGTCCACAACTTTATTATTTTTTTATTGAAATGCTTTACTTTTTCAAAAATTTCAGATTCCATTCTTCAGAACCTGAATTAGTACTCTTGAGATGATTAAAAATTATCCAAGATTAATAATAACAACTGCAAGTGATTGCTTACTTCGAAGAATAAAAACTGGATGATATCCTAATGGCCTTGCAGTATTTGGAAATTGATGATATTTTGAAAACTATTGTTATGCAACTAGCTGATCTATTTATTTCTGTTTTACATAGACAGCTTGATCAATACTTGAATGAAATTTATCTGATATGTCTCCAGATTTACAAACTAACTTCTTCAGTATAATATGCATAATGAGAGAGCACTTGGTATGTATGACTCTCTTAAACATTCTTCACCTATTGCCAGCACAGGTTTCATTGCAGGAAAAGTTAAAATTAAAGTAAACAACATTATGGAATGGCTTGCTAAGCAGGGTCCAGAAAAACAAGAAAATATTATATCATATGCAGTAGTCCAAGGTAGGATTTATAGAAAAAAATGTAAATTAAGGAATGAGGAGGTAAACAAGACAGCCAGAAAATACAGAATTGAAGTCAGAGAGAGAAAGTTAAAAGGGTTGATGAGAAAAATGTCAGAGCATATATGAAAAATAAAGAATGCCAAGATCTGTTTGAAACACTGACTACTGAAACAAAAGAGTTGTGTCTGTGTGTTATCGCTAAAAATCCTGCTATAAATGGAAAACAGATTTGGCATATTTGGGAAAATGATGTGCAGGATGTAACTTTTGAAGGTGTGATAATTGGATATACAAAAAATGAAGTTATTTTTACCTATACAGAGGAGTTTGATGAAACTTTTATTACTTTAATAGAATTTATTACTACTCATTGGCTTTATCATATTGATTTCTTAGGAGTCTGTCCTATTAAAAAACAGGTGATAGTCTAAGAGAGCAAGGTGGGTTAGTTATTATAGTTGTGTGGTGGGGGCAGCTAATTCTATAAAATGCCTCAAGCGCTCACTGATGAGGCTATTATGGGTGGTAAGAGGCACATTAACATCTCCCTACCTTTGTTGAAGCTTACTTTTAGATTTTCATATTGTTATCAAATTAAATGTCTTAATTGTAATAAAAACTAAATTGAAAACCATAATTTTTTTATTCAATAATTTTTTTGAAATAAGTTTGTAAATAGACCTAGAATATCTAATAAAAGTTATTTAAATATAATTAACGATACGAAAAAAGGAAAAAATAAATAATAATAAATAAAACACTTAAGCATTAAATATCCATAAAATTAAAATATATTTGTTGGAAGTTGCTTTATCGATATGGCCACCAACAATCACTCCTCCACACACACATTACATTCAGCTAATTTTTTTTAATGCATGAGTTTTTAAAAGCCAAAAATATACATAATATATATATTTAAACAGTGTATACTACCATATACTTCTCTATGTTTCAAAAAGATGCAGCAAACAATATAATTTTACCAAGCATTTTAGAGGGAAAATTGAAAAAAGCAATTTATAAGAGCAGAGTCCACTTCGAAGATATCTTACTTTAGTAAAGATTACTTTATTAAATATAGCTTTTTGTCTCTAAAATGATAATAACTATCAAGATATAACAAATTCATAAAAATACATAAGAGTTTTACATTATGATACAGTTATCATCTTTTTAGTTGGTAAATTGTTAGTAAAAAAGTAAAATTTAGAAGCACCTCCAATAGACCATAAGTCCAACTTCCGCTGTATTTTTAAAGTAAAAGTATTGCATGTTATCCACTAAATAAAAAACATATAAATCTATAACATACTCCAATTTTATCTCAAATGGTTCAAAAGCTATGAGCGTTTTAGTTTTTTCTAATACTAAAAAATGTCATAACTTCACTTGTAATTGAGCTAGAGGGATAATCTTTGCTGTTTTATAAATCGTTTAGTGAGCACTGTAATGCTGTATCGGTCACTTTTACCATTGAAGTACCTATAATATAATTATTGTATTATATAATGGTAAGGTAAAGACAAAGTTTACCTCCATAACAGTTTTAAGTCACTTCTTCAGTCTACATTAGAGTTGAGAGGAGTCACTTAAATTAAAATCTAGACAGTTTCATCATTTTGTGTGTCAAAAATGACCCCATGGCTCATATAATGTAGTATTGGAAGAGATCTGATGTTGAATTCCCCTTATATGTATCATTAAGCAACTATATGTCAGCTCAACCATCCAGATTCTAGTGATATCTTGTTGAGATGACATATGAATCTATTTAACAAACTAATAAGGGACAATTAGAATGATGATAATATACACAAACAAACTTTTTTATCAGAATTGCTTTTTCACATTATGCTTGTATCTGTTTATTATATTGCAGTGTATTCTGTCTTTTTTTGGATTTAAAGATGATCATGGTTATCTTCATGTGGAATTAAAAGAGAATCGCCTTATTTTAAGAAAATCAAAATGTGAGGAAAAAACTAATATTTTAATAAAGGTGCTCATTTTATTTTTGTATATTTTTTTATTGAATTAATCATCAACAATTTTCCACCATAAATTTGAACTTACATTCTTATTGAGAATATCATGGTAACTGGCTAAAAAGTCAGAAATTTCCTCAGTGATTCATGGACAAATTATTTTCTCAAACATGTGATTCTTGTTTACATTTTTTGCTAATAAACGTATCAAACCTTTGTTGTCTAAGTTAACAATTATAATTATTGAAAACATAATTAGTTTAATAAGTACAATATTTTTTTCATACAGTTTAGATTTACACTGACATCATGAATAAATAAGTCAAAATATTTATTACTTATTGTTATTTTATACATTGGTTGCAACATGAACTATATAATTTTTCACTTACAGATTAATATTATAACATGGTTATGCATTTTCTCAGCATCCAGCATTTTGTCCTGTCCAACATTTAACAGCAGACACTGTTACAGCTCTACCTGAAGAGATCAGGACACGTGGTGTGGATGTCGGAGTTGCTACTATTTTAGAGTCTTGTGATGGAAAAATTCTCTTAACACGTAGGGCTAAACATCTTAACATATTTCCAGGAATATGGGTTCCTCCAGGTAAATAAAAAGCTTTCATGTTTATTTTAAATTCTTCCAAAAAAACAAAAGTTAAGTAGAACATTATTTTCAGCATTTATATATTTTGCTTGATAAAATCAAATAAAAATGTATTGATGGCCCTGCAAATATTATTATTCTGCAATATAAATTTAAAAAATAAATATTTTCTCTTTCTCAGGAGGTCACTTAGAGGAAAATGAAACTGTAAGTTTACAATTATTTTTCTTTCATAATAGTTTTTGTGAATTTACGATTAGTTTTCTTTTGTAATTTGCTTTTAAACTGCTAAAAAGAAAAACAAGTAAAATAAGCCTGTTCCATTCTGGACACAGGACGTGTTAGCGCATTTTCTTGTTATGTATCAGTACGTATGTTAGCGTTCAGTAAATATTTATCTTAAATCTAACTACAAGTGGTTTGGGGTCACTGAAATAGGACTCATAATTGAAAACATTCTAAATTGTAGTCATTTAATCGTTAGAAAACTCTGTCAATTGTTGCATAGCTCTGATACTTTCAATGAAACTCAGAACCCAAGCTTACTATTTCATTTGATGAGTTTCTTAATAAATAAAATTAAATATGTATGGCGAATAAGTCACAATCTTGTCTGAATCAAGGGAAATTACTGGTGCTAAATATAGTACACAGTAACAGAATTTGGCACCAATTTTAGACCACTTTCCGAAAAGATATAGCTCTGATACTTTCAATAAAGCTCAGAACCCAACGACAATGCAATATTCTTACTATTTCATTATGATTTGATGAGTTTCTTAAGTATTTTTCAAAAATAAAATTATCGTGGCTGAAGAAAGAATACTCTACTGCGCCTGAACACGTCTGATGTCAATGCTCTCTGATATGTTCTAGCAGACCTTCATATAGTTAGTTAATCAGGTCCGTCTTACACCTAAATTTTTTAACTCTTCGTATGAAAAAAAGTTATTTTCTCTCAAATCTAACTACAAGTGGTTTGTGGTCACTGAAATAGGACTCATAATTGAAACATTCTAAATTGTAGTCATTTAATCGTCCGAAAACTCTGTCAATTGTTGTTTGATAAACTGTTGTTGCCAATCTTGGTGAAACTACGTGCTGCAGTATTTCACACCAAATGAATGGGTTATTGAACGTATAAGGTGTAGAATGGGGCCATGAAAATGACATAATTATTAATATAGCTTATATAGTAAAAAACGGTAAAAACACTGATGCCCAGCCTTCAGAGGTCAGATCGTGAAATGGACTTTTGATGCACACATGGCAGGCCAAGACCTACAAAATAGTATATACATCATGGGTCTAGGACTTATGGTTGCTGAGATCTAGGGTGATGACAGACAAAACGGGGACGCTAAAATATCAGATGGTATCAGTTTAAGTTATTTGTCACGTGAAATTAAATAACTTTTCATCATCAGAAATTTTTTCTTACAAAGTTATCTTATTGTGACTTTTTTTCAGCTATTGGAAGCTGGGTTGAGAGAACTGAGAGAAGAGACTGGATTATATTTCACAAAAACCGATTTCATAAATCATACGTCAGAAATCTTAGGACTATGGGAGGTAAATTTAAATAAGAAATGTTGAAAAGTATGGTGTTGAAGTAAATGAAACAAATATTCTAGACTAAATGAAAAAGTTGTTTGCATTAATAATAGCATTTTTACAGCAGGCCAGCTAATAATTTTTCATTCTATAAACTTTTACAAATAAAAGATTTTCTATGACCCATTCAAGTAATGTCTTAATTAAAACAGTCGATCAAGTCATGCTAAGTTAGTGGAAGATTTTGAGTACAGCTGCTTTTAGTGGTCACAAAACTTTTCATTTCCCTTTTGAATCAAAATATTTACACAGTATTAACTTTTTTTTCAGTCTGTCTATCCACCAGTGCTTGCACTTGGCCCACCTACTCGCCATCATATAGTTGTTTACTTTCATATCCAATTGAAGGGTGGCTTGACAGCAGATAAAATAGATCAGCAAATAAAATTTGAGCCGGCTGAGGTAGATGCAACAGTTTGGCTAGATCGGGACATCATTAAAGCTATAGCAGAATCCTATGATGGACAAGTAACTGATGCACAAGTTCAGCATCTACCACATGTAGTCAGGTATGCCATTTATATGAAACTACATGATTAAGAATTAGTCTCACTAGATTAATTCAATAGCCAGGATAGCAAGGGTCAATAATTGAAGCGTTTTAAGCCAGGCTTTTGTTCTAAACTTGTAAGGGCAAACTAAGTTCAGCCGGCCTACTCAGAATGAAACACAGCTCTAGACTTTTAATGTTATGATATTAAAATTTAAGTTATACTAGTTAAACACTTCATATGTTAAGGAGGTTAAGTTCCCTTGGCACTTGGGAGCCATCAGGGAAGATGAAATGTTTCTGTAGCCATGGAATAAAAAGGGGTAGTGTGCCTAGCACAATGCCCACAAACTTCATATATTTATTTACATATAAGAAATTTTAAGTCAAACTAGTCTGACCCAGGGTTAGGTTAGGTGCCCTTCTTAAAACACTTCAATTGTGAAGGCTCACTAACTCTTTCTAAATACGTGTATGTGTAATAAACTCAATATATAAAGTTCAATAAATGCTATCTTTGAAATCTGTCAAAAAATTATAAATATGTTTTCCCATATGAAAATAAGATATAAGTTATTGGCAAGATCTATGTAGTTTAAGCTATTCAAATTTTCTTTAATTAACTCATAAAACTGTAATAGTTTTATATTCTTTTATTTTAACTTTTCATATAACTATTTTAATTTTTTTGTCTGATCCAGAGCGTTGATATTAGATGAGAATCAGAGACAGTGTATGTCTGAAATATCAACAGCTCCATTCTACAGATGTCTTACCTCTGATTTGAGTAATACAGAAAGAGTTAGTACAGGAACAAAGTTTGCTCTTAAGCAGTTTCTTTTGAAAAATTGATTTTGTAATAGAAAAAAAGTTGAAAAGATTATTTGTTATAATGTTAATTTTGGTCTTAAGTATCCTGACTTTTATGGTAAAAATAATCTTTTTTATTTTGATAAAAGCTAAATGAGATATAAGCATAATCTTAATCTCTTATCATTTACTGGCGATGTTAAAAAAAAAAAAAGTTTGGTTTGAAAACAGTAAAATTGTGTCTTTAATATTATTTAAAAACAAAACAATAATTTACTAAAAAATTTATTTAGTTGGATATGCATTCTCTATGTCCATCTTTTGCATTAACCAAGCAAATAAAAAGTATACTATGTATAATTAATATGACTGAACTTTTGTTTGTCATGATTAATTAAGCCAAAGCACAAGTTCAGTGTTTTTTAGTAGTTTTTCACACTATTGTAGGATCTTATGTAATGATGTAGTTTAACTTTATTAGAAGCCTACTAAGCAGACAAAAAATAGTGGCCAAAATAGTCAAAATGACATTTTAAAAAGTGAATGAAATCAAAGTTTGAATTTTACTTTCATCAAAAACTGACATTGATGACTAAATTTCATAGTGTTTTCCTTATACAGACCATTTTAGTGAAGCAGATCGATAAACAAACAAATTTCTTTTGCAGTGTTTTTTTTTGTACGTAACATTTTATATGGAGTTATTATTATTCTTCTATTTATCCTTCCTTCTCACATTGCCATTTTATTGTTGTGGCTAAAAAATTTTTTAATAACGTTTATTGAAAAACGACATTAATAAAACCAAATCCATTTATATCTTAACCTTTCACATGCACTATTTTTCATAAAGTCTTTGACATTTGCAGAGCAGATAAAGTAGTCCTAAGTTTTAAAAAGCTAATTTTATTCTATATCAGCGACATAAATGAGCTATAAAAAATCAAAATGTGAACACTAAATTAAGTGCATCATAAAGTTTCACATGCAATGGCTACTTAGGACATTCTTCAATCTGTATTTTAAAGTGCCTGCATTGCTTTAAACTTTAAGTGATGAGCATTTTAAGATAAAACTTCTGTATATGGTATTTTTTTTCTGAAGAATTGTAATACTTTTCATGCTGTAAGCAAACATCAATGGATGCACAACCACTGAAGTTAAATCAGGCCTTTTAAATATATGTGATATATTTAAGCTCAAGAAAAAAAATGTAAGGTACTCTAGCAATATATGCTAAGAAAATTATATTTTATAAAATGGGACAAAGGCTTCCATCCATAGCCTAGAATTTAAAATGTTAAATTCCACATATTTTCAATAGAGCATAAAAACCCTGTTCCAAGCTTATTTGTTTTAAATATCTAATGATAAGAGAAATTTAATGTGCTTTATAAATGTTATCCAATTCATATAGGTCCATAATCTAATTCCCCCAATATAAGGCTAAATTGTAGAGAATGGGTAAATAGCCTATGACTGCAGACTGCTAAGCCATAAATGAAAATATACTGTGTGCATTATTCAACATGATTATATGAGGCATGTTAAGCCAGACTTGCTTAATCACTTTGTCAGCTAGTCTACTATGAAGAGTTTTTATAGCAAATTGTGGTTCCCATTGCTTTTGACGGCCATCAGGGAAGATGAAATGTTTCTCTAGCCACAGCATAATAAGGGGGTACTGTATCATATAATTCTGCATTGTTGTATTTATACACATCATTTTGATAACTAGTGTAAGTAATATCAAAGGTTTCTATGCAGCCAACTGGGGTGAAAAGGTTGTTCATATCTGATCTATTAATTTATAAAAGACCACAATTTCATGGATAAATAAATAATTCATATTAAAACACCATTGTTTATTAATCAAATTCATCAAAGAACTAATATCTGATAATTATTAAATTAGTTCTTTGCGAGAATGACATTTATTGTAACATTCACATTATTTACAAATTATTTTGACATTTTGTTTCTATAAAGTAATAGTCAATCTTTTACAAAAATTCCTCCATTACAAAATACTATTAATTAGTAATAGGAAACTAAACACGAATTTCCTCTCAACTTCTAAATTTCAAATATTCTGTAAGCCTCAAAAACTGATAGGACAAAAATATATAAACATATATTCTACTTTCTGTACCATGACTGCAAAGTATTCATTCTCTTGACCTTCTTACGTAACTGAAGAACGCCATATAACAAGGCCTCTGCAGTTGGTGGACAACCTACAAAACATACATTGTACAGTGTATTTATTTGTAAAAAATACAGTTCATTTATTATATCTTTAAATGCATGTAAATAAAAACAATAATTACCGGGTACATAAATGTCAACAGGGATAACTCTGTCACATCCTCTAACAACTGCATAGGAATAATGATAATATCCTCCGCCATTGGCACAGCTGCCCATTGAAATAACCCATCCAGGTTGGGGCATTTGCTCATAGATCTGTTGTAAAATGTAATACATGTATAACAGCCATTAATTATATTAAAGTTTATACCAGATGTTTAAATTTTCTGGGTTTAATTCAATTTTTCCTTAACAACAAATAATTTTCAACAGCTAAATAATTTTTAACTGTACTCACCGTTCTTAAAGCTGGGGCCATTTTATTTGTTAAAGTTCCGGCTACTATAATACAATTTGCCTGCCAGGGGCTAGCACGAAAAACAACACCATAGCTGTCCATGTCATATCGAGGAGCTGCAAAGTGCATCATTTCAACAGCACAGCAAGCCAGGCCAAATGTAAGAGGCCATATTGAGTTCTAGAAATGATATTTAAAAAGAACTTACATAAATATTAATCAATTTTAGATTTATTTAGTAAATATCATTTAAACATCAACAGTATTCAATTAATTACTAGGTAATGAAAAAACCCATTTTAAAAATCTTTTATTTTATTTGGCTTTTATATAAAGCTGTACCTTCTTGATAGAACACTATGGGGTCATTCCATGTCAACTCAACCAGTGGTGTTCACCCGACTTCTCAGATCTTCCTGAAATTTTCAGGGCTTGTGGTACATTCAAAGTTGAGTGATTCCTGAAAATTTCAGCCCATTTGGTCAAAAACTTTCTGAGATATGATTTTTTTAATTTTTAGGGGTAGTCGCGAGTGCGCGTGACATTTACATTTTTGCTATATTTGAACGTGAATATTTCAAAAACTAAAAGAGGTATCAGGCTGAAATTTTCAGTATTTACTCATTGTTTTGTCTTAAGTTGAATGATGTATTTATCTTAAGTGTAGCTTGCACACAGAATGCCCTAAAAATTTCCAAACATTGCACTTCAGACAGTTTTCATCAATATTTGACTCGGTATAGCCAAGAACCTATAAGACATGAAATGATGTTTGTTATACAATTAGTAAGTACCATATATGTGTTTATTATTTTGATAGAGAATTCCTGTTAATCAATAATAGTCCAAGGCGGATATCAGCGTATGCTCATTATGCTGCCGATGCAGTTAACTGATGGTATCTTAACTATGTACACACAGTCCTACTATCAAACTGTTTCTTGCAATTGGCAAATGCACATCAAGCAGAGTGGAACTTTTTTGCTATGGAAAAAGTCCTTGTGATGGTATTGGTGGCACAGTAAAGAGGCTAGTAGCAAGAGCAAGTTTGCAGGCAACTCTGAAACATTAAAAACTAACGCTACATCAGATGTACTATTGGGCAACCAAAAAAACGTTCCTGGAATTCATTTCTTTTTTGCAGCAAATGATGACGTTAAGGTGCATCGTAGCTGTTTGTTTGAACGATTTGCTTCAATTCAAGCCGTTCGTGGTACACGGTCACACCACCGGTTTGTGGCATTAAGTGAAAACAAACTCAAGATATTCAGGTTGTCATGTGATAACTGTGATACGGTCGTCAATGTGTCAAAAGAACCGATCTGGTAGTTGAACCGGCACAAAACATAGCAGATCTGCATCCAGGACAGTTTGTGGCTGTTGTTTATGAAATTGATTCGTTTATTGGGTGCATATCAGAACACTCTGTTGAACATCTTGGTCAAGATCATGAACAGAACACCTATAAACAGATTAACTTGGCCAAGTCGTGACGATATCTGCTGGATAACATTCACTAATGTACAATCTTCCACCACCAGTGTTGTCTGGCAGCTCATCAAGACAGTATTGCTATGATGATGTGCATTTTGCCAATTGCAAGAAACAGTTTGATAGTAGGACTGTGTGTACATAGATAAGATACCATCAGTTAACTGCATCGGCAGCATAATGAGCATACGCTGATATCCGCCTTGCATGGTTGCTTGTATGGTTGATAAAAACAATCTGTAATTTGATTTTGTACTTAAAACTAACTGTATTTTTCATAAAATTTGATTGACATTTCATTGCTGTGCTGATTTACCATAATACACGTTAATGAGGCCCGTAGCGTGCGTGGTCAAATAATGATGAACACTGTCTGAAGTGCAATGTTTGGAAATTTTTAGGGCATTCTGTGTGCAAGCTACACTTAAGATAAATACATCATTCAACTCAGGACAAAACAATGAGTAAATACTGAAAATTACAGCCTGATACCTCTTTTAGTTTTCGAAATATTTGCTATGCAATATTCAATAATAGTGTAATTTTTCACCAAGAAGGCGTTAAGACACCAACATGAAATTTTCACCATAGCTAGTACTTGCCAAGGTTAACAAGTGTGCAAAATATGAAAAGTGTGAATTACTGTCCACATGGTCATCTGGGGGTCGCAATAAGTGCAAAAATGGACGACCATGATGCTTAAAGGAGCCCACCATGAGTACATTATTATTGATTAACAGGAATTCTCTATCAAAATAATAAACACATATATGGTACTTACTAATTGTATAACAAACATCATTTCATGTCTTATAGGTTCTTGGCTATACCGAGTCAAATATTGATGAAAACTGTCTGAAGTGCAATGTTTGGAAATTTTAGGGCATTCTGTGTGCAAGCTACACTTAAGATAAATACTTCATTCAACTTAGGACAAAACAATGAGTAAATACTGAAAATTTCAGCCTGATACCTCTTTTAGTTTTTGAAATATTCATGTTCAAATATCGTGAAAATGTAAATGTCACGCGCACTCGCGACTACCCCTAAAAATTAAAAAAATCATATCTCAGAAAGTTTTTGACCAAATGGCCTAAAATTTTCAGGAATCACTCAACTTTGAATGTATAACAAGCCCTGAAAATTTCAGGAAGATCTGAGAGGGTCGGGTGAACAATTGTCAAAAAACTGGTTGAGTTGACATGGAATGACCCTATGGTCTTAAATAATACAATACAACAAGGTAAAATTTCTTTTATTTATTAAACAAATGTGTTTGTTTTAAATCAGTTAATTTTAAAATGACATACAATTTGTAATAATATAAAGAAACTTGGAGTTTATTTGAAAAAAAAGTTTTTTAACAACATTATTATCTATATCTGAGCTCTTTATAGTTGATACACAATAGCACTTAGCTATCAAAGTTGTTTTTTTTAAACTTGCTGTAGCCAAGAATAATATATACTACATGTTGCTATACCCTGCAAAACCTTTGTATAGAGTTATATTACCTTAGTATCAGTAGGCTAGGTTATTTGTGGTGTCTGACAGGTCCGATTTTTTCATGATTTTATTACAATTTAAAGAAGCAATATGTTGTAGAAATACAAAAAAACAAACAAATATTTAAATGGAATTATTTCACATTTTGGCCTTTGGGTTTCATGTTTAAAAACTGCAGAACCTATTCAAAAATGTAGATTTTTAAAAAACATTTATCGAATCGAGACGCAGGAAAGGCGCCATTTTGAATTTCCACTTTTGGTTTAATGCACATGCAAGACCGCTTTTATTGTATTATATTATTATATAAAGTCAAAATGTTTTAACTATTCATTCAAATTAAACTTACTTTTCTACCCCAGTTAACTAGATCATCAAGTCGTGCCAAGGCAAATTCTGCTTTACTGCTAAATGGACCCTGGAAAGGGGAATAAGGCTTTTTGGGAGCTGCTGGAGCAACTTCTGTACTCTTATTTCTAGTTAAGGTTACCAAAGCACTGGAAGAAACAATTTTTGAATTTTCATTTCCAATAAATATTACAGGCAAAAAAAATTAAAGCAAAACCTTACACAACAACCAAGTTCAATAAACCATACCTAATGGGCTTTGGTGAAAGATCTTCTTTATATTCTGGAGTAAACACATTTCTAGAAGGTCCTGAGCTCAACTGACGAAGAATGATGCTACTCCAAGACTGAGAAAAATTTCCAGACAACCTTAAGACTTAAAAAAAAGAGAAAAAATAATTCAATTATCTTTATACGCCAATTTTACATTATATGATTTATCAACTTGAATGTTGAAAGTGTTCTATTTCACTAGTACTAAATAATCTCTTTGAATAAGTCAACTGGATGTAAAGCAATTACTTATTGGGCCTACAGATGCAAGATGTAATTTTGGGGTTGTCTCTATTTTCAGCTCAGTAATATTCATGTATGTATGTGTCAACATTTTTTTCTCTGACATAGTCTATATAAGACTTATAATAAGTATATTATTAAATATAATTTTAAAAGCTAGCTTAATTCCTTAAATAGCCAGATTTAAACCCCCAGAATTTATTGGATAAAACTAAGATAATGAAAAATCAGTGGCTAGGAAATTATTGACAATTTGAACGGTCATGTCATTTACTAAATCAGTTAACTATTAATAATAGTAATACTAATATAGTATATGCACTGGCTACGGTTCAGTCCGACCGAACCCGTATTTTTTTTTCGGGTACCAGCCATACTTATTATTGCATATTTTTTTTTGTTTTCGGGGCTAGGGTTAGGGTCCAGCCATAGATATATAAGACTAGATCGCTTATGGGCTATGCATAGATATATATTGTGCGGACCATAACTTTAAAAAGAGAAGAGTACAATTCTGTATAACCTATATATTTTTACAATTCTTTGCAACTATGATGACGTAGTACGCATTGTTTGAGCTCTAAAAAAAATAATAAACTTTATAAACAGGTTTAAAAAAATTCTTCGAAGACGGAATCACATGAAATAATACAAGATTATATTATTACTAACCGTCAAATATAATTTTTTCGGACACATCATTTGATTTTAAAAGCGCCAACCTCTAGCATGAATGGGGATTTTTTTTAATTAAAAGGAAGGAAATCTTTTTCGGTAAAAAATAAAGAACTGTACAGAATTATACTCTTCTCTTTTTAAAGTAAAGGTCGCGAATATAACACTTTTTCGGTCTCAATTAAATAAGCATAAGCGATCTAGTCTTATATATCTATGGGTCCAGCTATAGATATCTAAATATAGCAACCAAGTCGCTGCACTGAGCTATATAACAACATATAAGTCACTGCACTAACCCTATTCCTAACACTAGCCCCGAAAACAAAAAAAAATATGCAATAATAAGTATGGCTGGTACCCGAAAAAAAAAATATGGATTCGGTCGGACCGAACCGTAGCCACTGCGTATAGTATACTACTAATAAACTATGAATTATAATATTATGGCAGTGGCTACGGTTCGGTCCGACCGAACCCGTATTTTTTTTACTTCGGGTACCAGCCATAGATAATATTGCTCCACACCCTAACCCTATCTCTAACCCTAATCCTGAAAAAAAAAGTTAGTACTTATATGTTGTTATATAGCTCAGTGCAGCGACTCGGCCGCTATGCAATAATAAGTATGGCTGGTACCCGAAAAAAAAAATACGGGGTTCGGTCGGACCGAACCGTAGCCACTGCCTAATATTATTCATTTATTGAGAAAGTTCAGAAAGACGTTATTGTAGTTTTAATGACGATTTGATAAGGCGTTGAATGATCAGCATATTTACAGATTTAATCACACAAAAATACTGCTAGAATATGAATATGAAAAAATCATGTGTAATCTTTTTTTTAAAAAAAGACTCTCAATGTCATTTTACTAACCAGTTGAAGTAGCCATATTTGTATATTTATTACAGACAGGAAATTGCCAAATTTATCTTTCGCTGAATATCTTAAGTTGATCAATCAAGTTATAATTAATGATACATGAAAAGTTTGTAACTTGGTCACGTAGATATGCTAAACGACAGGTTGTATTAACTAAGTTCAAAATTTTTAATTTAGTGGCGCCCACTGAATATTTATTCTAAAGTGGCGCCCATGCCTAAAAAAATATACCAAAGTATCTAAAGTCAAATAGACTACTAGCCTATGGTAGATGTCACCTCTGGTTTGCGACTAAGTAAAACCCGTCTGAGAGGAGAGGGTAGGGGAGCACGATAGATTGAAATCATGTACATAGAAGGTCGTGGGTGCTACTAACAACTTACACATTGGGTCAAATTAAATACAGACTATCCGACTTCGAGTCGCGATAACACCGCCACATATTTTATGAGCACACCATCGTTACCATGTAACTTAATACGGGGACGGACCGTAACCAGCCCCGTAGCCAAGGGGGGCATTAGGGGGCCGTGCCCCCCTCTCCCCCGCTAAGTGTGGAGTGCCCCCCCCCCCGCTTAAAAAAGAAGAAAAAGAGGTCAAAATAAAGAAAAAGTAACTAAAATGAGAAGGCGCCCCCTTGCTGGGTATTGGTGCCCCCCTGCTTACTTTGACCTGGCTACGGGCCGGACCGTAACCATTCATCCAACTCATATTCTGCTCCACCAGTAGGCTTCAGTTTAAAATATCTTATGTCCAACTGAAGAAAATGATGAAGTAGGCATGCTCCTAGAGTACCATTTTGTCTCGCAATGAGCATTTTGCCACTGTTTCAAACGGCTCTTAAATGTACATTACACTCTTGAACAATATTCTCGTTAACACTTAAAATGTGTCTGCTGACCTGACGCCCCCCCCCCTCCCCTTTTCCGTTTCTTTAATTATTTCGTTATACAATTGAGATAAGACTGACGCGAAATGGATGGTCATAAATCTCTGGTACACATTGATACACTTGTGTCGGTTAACTCAACTTTCACATGTGACGTTACCTGCTTATTGTTGCCATCACTAGACTGCCATGCTAGGGGTGTATTGCACCGTGTACACATCACAAGACTACCATGATAGGAGTGTGGTGTTCCGTGTATATATCGCAAAACTGCCATGCATCTATGGAGAATTATGTTTGTTGATGTGTCCCTTCGTCAGACCCGTAGCGTGAAAATTCTACAGCAGGGGCCAGGCATTCTACAACAGGGGCCAGGCCAATAGCAGAGGGGGGGCAGGAAATAAATGTTACTAAGTAGAGAAAACAAGCAGGGGGGGGCAGACAAAACGCAGGGGGCGGCCCCCCGCACGCTACGGGCCTACCCTTCGTTCCCCCTCCCCACCCCAAACGACCACATCAGTTAAGGGTATGATAATGATGACAAATAGGCCTATATGTCGTCATATTGCGTTTAGAAAAATGTGTAATATGGTTACAATTGCTTTAAAATTAAATATAACTGGGCGAAAATAATATTACATATGTTGCTGTTCTTTCTAAGTTAAAAAACAACCAAACTGGAATACGGTTCTCAATTACCCCATGCTTGACCGTCTAAGCCATTGTTTTTGTATATTCAAAGTATACACTTTACAATATAGCCTCATAGAACCGCCGAAATGCGAAAAGTGAAGCACATATGTTTCAAGGCAGGGACGTGCTGATTCATTAAGGCACATGATTCATGAAAAACAATGGTGCGCTTTAATTGGATTTTAGGCTGCTTTTAAAATTTATGTAATTAGTTAAATTAAAGTAAAAAAAAAAAACAAAAATAAAAAAAAAAAACTATTTATCAAATGAGCTGAATATTGGTTCAATTTCCACATATAATTGCATTGATTAAACAATTTTAAAACTAATTAACTCTTTTTTTTAACTGAAGTGTATTTTTTTTAATAAAAAAAAATTCACAACATCCATGACATGCCCTAGGCAAGCACGTCATCGTATCAGGGGCAATAAGGGCCCAACTGCAGGGGTTTTTTTGCTCAATAAGAGGTGGTGGGTCTCTTCAATAAGAGGTGGTGGGTCTCTGAAGTTTTTAACATTTTACCAAATGAAGAAAACTATAAGAGGTGCCGGGTTGCATTTCAGAGGTGCCGGATCGTAGATCCGGCGCGCTACATGGCAAAAACCCTGCCCAACTGTAAGTTGGCATAAGTAAGCGGCGGTCCAGTTAGTTGCGCGATAGAGGAGTCCCTAATGGATATAGTCCGGAAGGGAAGGGGGGAGCATTAGCTGGTGGTAGCTGTTACTCTGGCGACTCTGCCCGTGAAATCACTAGTTGACTAGACACGATCAGTGGACCGATCAGGTGCTGTGAATACTGTGATTAAACACTTTTCTTATATAAAAAAAATTACTGTACAGTGTTGAGTAAACTGTTTAAATAATCGACCGTACTGGGCCAAAAATAAAAAATAAAACTGTTTTTTTTTTTTTTAAAAAAAAAAACGAGACACTAATAATAATAACAATGTTAAAAGTACGATGTTTGTTTTCAGAAATACTAAAAATTCGAAAATGTTTTACGATGTAATACAGAATGATCAATTTGACGTTTTACTTTTTTCATCATTTTTTTCTGCTAGCGATGCAGAACAAATGAACACATTTTTCATACTTACTCATTTTTTTAGTAAAAAATAATAATATCTTTGGTCGAGATATTAAATCTTTATTTGCACTAATAACCACCACATTAATCATTATATGAAAATCAAAAAGTGTCAACTGTTCAGAATTCAAGTATAATTTAGACACAGTAAAATTAAAATTTTAAATAGCTTTTCGATTTGTGCCACTGCTACTAAATCATTAAATGGTGATTAGCATGTCTATTAAAATGATCAGCAATACTAAATGAGTTTTAGCAACGTTCTGAATCGAGAATACGTGATTTTCTCTGAATTGGGAAAAGTATTGTTTGTGTATAACATAATTCATAAACCATGACACAAAATAGTACAAGTACTGAGTCCCTTTCTAGTCGTTTAGATGCTGTCATAACAGAGGTAGGTAATGTTTTCTATCATTCATTATGATTAATAGTACACACTCATACCATCAAATTAAATTCTATTATAAAATGTACTTCTTTATCATTGCGTTCCAATTTTTTCTTATATAAAACTCTCCGCACAGCCTCCCGCTTCCCAAACCACACAGCCCCCCCCCAAACAATTCTGGCTACGGCCTTGCCATTTGATGTATTATCACTAGACTGCAACAAGTCTACATGATCTGTGTATTAAAACATCCATAACCAGACTGGCCAAACACTATTTCTTACTACTACTTCTAACAGTTACCTATGACAAATGTTCCCTCTAAGCTGAGTGCGTGAGCGATCGCTCACACAAATTCAGAGCGTCACTCATACTATACGTACGATCGCTCGCTCCGACGGACGACATCGCTTAAATCGCTCACAATTTTCGGCCTCAAAACAAAATGTCGCTCAGAGGCAAAATTTTTTGCTCACTTCATATCACACCTTAGAGGGAACATTGCCTATGACTACTCAGACTTCTGTACTACACAAACAAAGTTATTTTATTATGCACTATTAGTATTACTTTAGACTAATGATTCCAGTGATGCAATGATTATGGCTCAAGCTACATGCCCTAAACATGTTGAAAATTGAAAGTTATTATGCAGTCATCATTCAATAATTTTGTTATTGGATTGAGTCATTACATATGAAGAAAGGCCTAATTTCTGTGGACGGTTATCTTCATTCCACTTGTCTTTTTGAAGTCATTCCAGTATAGACTGGCGTGTCTATTCTTAAATATAACCTGTAGCATTTGTTTTCTTGGGTAGCCACTCTAAAATTCTCCCCCTCTTTTGTAAATTGCTAAATGGTCTTACAGAGAATAATAAGCCCCTAAGGCTTGAAATATGAGAGTCATTCCCCATAACAAACTTGATTATAATATATCAACACATTTTTAGAGTATCCTTTTAGTCCTAGCAGATTGATGAGGGGAGCAAATTTATCAAATATTGGCCCTGAGCATTGCTCTATTTTTTGTACACTACATGAAAAAGCACATTAATTAAAGTAATGACTTAGCTATCAGTATCACTGACATGATATATATGATATACATTTTTGGTTTTTATTTTGTTTTGTTACACATTACAGAATGATAAATGATCTGTTTTATCCATGAATGGTACATTTTCTGTTGTTTAGTTCTGTTACACACTAAACATAAATATTTTTCTGGAATAGGTTAGGAGTAGTTATTATTGAAAATCAGTTGTAATATCAGAACAAATATTCTTAATTTTCTATTCGTTTTTTTTTATTTTCAAGAATGTTTAGAAAAGACTTTACAAAACGGCATTGGCCTGGTGACAGAGTAAGTTTTTAGAACAAAGGAAGTCTTATCACTACTATGTGTATCACAATATATCAAACATATTTTTTTACATTAGCTTATTTATTTTAATGAAAAACAGAAAATAATTATTAACTACATATGTCCCTGCTTAATGAAATATTCACTTATCATTCACCTATCATTCTGCAGAAACTATGCAATATCTCTCATAACAAACAAACCCCAAGATTGTTTTAGCCGATGTGTCTCAGATGACAACAAATTGGCCTTTTGATTTTTTCTTCCTATATATTTTCCTGTTTTTGGGGTCTGTTCTATTTTTCTACTTAAATTTAACCTATTTAGATATGTTTTATTGTCCACATTTTAGAAAAAGGTCTTTTATCAAATGAACACATTTTATGAATTTTTTTCTTCGAATGTAAAATTTAGTCATTGTGTAGGGTGTCTTTTACTGACAGAATCAATGCTTTCTATTTGCTCATTATAATCTTGTTCTTTTTTTAGGCATTAACTTGGCACCTATGAAATGACACTTACTTTTGGCTTCTTTGTCAAAATTCTATGAAATGGGACATAGCATTAATTCAGCAGATTCATCTTTGTCAAAATTTCTATGAAATTGGACATAACATTAATTCAACAGATTCATCGTTTGCATTACTGTGCATTACTTGCATGATGTTGCCAACAGTTTACAAACCTCCCTTAATTCTATGTGAAGTATTGTTTTTTTTCCATGGATACTAAATTCACAGCTACTACACAGTTTTAACATTTAAAACACTATAATAAACAACATGTGTTGACTTTACTAGTGACAAACCATGACATAAAAATCAACAGAAAAGGCTGAATATATGTAATACTCATACTGCGAAACATCACTCTATTATTCCAGTTCATATTTGTATTTAAAACTTTTGTTCATCTTGCACATATCACTCGTAAACCAAGCTTTGACTGTAACTCATAAAAAAGTTAATTATTGTCACCTAGAATGAAGGTATTGCTCTTAAACCTAAATACATGTTGCGGTACATCATCTATACGTTTTTTTTTTTATATAAATTTATTTGGATATCAAATAATGTTTGGCAGCTACAATGGTTACTTTCAATTAAAAAAAAACAACTAAATATTGGATTTATTATTGAGGTATTCTTCTGTCCATACAAAAATTCAATAACTTAGATGTCTTAGGTATATGAGTTAGGCTAAGTAGTTGCATATCAAAGACCTTGTGAAGCATCACAGACCTTTTTAAGCATTAAGTGGATGAGTGATAAATAAGTACTTTAATAAATAATTATTTTATAATCTTTGTTAAAAACACTGTGTTAAAAATTACTCTTTGAGTGAATAAGTGACCGTTCATTTTTATATGTTAAGAAAAGACACATCAGTTCAAATAATTATTGGTTTCTTTAATTTTCTTCTTTTTAAACTTAAGATAAATTTATTTTCTTCACTTTTTATTACCCTTTTTGTGTTCTAGTAATTGAAAAAAGCAACAGCTGTAAGAAAAAACATGTTACATTTTTTTCACAGATGTTTAATATAGATATCAATAGAACTGACTGGAAGAACTGTACACATTTCAATTTACCATTAGCATGTTTTTTAAAAACAAATTCTTATGCTAATTTTTCACAAAGATGTTTTTTTTTCTCTCATGCTTGATTGTGAATAAATATATAAATAATCTAGAACTTGAAAATTAAAGGTGGAAGATTTGTCTGTCACATTTTGTAAACATGAATCTGTTTAATATGGTATACAAGATATGATGATAAACAGTAAAAACATGTTTTAGTTAACTTATAATTTGGTCCCAAGCCTATTTTGTTTTAGGATAGGATGAATTTGTGGTATTTTTGCTATCTATAGAGAGTCATATTTCTTCACAAAAAATAAATCAGACAAAATTTTCATTTCCATTTTTACATAAAAACTTCTTATAGCACTATACTTAAGTAGACATGCAGCTTCTCCTTAACTAAACATTTTTATAAAAGTACTTGCTTAAAATTTAGCCTTTAATATTTAATACTCTCTTTTTTTTTTACTCTTTATCAATTGCTAGATTTATATGACCTTAAATAGTAAGAAATATCAAATAATTACATATCTTGTCATGAATAAAAAAGAAATACATAGCCTGAATAATAAAAAATGAGAATTGACTTTATCCAAATGATTATAAATATTCAAGAATTTCTTTATCTGAATGATCAAAAACATACAAGAATTTTATTATGTGACATAACATGTAAAACAAGAATTATGTTATTTTATACTTCATGAATTTGTAAAATAATAAAGATAAATATATATGCATCACTAATTGATAATTTTTTCCTGACTCTTAATTAACATAGAAAAAAATGGTTTAGTAGTTTCTGTGATTGGGGCAGAGCTAAAATAAACTTTTTTTCACTCATGTATTTTTTTTTCTCAGTACCAGATTTGTCGACGAAAACTAGAAAGCAAATGTGAGGCACTACTTATATTAAGCAGGGAGCTTGATCAGTGTCGAAGTGAAAGAGATCAGTTTAAATTAATGGCAGAACAGCTGAGAGATAGATATCAAATGGTTAAAAGACAGTTAACTGGAGATGTAAGGATTTTACAAGCTCAACATAGGAAATACAAATATATTTTCAATATTATCTGTTTAATTGCTTAAGATGCTTTTAAATATAACCAATATTTTGAATATCATTTTTTTAGGTCCCAATGTCAGCTACAATAGAAATTGACCCAAAGACCTATTCTAATATTCAAACACAGGTTTTTATAAGAATAATGTTACTTAATATTTTAATGTAATTTTTTCAATATTTTATACAGATAAGGATGTTTTCAGGCATTAATATGTATGCAAATGATTGTAAATAATATTATTCTAACAGACTTTAGCACGTATGTTGTTTGATACTAAAGAGGCTAACAAATCACTGAAATTTGAATTGGATGATCTTCGTCAGAAGCTCCAAGATGCTGAAGGGGACATTAAGGTACATAAATGCAGATTAAGGATTACGCAAACAAAAAATAAAGCATGTTATTTAAAACTAGTAATCGGACTTGTTATATGCCTGGGTGGCAATCCTTTTTAAAATAAATATATGTGACCTCAGGGAACATTGCCATTTCACCGTGATCCAGATACTGAACAGTTGGATATCTCCCTCTTTGAATACTCCTTTCAATGTTAAACAGTAATGGGCCGACAAATTAGGATGGATTGCAGAAATATTTTGTCAATTAAGAAATAGTATAGTAGTAGATTATAACTTAAGTTGACTAATTCTAGTTAAAAGCTTCTTCAGTTTGCATTGACTGATTATAATCTATTGCATAAATAAAAAATATGTTAATTTTTTTTATTTTGATTATCTTACAAATAAATATTTCAGATTAAATGACTGCTTTAATGGATTATACAATGGATATTTCTTTTATAGTTAAATTTAAGTATCACCTTTTTTCAATTTAAAAAGAAACAAAATAAAGAAGCAATTTAAAAAAACTTAACAATTGGCTGTTAAATTGTAAACATTGTTCTTTGGAGAAATTTTCTTTCATTTTAATGAAAGACCCAATAATAATATTTTACATGTTTGATTTAAAAAAAAAAGTTCTCATGAAGCAATCAGTTAACAAAATTACTTTTTTTTATTTTTCAATAGCTTCTGCGTGAACAAATTGCTAGATCTAGAGTAGGTACAACAGATGAGGGTCTTAATACTCGACATTTTCCTGCTCATGAAAGAGAGGAACTGGTGCGACAATTGGAAGCTAGCAGAGAAGAGGTGTTTCAAATATTCAATGCAATTTTAAATCAGAATTGATAATTAATTACCTAGTCTGTCAAAAGAAGTTTGTTTATTTTATTACCTTTTAGAAATAAGTTTTTATTTAACTGGAAAGAATATATAAAAAAAATTCACAACAGTCTATATTATATTAATTGGTGATTAGCAAATAGTTTTTAATCTGCTTGCAATACTATATATATTTGGGATTAGTGCTGTCCAGAAGACCAGCTGGAAAAATAATATGTGGCTATAACTACAAAATGTATTTGTTAATTTAATGTCATATAGGTGTACTAACAGAACTGATGTTTACAACTTTTTCAGTTTGTACAACTACAGAGAGATCTTCAACAAGTACTGGATGAAAAGGAAGAGCTAGTGTCAGAAAGAGCTGCCTATCGTGCTAAGTATGAACGCTTGAATATGGAGCTGAATTACATCCTGGGTGGTGATGAAAAAAAGATTGTAGATATTGATGTCCTCATCATGGAAAACAAGTCAGCATACATTTTCATAAATTCATTTGTTGAAATTAAAAAAGAAATATTAGTTTTAATACAGAAAAATTGAATCTCTTTTAAAACTCATTCATAGTAAAGAAAGTGTACATCAACATTGCACAATTAGCAAAAGTTTCAAAATATTAAATCAAAATATTTAAACAAAACTAAAATCCAGAACAACAACAAACTTTATTTTATATTCATTTAAATGGGAAGATAATTTATTTCTGGTTAAAATTTGAATTGTCTGAGATAAAATCAGACCTT
The DNA here is from genome assembly GCA_021962125.1 of Bulinus truncatus. NCBI lineage: Eukaryota > Metazoa > Mollusca > Gastropoda > Planorbidae > Bulinus > Bulinus truncatus. Next base: position 109,334 of record JAGDYQ010000101.1, read on the forward strand.
AAACTTCAAGCCTTATCAAAACAAGACCAGCTTTGATTCAAAACATTTTGGCTTAAAAAAAAACATAAAAACAAAAATTAATAAACACAATTAAATAAAATATAGATCTGTTTTGAAAGCTATATATTTCATTAATAGTTTGGGAGAGCGTCTAGATATTAAATTAAACTGATTGATTGAACAGTTGGTATTAGTACCCCATCAATTTGTTTTGTCTTGTTATTCAAATTACACTCTAACGTAAAGAATAATTACTGTCCACTATAGCTCAGTTGGTAGAGAGCTGGAGTCTCTAACAGATTTGATACTTATTTAGTATGCTTTTTTAAACATTTGCATTTTTTTTTTAATTATATTTTTTCAAATTTGGGAATGAGGTTTCTATAAAACAGATTCTAATATAAGAATTACTAATCCTTACCCTGTTTATGTGATACAAATATAGATCTAATAAATACATTAAAAATTAGCTGTAATGGAGTCAATTTAAAGTGTAGCTATATTTTTTAAAGTTCAACTTGCAAGGTTTTATGGGGGTACAGAAAGTAACAAATAATACTAAATCACTTCAATATAGACAAATTAAGCATTGTCTTTTTTTTTGCTTTTGTTTTTTCCTTATACTGTATATATAACATATATACATGTGTTTGTTGCAGCTAATAATATATATACATGTATTTGTTGCAGCTAATAATATATATACATGTATTTGTTGCAGCTAATAATATATATATATATATATACATGCATTTGTTGCAGCTAATAATTCCGAGTGACATAGATGGCTTAATTTACTTTTTTTTTTTCTTTTTTAATCCATTGACAGTTTTCTTAAAGAGCGGCTGAAGCAGATGGAGGAAGAAAAAACAATGGCCATTGCAACAGTTACTAAGTACAAAGTAAGGATTTACAAACCTTTACTCTAGATTTTTAAAAAATTGTCATCATGAACAAATTTACTCTCTGAATTTTTTGGAGTCAGTCAATATTTTATCTTTTTTTTTTTTTTTTTTTTTTTTAATAAAATAGAGCATTTTGGAGAAAAAGAAAACAAAGGGCATTCTAAAACTTGGGCAGTCACGCAGTGATGGTCTCGTAATAACTCAAAAGCAAGGTAAGAAAATAACTGATGGACTGTTCTTTTTATTTTTTGCTATCTACTTATGTTTAATTTTTTTTTCTTGTCATTTCTTAATTTTTATTTAACAAGTTAAAACCCTTTTTTTTCTTATTGACTCTTTCTTAAATATTGAGGGGGGAAAAATGCTTATAGCATCATTGATGATGGCAGTAGATTCTGCATACACACACACTTTTTTCTCTATAGCTGTGAAATCATTTTCTGGGTTGTGAGAGTACAGCTTGTTTGAAACTTTCAGCTTGGTCCCAGATCAATCCTTGCTTAGAGACTTAGTTCTCAAGTACACCTGACATTAGCTGGGGAACCATAGGCAATTCACTAGTCTCCTGTGTGTGTCCCCCTGGGTTGCTTCTGTGACCTTTGCACTTGGCTGTGGTAGGAATGAAAGAAAAGCACCATAAAAACTGTCCCATAACCGTTTGGATCTCAAGGAATACTAAATTCCTAAGTTTCATTGCTGTGGATCACTAAATTCATAGAATTTAATCCCACAGAATACTAAATTCCTAAGTTTCATTGCTGTGGATCACTAAATTCATAGAATTTAATCCCACAGAATACTAAATTCCTAAGTTTCATTGCTGTGGATCACTAAATTCATAGAATTTAATCCCACAGAATACTAAATTCCTAAGTTTCATTGCTGTGGATCACTAAATTCATAGAATTTAATCCCACAGAATACTAAATTCCTAAGTTTCATTGCTGTGGATCACTAAATTCATAGAATTTAATCCCACAGAATACTAAATTTATTATTTATATTCTTGTGTGTAACATTTATATGTGTATGTGCAATTAATACTGTCGATGTTTAAATGACCACCATTTGCTGACCATTGGTTTATAGGATCTCAACATCTTTACCTTACAGGGACTTGATAAAAAAAAAGAACTATAATTATCATACATTTTTAAACAAAATAAAGTTTCTTATACTTTGAACAATCTTTTACAATAAGGCTTACATCAGGTGGCATTGTATACATTTCTGGCATATGGTGATTAGCCTTAATAAATGAAAGCATTCAACATTTTATACTTGCAATTGAATTTGAAACATGAAAGAAGAAAATGAACAGCATTACTGATACATGTAATTAGTTGAAAGAAATTTCTCTTTGTCTTATATGACAACTAGAATTGTATTAAAGGCATACTGTCATTGATAAAGGTTAATGGCTATCAGAAGGGAAATAAGAGATAACAGTGGCAATGCCATCATTTTCCATGACTACTTTAGAATTTCCAAATCCACTTAAAAAATATGTGCTGTAGACAATTTGCATTTAGATTTATTGTATAGTCCACTTTTCCCACTGCAAATTAAAGATGTATATTTCGGTTCTTTCATTGTGGTTGAGTGCAATTGTTAGTCGTCCCAAAAATGTCTCTTTAGGGCTCAACTAGCATTGTGTATTAAAGTTTCAAATCTTATTTTTCAGTACAACAAATCATGCAGGGTAAATCTTCTGTAACACCAACACCTCAAGCATTGGCAGATCTCCAAGGCCTATGTGGTGCTCTCTTAGACACAATAAATGACAAGAACCTTGCTCTGTCTCATCAAAGAAAAACAAATAAGTAAGTTATTCTATTCAGAAAAATTGAATTAATGATTGAAATACAAATTATCTCTAACTATATGGAATACTATAAAACAGTTCACATGAAGATGGGGTATTACCAAAAGAAAAAAAACCCATTTATATACATTTAAAAAAATTATAACCTGTTCTAATAAAAGTAAAGTTCCCTTAAACACTTAAGGGCTCATCGAGGCAGATGAAGTGTAGAATTCATCTGTTTCTGTAACCTTGGCATATAAGAAATTGTGTTGTTGGCAAATTTCCCAGCCGCCTTTACTTCTCCAACTTAAAAGTCAGGTACCGATTTAAAGCTGGGTGGACTTGAGGACTTTCACCAGGTCCTTAAAAAGATCCCAAGTTATTCACTGAGTTTTGAATCCGGGACCCTTCTGGTCGACAGTTGAGTGCTATACAATGCATGACCACCCGTCCCCTTGTTCTAATAATAGTTGAATTGAAATAATTACTATGTAGACAGCTGGGAAAGAGTTCCAGCAAGGGTGGGAAGAGTAACTTGATTTGTTTCATTTTGTGATTATAAATGTTCCTATTCCTGTGGATCCCTCTATATCTGTGTATGTTGTTAGCACTTAATACTTTGGTTTTTTAATGTGAAGTAAAAAATTGCCATAAAATAAACAAAATGTGTGTATTTTTCAGACTATTAGGAAATCGTGTGAATGAACTAGAAAAAAAGCTAAAAACATTGGAAGTTTCAGGGCTGTGGAGTGTAACAGGTATTGATTTATAATTCTTTGACGTCTCTGGCCATATCTTTGTAGAAAAATTCATTTTACCAAATTTTTTTTGTTGTGCATAATACAATTAAATACCTTTATACTTGATCAATGAAAATGAATAATTATTGGCTTTTTATCTTTCTAAAGATCATTCATCCAAAAAGGGTAAAAAATAATTACTTTAATTGTGTAAATCTGAGATGTACTTGGTATTTTCAGGTAATTATTCTAATCTCGAGAAGTTAAAAGCAGACTGTGAAGAGATAAAAACACTTGTCCCCCATCAGTTTTCTCAGTCAACTGATTCATCTTCTGGAGCAGCTAACAATGTCTCTGATTTTGAGTCATCAGCTTCCAGCAGGTATGTCTAATTTTAAAATGAACAATTAATTACAGTGATATATAGACCTATTTGAATTCATTTTTTTGTTCCCACAAACGATTATATTTTCCCTTCTGTTAGAAATATTTTTAAAAACATGAACAGTTTTGTAATGCACATCGATGAGTTTCTAAATACATAACAGTTAATGCCGTATGATGTTGAGAAATACAAATACATACCTTAATTTTTCCTGTGCTTGGATGGCTTCCTCTTATTTAATTCAGTCAAAATATTTTTAACAATAAATACATGTAATTGTAAAGTTTGTTTTATTTGTACTGTAATTTGAACAAAAATTAGCTTGTTATGAATCTTTTGTGAAAAATTAGGTAGAGAAATCATAAAACTTTGTGATTTAAGATGATTCATTTGATTATCAATTAATTACTCATTATTTCTGAAATATCATGCTCTCTAGTTTACAGGTTGCATTTTTACATGAATTTTGTTTTTATTTGATTACCACTTGTCCAGATTTTTCATACATCATGAGGCAATTTTGGTACTGAAAACTTGGTTTTTCCGGTTTTGTCTTCCCTATTTTTATAAAGATGAAGGAAGAGGGTTTATGTTTGTGTGTGTGTTATGTGTTGGTTGGGATTTTATTGAAGGAAGATGGTTGCTTTTCAAAGGACTTTAGTAAATATAAATGAGTAAATTCTAATTAAATGTAAAACCACTGCTTCTCTTCTTAAATTTACTCTGGATAGTGATAACCTCATTGATGATAAAAGATCTTCAATGAAAACCCATTACATGTAGTATTTTTTTCTTATTTTGTAACATTGTACTTGTAAAAAGAAATACATGTACTAAGATTCATTTTTTTTTTCAGTGCAGTAAATAGTCCGGCACATCAGAAACTGAATCAGCTGTCTAGGCTAGACTTAGAAGAACTCGATCTATTACCACCCACTGAAGAAGTTTCAAAATCAGCTCAAGATGGAGATTTGCTAATCTACACACAGACTGCAGCTGGGGTAACAGATCCAAGTTTACAGTTGTCTGGTAAGCAATGCTGAGATTTTTTTTATTAAGTATATTTACATTAGCATAAATTACATTTTACTGTGCCAATTTTTTTTAACCATTTTTGTTTCTGTGAAGTAGCTTTACTTTTATTGAAAATTCTTAAGAATGCTATTTGCTCATTATAAATGGCCTGAAATAGGTTTCTTATTTTTTATAGTTTTAAACAATTGTGAGATACTTATCATAAATTTAATATTTCTAAACAATTTTTCATAGCTTAAATTTTTTTTTTCTTGAAAATTATTTACACTTCATACTGCTTGCATTTTTAAGCAAGTTTTTTTTTCTTTTCTTTTGCATTTTTGCTTTATGAAAAATTTTGTTTGTTATTTAGATGACAATTTTAGAAAATTGTTCAAATATTTCAGATAAGGATTTTACATTATTCCTGATGGTATTATTTTTTATTTAAGCCTTTTTTTTACCTTATAAATTCCATATTTGCAGTGAAACAAATTTAGCCTTTACAAGACCTTTTTAAGACATATTTCTCAATATTTTGCAGCAAAGCAATTTTACTGATATAAGTGATGACTATTTTAATGGTGTTTACATCATGACAATAATTGTGTTGCTAATCATTTTTGTGGATTTGATTTGATTTCTCCATAATCCATTTAATACATAACTAACAAAATAAATAAAACAGTAAAAAAAAATAAATCTTCAAACCATAATTAAGTTTTTCCCTTTGAGCCGCACATAGTCATGTTCTGCCAAGCTTGCTAAATGTCCAATAGAACAGGTTAAATACGGCTACTTCCTTTCAAACTGGGATTTGCCTTACCAAGTGTTATATTTAACAACTTTTCATTTAGGAACAATTTTTTTATTGCATCTTATCTTTATTTTTCTTCTCTATAACTATTTCATTGTTTGACAGTGTACATTGATCTGACCCCCAATAATTAATGTAAGCTAATAAATTAATGATGATAGTGTTAAAATAAAACTTTTTTAGCCTAAGGGTCTAGTCATGACTGGGAATGGTTTATAGTCTTAACTACATTGTTACATCTGTCAAGTGAGTCAATTTTTTTTAATCTAGTGATGGCTTGAATTAATTTTCATTTTCTATTCAGCTTTTATTTTAAAGTGACAATTTTATTTACGCTTTCCTACAGCAAATATTCCTCGTTTGTTCATTTAATGAAATTATACAGTAAAGAACTACAAAAAAAAAATAAAAAAATTTTCAGAAAAATTTGTAAAATTGAAAAAAGTTATCTATTTCTCTTGTAAATGGACCAGAAAAAAAAATAATAATCAGCTCATAGTAAATGCTTTAATAACTATACTAAAAATGCTAATAAATATTAAATTCTTAAATAATCTCTTCATAGTGTAAATTACAAATAGATTGGCATAACAAAAAGGGCACATATGTAACAAAAAAACTTTGCAAAATGAGTTTCAAAATCTTCTATGTAAATAAAGAAATCTGTAGTTTGTTAATGTAAAGGTACTTATATTGGTAGAAAGTTCTTTAGTCAAGTTGCGACTCTTTTAATGTCAAATTGCAGCCTTCCAGTTCAATTCGCAAATAATTTCAATGATATTATTTTATATACATATTCCTAATCAAATACCATAATATTGAAAGAACAAGTTTAGTGGCTCTTTAAAAACTGAGAAAAATTGTAAATTATAACTTTTGGCTCTTCCATCTCAAAAAGTTGCCGACCCCTGAACTATCCTAAATGGGTACCTGACAATAGTTGTGGGAAGCATGGCCCGTGTGCTAGTCACCTGAGTATGTCTCCTTTTGGTGCCTCTATGATTTAAGATATAAACTTCACAATTTACAGTATGAAAATATTTAAAATGAGTGCGGAAGCTGCAGTCTATCAAATGATTAAAACACTTGCATAAATAGTTATTACATTTCAGAGTATTTCTTAAAAAGGTCTTTCAACAAAAAAGTGACTCCAATTTAAAGAATAAACTGTATTTATTTCATGAATTTTGTCAGTTTCACTGCTAATTTGGTAGCAGAATTTTGTAAAACATGGTTGGACAGAATAAAAGCAATTAAACCCTTTAATTTAATTTAAAAAATTGTGTATTAAATACATGATTGTTATTTTTTAAACCATCAACATTTACTGCTTATTTTAAGGGTTTATTTTATTAGAAAGGTAATCTTCTTCAACTTTATTTGATTTTTAATTTCTGGGAAATGTATGAATTCACTTTTGTTAGCTCTTTATTTTACAGCTTTTGACATTTTACTTTTCTTTTTTAAGTTCCTTTTTTATATGATTTTTTAAATTTGTTTTATTGGGGTTTTTGTAAGTTAGAGAAAAAAGCAATTACTAATACAATGTACAGTTCACACAGTATGTTTCATGATTTGTCACAATTATAAGTACATGTATTACTGTTCTGCATTACAAAATTATTCAAGTTTTATGTAATTAACTGAAAAAAAAACAGATGATATATTTTGCTTATTTGACAATGTTATACATGTTCTAATGTTAAATGGCATTTTATTGTTTTAATTTATTTCAATATCTATTTAATTAGTGTTATTTGTTAAAAGATAAATAACTTGCACCACATGCAAATTTTAGGAATTTATTTTTCTCATTTCTGAACGGACTATTTAATCAGAAACAATTTCCATCATCTGCTAGATGATTCTCTGCTTATATTTTTTTCTCACACTTCATGACAGTTAATAAACTTTTTTTTATAATATTTTTTCCAATAACTTTTAAAATTAAATTTCATATCGCAATTTTCGTAGGCCAAAATGTGAAAGCTATTTGGCAAAACGTAATCATTATTACAAGACATTTAAATGATGGCATTAAAAAAAAATATATACATGATTAAAATAAAGTAAGACTTTTTTAAAAAATGATTTCAGTTTTAAAGCCATCTATACCAAAACATTCTTAACTTGCTTAATTTTCCCCTATCTAATTGTGACATGTCTTGATTTTCACACAATGTTATTGAGATGCTTTTAGCTTTTGTCTTTAAAAGTCATTTAAAAATTTGTAAAAGTTACCTCTCGTAAACTATTTTAAATGTACAATATTATTTTAAATTAATTTTCTTTTTTAATGTTTTATTAATCTGTGTTAAAAGTGCTGTTTTAATTTATTATTTTCAGATGTAATGAAACAGAATTCTGAAGCTTTGAGAATTGCTCTTGCAGAAGCAATGCTTAAATCTTTAATGAGTCACAATTCTCAACACTCTTCTTTAGATGAGAACTGGAGCACTGCTGCAGATGAGGTTGATGAGAAAGATGATTGTTTAGATTGTGATGAGAGAGAAGCAGTCATACATAAATGTCTTATAAAAAAAGACTCAGGTGATGAAATGGAAGAATTGGAAAATTATGACTATGATGATGATGAAGAAGATGAAGCAAGTGAAGAGTTCAAACATCTTTTAGAAACTGTGACAACCAAATTACTTCAAAGATCCCAGGAATTCAAGAAGTTCAAATCTCCTGACCCTAAGATAAATGAAAAATTAAAACATCAAAATGTTTATATCACTGACTTCACTAATACAATCCACCAGAATGAGTTCACATTAGATGATGCAACATTAGAATCTTTGTCAGAATTGAGGGACAATATTTTGAATGATGACAACTGTGACGCGCTGTTTGAAAAACAAAGCAATCCCTCAGAAGCAGTCAGTCGAATCATTACTGCGGAGGATGATGATGTAATCTCACAAGCGGCAAATAATGCAAATACTTCACTTTTAACATTAGATCACTCCATCAATCAACTGAAACCTGTGTTTGAAGGCCTGCCACTTGTTCTCAGTTTGCCTCTTGCATCTGATGACCAGGCTTCAGGGACTAGACAGTGTGTAGACAATTTTCACTTGAATGAAAAGGTAAACTTTCAGCAAGAGTTAGATGATTCCATATCTGTTAATTCATTAATCACCACTCAGGCTGACCAGACAGACATACCAGAAATAACTCAAGATCTAAGGACTGATGACGAGGAAACTCTTAAACTATTGTTGGAATCATAATGAAGAGATATTTGATTTTACTTAAAAATCAACTGAGCGATTTAATTTTTTTTTTTTTAATTGTGGGGCAAGAATGTCGAACGTGCACTGACCATTTAAAAAAAAAAAATGAAATAATGGTATTTATTAAACTATAACTGTGGTAATGTATATTTTCTTTTTACGTAGCTTTTTCGATATCCTGATAACTTTCAAGACACCGAGAAACATAAGTATTCTCCATGTATTTTATTTGACACAAAAGTTTTAGTTCTTTATTTAATAAAGTAATTCTTTTTAAATTAAAGAGAAAATTACTAAATTGTTATAAGAATTGTGATATAAATAGTCATTGAAATTATGGAATTTAAAAAAAATAAATTAAGCACCTTGTGCTTGATACATGTATATAAAGAAGCTCATGCATTTTAAAATTTTAGTTGTTCGACAGATTCAAAATTGCTATGAATAGTGATACTTTTTAATAATTTGTCATTAAAATATAGTGAAAGAGCACCTTTGCTTTATATAGTATCCTACTTTCTTATAAGATTACATGTAAGCCCAGGCTTATTATTATTCATTGGTATCTTTATTTTAAGAAATCAACATCTAGTCATTTGTTTTATGCGAGTCTTAAATTATCATTGATCTTTTAAATGTCCTTTTTATAATATACGTTTTAGTCATTGATAATTATTAATGACTACTCAATAAGTAAAGTTCCCTTAAGCCCCTAAGGGCTCATCGGCGCAGATAAAGTGTAGAATTCATCTGTTTCAGTAACCTCAGCATTGAAAGGGATTAGTATAACGCCCAGCTGCCTTTACTTCCCCAACTTAAAGTCAGTTACCCATCATTTAAAGCTGGGTGGAGTTGGGGACTTACGCCAGGCCCTAAAAAATCCCAAGGTTCTCAATGAGGTTTGAACCCTGCAACCCTCTGATGACAGTCCCCTGACTTCTCTATACATCATATTATTTTGTTAAAAAAAAATCTGGATGTTTAAATATTCCTAGTTTTTTTATTTTCCAATTATTTTTTTTTCTGAAAATATTTCATTTAAAATACTTTGGTTGTGATATAACTAATTAATATTCTTATTTATACAAAGTGATCTGTTTTTTGTTTCATTTTGTGATATATTGCATTTATACTGAATTGTCCAAGTATTATGGGTTTGTTATTCTGAAGTGCAATACAATTATTAATTTTTTTCCAATGGAAGATCTGTCACAATTTTATTATCTTAATGTACACATAATTTTAGTCATTCAGCTTTTTAATTTTCATAGACTGTGTCCGTCACCCTAGATCAATATTTTTTTTATCAAGATTGACACCCTAAGACCAGATTAATGATTCTCAGTGTGATGCTTACCAAAGGATCAATAGCTGTATTGTAAAGAAATAATCATGAAAGCCAAATTTTAGGCCCTTGGAATTTTTTTTTTTGAAGTGTATTTAAAATTCATCAAGGGATGTCGTTCAATGTCTGACAAATTAGAGATCTTTGTTATTAAGACTGAATTTGTTTGTATAGCATTTCTTTCTTCTGTATTATACAAGTGACTTTATATTGTAGTAACATTCTTTCCATGGTATAATCTAGATTTCATTTTGGGACATACAGAGCCACTTTCTGTTCTTTAGCTTTAATCATTTATACATGTAAATGTATTCTGTCCACAGTATGATAATTTTATTTATATGGTGGATTTTGTTTTGCTAGATTTAAGTTAAAACATTTTTTTAAATCTGCCAAAAGTCTTGAAGAAAGAAAAGGCTAAAAAATGTATTTTATTTAATCAGATATCTTAATTTTAGTTCATTGATGAATGTTATTTTTCGTTTTAAAATAATGTATACAATCTGAAACATTTAGAGCAATTTGTGTGTGTGTGTGGCAAACACTATTGCATTGTGATAAACTGACAGTGAATGTTCCATGTTTAGTACATACAGTTGTCAAAAGTCTTGAGTATCCATGTTTAAAGTTGTTTCTTAAACATTTGTTGTCTTTGTTTATTTTGGTGTGGTCAAATAAAGTGGATTATTATTAATCAACCTCCTTTTTTTTTTCAATGCACAAGCCATAACAATTTTTATATCTTTGAAAAAGATAAATGATATTTGTCCTCACTGTCAGTTTGAAATAGATGACATGTCTTGTGATTAAACAGCTGCAATGCAAACAGATTTCAGAATTTTCTTTCTCATTTTTGTTTTTTTTCAAGATATGCAAATGGCAGGTTACTTCAAGTAATTATTCAGGAGTAAAATTTTTTTTAACTAAAAAAAATGTAAGAGGTATATGAAGCAGCCTAATTTAAAACTTATTGAAGAACCACAGAAGTGAACAATTATTATTTTTTTATTCTTGATCACAAAGAATTGGTACAAACAAATTATTCATGGCACATTGCTCACTTCATCTAACATTTTCCAAAATATTTTAAAATACCATTAAGATAATTCTTTGATATAGTTCCTAATTACGTTTAACCGGTCCCAAGAAATCGTTTCCCATATTGCAACATCAAAAAAATTACTGGTCAGTTCAAAATCACTTTTTTTTTCTTGAGACTGATTCTGTTCTTGTGTGGGTATATTACAATATGCAGGCATTGTTTTTGTGTTCATATTCTGTGTATTCTGCAAAGGCATTACACTATTCAAAGAAACATATCTGCCATGTCTTCTTGTATCTCTATCTGTAGGTTTAGAGCTCCTAGGATGTCGTAGAAGAAGTTCTGCTTTATTTAATGATACAAGCTTATCATTGGCTAAAACCAGGGATGAAATAAAGTCTGTAAAATGGCCCTTAGCATTTTGCTTTGCTAAAGGGTGATAAGGGTGTCTGATTAATGGAAACTGTTGAGACATGAATGAGCTGTTGAATGATCCATTGCTGTCAGCTAAGTAGACTGGAAGAAAAAGTAAGCCATTGCAGTTTGTTCCAACCACAAGTATATCCTTGTCCATGATTATATCAGTGACAATTACAGGGACTTCTTGTCTTACAAGTCTACTGGGCAATGGAGGTGGCGACATAGAGAGCTTTGACTTTATTATTCTAGGTGGAATAGGTGGTTCTGTGTGCTGTCTACCATTATTTGGCATTGGTGTATTTTTTAATTCATGGAGTAATTCCTTTAATCGTACAGTAGACTGCATACTATCATAACTGAGTGAGATAACCAACAGTACCTGCAGCTGATCATGATTAATTTTTATCAATAAAGATTCCTCCTTCAAACTGCACCAGAGGAATTTCTGATCAGCCACTACTGAAGATATGATACAATTTTCATCAAGTTTTAGAGACTCAGTAAGTGACAAAGAATTCCTGACATCAACTTTAGGAATAACAGTTCCAGTGTAATGAGTAGTAGCGTCAGGAATAACAGTGACAAAGTGAATCTTTGAGCCTGTCGCTACCACAAAAAGAAATGGATTAACAGAACAAATTTCAGATACTGGTACTTGAATGTCATTTTTCACACTTAGTTTAATATCAATATCTACCATCAGGAATTCCTTATGTGGATTTTTTAAATAATATGCTGTGACTGAACCATTGGTCATGCCTATGAGCACCAAACACTCTTCTGTCTGAAAAGATTAACATTATGCATAATAAAAACTTTTTTTTTCTTTTGAAAAACATAATTTTCTTGATGGTATTAATATGATGGCAATTGTGCAATTTCAAAACCACTTTAAATAATACTTAATTTCTACATTAGGTGAAACTTATTTTAAGCAATGCTCTGAATTTACATTTTAAAATACATATACATTTGTAAATAAACTAAGTATGCCTCTAATATTAATATAATTACCTCACAACTATTTAAATAGTGGTTAATCATTATGGTAGGACTAGAAACCAATTTATACCCAGAAAGATGTTCAAATTTACTCAGATGACCTCTTTTAAGTATTTCCAGATGTGTTTGGTCCTAGCAATGAGAAATATGTGTCAGGATATATTATAGTCAGTTTTAAACTAAAACCAAATCAGTGATATGTTTATAAAGTATGATATTTTTGCACTAAGTCCATGTAGGCAATATGGTGATAAGATGCCAAATTTTTACTAAAACTGTTTAGTTGATACAGTTTAAAATGTCATATTTGTATAATACCTTACCAATGGTCAGTGCCCCTGGGAGTGAAAGGCAACCCAAACATTTGTCAGATACTGTTTAAGTAAAAATATGGCAATTTATGACAGTTTCGCAAATATGGTTAAAAAAATAAATATTGCACCTTATAACCATGTCACCAAAGTGGTTTTAGAATTAATATTTCATAAAATAAAAATGCTACCATTTATAATTTTTTCGAATGATATAGATTAAGAGAAACATTCTAAGTAGACTGTTGTAATTTGAATAAAAAGGGGAAAAAAATGAATTTTCAAACAACTTCTCGAAAGCAGGTAATGTTTATAATTTTTCAAAAGTAATAATGTAGCATAAAAACTACTAAAATGTACAATAAATTACTGTGAATTTTGATGTTGTATTTCTTATTATGTGTTAATCAAGAAAAGATATTGTTAATTATAAAATACTATATGCTTAAAATTTATTCATCTAACCTTACAAGCGAGCCAGAGGAAACTACCCACTTTAACCATTGCAATCACTTTATTTCCCAGAGACTGTTGCCTATGTACAATAAAACTGGAAGAGTCGATACTATAAACACTGAATAGTCTTTGACTACTTGAGCCAAACTCACTTATCCATATGTATTGTCGTCCAGCAGTCTGAAAAAAAATTTATAATAAAACACATAAATTAATATCAAAATTATTCTACATTAGACATTTTTAAAAGATGAGAATTTTCTGAAGTACTTTTATTTTAGATTTTTTACTTTACAATGTTTGAATAATTTAAAAAGAATTTTGAGTTTGTTTATAAAAAAATAGTGTACAGTCATAATTTTTTCTGAAAAACTAGACAACAAAAATTCAATTTAGTATTGATAATTTGACTAAAAACACATTCAGTTCAGTATTACATGTAATAAGTTACTTACTTCACAAGAATATATGCAAGTTATTGTAACTTCTTGCTTGCTACTTAGTGAGAATGCATCATGTAGTAACAAAAACTGATCCGACTTCATTTTTATTAAAATTTCTTCAGCTGTTGGGCGGTCTTCCATCTTGATCTTCCAACACTGATTCATAAGGTACTCAAGGCATGGGAAATGACATTTGATACTATAGCCCTGATGAGATATAAATAACACTAAAAACTATGGTAGAATCATGCTTTAGTAAGTAGAATATGACTGATAATTATGGAAAAGAAAACATTTTTTGCTTACTTTCATTAGCAAAATTAATAATGGTAGATTAAATGAACCTGTCTTTAAAGTATCATTTATTAAAATTAGTTTATTATTAAAAAAACAGACCAACTTTTATTTGTGGTGGCTTAGCATTCTCTTTTAACAGCTGATACATTTCAGACATTTTAGGATAATGATTATCAGCAGGAGAAATTCCCGTCAGTGTTTCCAGCATGACAATTGCAAAAGAATAAATATCAGCCTTACATAAATATAGAAAGAAATATAGATGGCTATTATAAAATTAATTTTTTCTAATTATACAATTTTCTTCATCAATTTATTTCTTAAATTTACATTTTAATCAAATACTTTCATCTATTAACATATCTATTTAATCTGTCTTACATAATCAGAATATTCCATACAAAATATGTATATAGAATAATATTACCTTGGTTGTATATGCAAGTTTGGCATAAATCTCTGGAGCTATATAGCCTGGAGTTCCAAAAAAACCATTTAAAGCTTGAGTAGACATAAATTTAGATATTCCATAATCAGATAATTTCACATTTATAGGAACACTCTCATCAATGGACATCACAAGAATATTATCAGGTTTTAGGTCTCTGTAAATAATCTTGTTACTGTGTAGATATTCTAGCCCACTGGCTATCTGTATAATTATACATGTAGTTGATTATTTCTTTAAAAAAATTATTTCTAAATTAACGGTCTATGCATTTAGTGATCTGCATTAGCTAAAGAAATTAAAATTTGTAATGAATTATTTTATTTTTTGTTTATAAATGTGGTATTCATATGTTTACCTGGTACAACATTTTGTAGGTAAGATCTTTGCTGAAAATTGTCCTATAAATAACTTTATCTTCTGGTGGCTGACAGAGCCTACTTTTTATCTGAGATCTCAAACTGCCCAACGGGGCAAGTTCCATCACAAGAAGAAGATCTGGCCTCATGCATACTCCACTAAATTCAATAATACATTTGTGTTTTAATTTGCTCAATACATTTACTTCGCTGCGTAGATCAATAAATGCCTTTCTTATCTGATAAAAAAAAATTAATGCATCTGATTAAATATATTTACTAGTTTGAACAAAATCAATAAATGTGTAATGCCATCATAAAACCATGTGATAAATTGTAAAGATGTAAACATAAACACAGTGATAAAATTGGAACAATAGAAATTAAATAAAACAAAAACCTTCTCAAGCTCTTCGTTATCTTCTTTCTCATTGTTTTCCAGCTTCCTAAAATTCTTGTAGAGTTCTTCTTTGAAATTTGTATATTGTTTTTCTCCGCGCTTGTGAAAAAACTTTACAGCAACATCCGATTCTTTGATCTTAGCCTGTAATTATTCAAAAGCAATAAAGCAAAAAAATTACAAAGCAAACGATAAGATACATATTTTACATCAATAACACTTCAATAATAGGAGTTATTACTTGTTTTACTGAGCCAGTAGCTCCAGACCCAAGATCATCATTAATGTTTAGTTCTTTACAAGACATATGCAGTTCAGCAGGTAACTCAGGAAAAAACAGTTCAGGTACCAGTTCCTGTAGAATTGTTGGCCCTTTGGTACAAATAACCAAATCCTCCCACAGCATCATCTTATAGTAAAAAAATGTTCTATATATATTTATGAATTTTTCTAAAGAACAATAAAATATTCAACTCTTAGAAAATTATGGACTTAACTGTTAGTGTTATTTACCTCTGCACATTCTACGAACTTGAAATGTAAATCAGAAACATCTACATCAATACTACCAGATAAAGGTTTTATATCAAAACACTTTGGACACAAGGCGTAAGTGTTAATTTCAGATGAAAAATGGTTGGGATTTTTAAATTCTTCAAGATTAAAAGAAAAAAAACTTGATTAATTCACCAACATCAAACATTTAAATATATTTTATAAAGTACACTAGCATATTTTTACAAATAGAAATGAATGTAAGCACAAGTTGACATATAATTCTACAGAAATATATGTAGAAATAAATCAATAATAGGTAAAAAAAACATAGCATCAAATATCTTTAAAATTTTTTACTGATTCAAAATACTATTTACCATGATAAAAGCTTTCCAAAATATCATCTAAAACATCTGTTACAATGCTAATAACTGCTAATTTCTTCACAAGTATCTGACTGTCTTCACTTTTTGTTGTTTGAACAGTTACTAATATTCCCGGCTTTCCTTGACTATTTAAAAAGATTAATATTTAAACATGAAATTTCTTTAAAAAATAAGATTTGAAATAAAATAATAAGTTATAAAAAATTAAGTTTATGTATTAAAGGGAATAAAGTTCACATTGTATTATTTTATAGTATCTTACAACAGCACAATAAATTAATTTAATGGTCTAATTTCCCAAAAATTATTCATTAAAGTGAAAATAAATTAAGAAAATCTCAATTATCTTGTCAATACTGAAGTGGTACTCTCCATTTACAGCCTTGAAAATCAGGTCTTAAAAAGGGGAAAGCTATTATGAAGGAATGAGGTTTATAAGTAAAAAATAATAATGCATATTTTCTTTACCCTTGTGATTTAACTTCTTCCACTACAACATAGCCCTGATCATGATTAATTAGAATCCCTGTTCTCCAGTACTGAATGTTTTTGTTTTTAATATGTAATCCTTTTAAACTGAAAAAAAAATTTCATTAAAAATCTTTGTTTTTTCAATCATTATCATCCAAAACATATTTTAAAAACATAGACATTATTGCATTTGGGAAAAAGTTTCAACATAAAATGAATAGTAGTAACCTTCTTCTACAGCTCATAAAAAAAGATTTTGTCACTTCTTCATCATTACTACTTAAATTTTTTAGATCTCCCAAATTCCATTGTGTAGTGGAAAACCTCTCAAAGGCATCAATAAGTTGGGCTATTATGTGGCTCCATAATGCTGTAGGTATTGCAGGCAGAGAATACAGCCTCATTGCTTTATAACCACCTAAATGGGGATTCATCTGAATCTGTGGTGACTGTTTTTGTAGCATTGAAGGAACTAGAAAACTGTAAGAAGTAGTAAATGAAACACCATTAAAGTTGGGTTTAAAAAAAAAAGTAATATAGTGACATATATGTAGGCCTATATAATGAATTTTTAGAAATAAAACAAGAAAATAAAATGTTCATTAACATTGTTTCACTTAATGCAACCAAAGCAAATCTTACATTTCTTTATTCATATTATCAATGATTTTAATTCCAATGTTAAAAACTTCTAGCAGGTCTAGAAATGCAGTAAAAAAGTCATCTTTTAAGTCACCCTGAACTATATCTTTGATTTCATCAATAGTTAAGTGAGCTGTATGGTTCCTTCTTAAAGTCATTGACTGCAATAATATACAAAAATTATTGATATTAAAATTGATAATAAATCTCTAAGTAATGTTTTTTTTTTTTTTTTCAAACATAGCTTATTGTTAAATACCTACATTTAAAAAATTACTAAGAATGCTATATAGCCAAGCAGGGTTTAAAATCACACAAGAGGACAAGTGCTCCCTTGAACTGTTGTAATGTAAAAAGGCACCCACTTGTAATAAATATTCCTGTACTGAAAAGAAATGAATAAAAATTAATGTATTTTGTTAAATAATATTAAAACAAATCATCATTTATAAATTAAACTTAGCTACCATACTGCATTTAATGATTAAATATTTTAAAATGGTGCATATTTAAATAAAACTAACATTTTAAGTCACAGCAATCTTCCTTTTCAAAAAGTTTTATACTGCAGTCAGTGTAATCCAAATAGTCTTTCAGATAGCAAATATTCATCTGTCTTTTCATCTTTTGTGTTTTTTTAATAACTGTTTCAAACAAGTTTGGTATTTGTCTTCCTAAAAGTTTATGATTTTTCACAGTTGAACTATCCTGCATTTTTACACATGCTGTGATCAACTCGTGATGAATAACATCTGTGCAATATCCCATTACAACAGACACCAGTTTTTCCTTAATATTATTCTTCTTAGCTTCAGCTTTCAACCTTTCATCTATGTGTGAACGGTTAAGTTCATTTAAATGAATGCATAGAATAATGATCTCTGGCTTTGGTACACAAGCCTAGAAAAATATATCAAATTGGATACAATAATCG
Source organism: Bulinus truncatus (assembly GCA_021962125.1). Classification (NCBI taxonomy): domain Eukaryota; kingdom Metazoa; phylum Mollusca; class Gastropoda; family Planorbidae; genus Bulinus; species Bulinus truncatus. The sequence goes on from JAGDYQ010000101.1 coordinate 127,695, forward strand.
ATTAAACAAGCCAGAAACGTATATATATATATATATATTCTGAAGAATGAGAAGGACTTTAAAACTTCTTACTTTGATGGATGAAATTCTTTCTGAAACCATAAGAAGGTTTACACCTTTAGCACTAACATCATGTAGTATAACATATAAAGAGTTCAGGGTAAGGAAACATGGAAGTAAAGTTGAAATGCTTTCACTATCTGGAAACTCCCAAATTTCAAAAGAAATCTTAGTACTCTAAAAAAAAAATTCAGTAAATTTCCTTAATTTTTTATGTCTATACTATAAGTCTACAAAATTATTTAAATCACACAAATAATTAATCTGTTGTAGGCCTATGTATTCAAAATATGAAAAAGGGGAGATCATTTAAAGATAAATATTTTGAGAAATGTCATAATTGATTTTTAAATTAATCTCAAAATTTCACTCAACATTTTCCAAGGTTATTTTTTTCAAGCCAAATGTGATTCATGTAAACATTTAAATAAAGTTATCATTTAGAGGGCTAAGTTTTTATTGAACCTTAAGGGTTGATGGCCAAATGCAGGAATGATCTGAGTTGAGAGTCCATTGTATGACTGACATATTCTGTGAATAAAAATAGGGCTATGTTAAATTTCAAAATTCTCAAAATCAGAACACTAGGTAACTAAGATACTATCATATCATAATTATTTAATGTTACCTATAACATAAACTTACTTCATCATCTTTAGTAACAGGGCTTACACATTCTTTCAGTCTGTCAACCAGCTGAAGATGGCAATAAAAATAAACAAGATTGTATGAGTTAAAAAACTTTAACTGATTTCAAAATGGAAAAGATTTTGGTTTGATTTTTCGTAAATTTACAACAGTCTCAAATAAATTACCATACTTCCTCCAGTTGATTTTTCATCAATTTTGAAACATTTTTTAAACATACAGTAGCAATTTGTATGCTGAAAAGGGAAACATTTAAATTAATGAAAAATATTGAGTACAAAAGATCAACAAAAAATGTGCTAAGCTAATTATTTTAAATAAAATAAATTATTGTTCTGTGCAAAGAGATAAGTAATCTATGTGTCATACTTTACATCCCAACACAACCATTTTTATGGTGTTTGAAGGAACACACTTTTTCAGTTTTCTTTCTAAGTAGTCTAATACATGTTGATTATTTCTATCTTCTGAAAAAATATCAAATTTAAGATCTTCATTAATTATATAAAATGGCATTATTTCTTTACATGATAAAATATCTATTTAGTAAATAACGGACAAGTAATTATCATAAATAATGTTAATTATTAAATTTTTCCTTCACCTTTATCTAGAATCAGCGATTGTAATTTTTTGTCTTTGACTTTAATACCATCTAATTTCAAGACAAACAAATTTTTCAAATTTCCCAGTTCCTCTGGCAAAGTTGTTAACTCAGAATTACTGTAAATAAAAAAGAATGTATTTTTTAACCAACATTTTTAAGTACAGGATTTTTTTTCCAGGAAAAAAAAACAAAATATTTCTTAAACCTGAAAATTATCTACTACTATACATGAATGTAACTCACAAGCTTAAATCCAGCAAAGACAAATTTTTTAATGCACACACCCCACTTGGTACCATTCTTAAAAAATTATGTGATAAATTCAGTTCAATCAAACATTTTGATAAATGATCCCCAGGAATTTGAATGGAAGTAGTTGAAGGATCAAACAAACTGTAAAAAAAAATTAACAGAATAACCTTTTGTTAAATGTTTATTTTATTACTAATTTTTAGCTTAAATACTTTCATTTTTTATTATAGGATCATATCATACTCTGTCACTGATCCAAGTTGATTATTATTTATATACAAAGTGGATAAATGACAATCCCATGTGTGCATTGCTGGGAATTTTTTAATTAAATTGTGAGAAACATCTAGAAATATCAGTTCACCTGTTGAAAAAATAATAAAAGTACTTTAACAAAGCAGTCATCATTTTAGTACATAAATAAAACTTCTTTTAAACAACTAATATGATGAAATTTCCAAAAAAAAAAAAAAAGAATGTTGTATTTTTTAATTTTTTTACACAAATTCTTTAAACAATGGAAAACGTCTGCAGCATTTTCATTCTGAGATTGAACCTTAATTAATGAAAAAAGCAATGTTAAAATGGATCTCACTCATTCGGACAACACTCTCTGATAATTCTATGAGCTCATTATAAGCAAGATTTAGGTGTCTCAGAGTTTTTTTCCAGAACTGATCAGCACTGGGTAAAAATGTAGTCAGCTTATTGTAAGAGAGGTCAAGCACACCCTGAAGAAAGAAATGAAAGAACATGTAAAGTCATAAAATTATAATAGACATAAACATTTATTAAATGTTGGCATAAAGTTTATTTAGTAATATCATCTTACAAGTTTTCATGTCAAATGTCTAGTATCAATATTACATATAATATTGTAAATTGAAAACTTCAAAGCTATTTTATTCATTAATTTAATATAAGCATTCAAAATAAAAATCTTCTTTATGAAGATCTTTTCCTCTTAGCATTTAAACTGTTGTTCAAAGTTACATAATAATAATATGAGAAATCTGGGAAAAATTACCATTGGACACTGCCATGGTGAGAAAGTCTGTGATATAAAATTATGTTTTGCATTTAAACTTTTAAAGTGTGTGCATCTAACAAAGCCAGATGGTACTGATTTGAACCGGTTGTAGGATATATTTAACTCTCTTAATGATTCACATTTCCAAACTCTATTTATATCTGGAGAAAGAAATATAATAAATAATTTTTTTTTGAATTTATTCTTTTTTTTTTTGTTTGTTTGTTAATTGTAACTTATGAAAATTCCACATTTTTTAAAACATTATCAATAAAAAGATCATTTTAGTTTTGTTTTTTTTTTTTACCCTCTATGGATCCTATCACAGTGAGAACATTATTTGATAAATCTAAAACTTCAATCTGCGGCAAGTCAAACAGATCAGCTGCAACATACTCTAAGTTACAACCTGATAAAGTAATGGAAGTCAAACTGTGCAGAAAGAAAAAATAAGAATTTATAATGTACTAATACCCGTACAAATTCAATAAAACAAAAATTCTATTACTTTTTATTCCTCATTTATAGTTTTTTAAAGAAAATATTTTACTATAATAGTTCAGATAACTTTTGAACCAAAATTGTTTTCTACAACAAACGACTTACATACATACAAGTGTATATAGGATTCATTTTCAAAAGATGTATCTCTATACTTATAGGAGGGAGAGAGAGATAAAGAGACAGAGGGGGGCAGGTGGGGAGAGAGAGGAAAGGGAGGGTAGGAGGGAGGGAGGGGGAGAGAGGGAGGGAGGGGGGATGGACAAGGGGAAAGAAGGAGAGGGAGAGAGGGAGATGGGAGAGGGAGGGAGAGAGAGGAAGAGGGAGGGAGAGAGAAAGGGAAGGAAAGAGAAAGGAACGAAGGGAGAGAGGGGGTAGGGAGGGGGATAGAGGGTAGGGAGGGAGAGAGGGAATGAGGGAGGGAGGAAGGGGGAGAGAGGGGGAGGGAGAGAGAGGTGGAGAGGGGAGGGAGGGGAAAGAAGGGGAAAGGAGGGAGGGAGAGAGGGGTTAGGGAGGGAGAGAGAGGAAGGGAAGGAGAGAGGGAGAGAGAGGATGGGAGTAATGTGAGGAAGAGATAAAGAAAGAGAGGGGGCAGGGAGGGAGAGAGAGGGAAGGAGGAAGGGGGAGAGAGGGAGGGAGGGGGGATGGACAGGGGGAGAGAAGGAGGGGGAGAGGGAGATGGGAGAGGGGGGGAGAGAGATGGGAGAGAGAGGGAGGGAGAAAGGGAGGGAGAGAAAGGGGGAGAGAGAGGGGTGAAGAGGGAGAGGGAGGGAGGGAGAGAAAGGGGGAGAGAGAGGGGTGAAGAGGGAGAGGGAGGGAGGGAGAGAGGGGGGAGGGAGAAAACAAAAGGTAAACAGAAAACCTTATTTTAAACCCGGGCAAAGCCGGGTACTTGCAACAAGTACTTAATATCTTAAACCTTTAATTTCTAGGTTTTAAACTTGGTAGCCTTTATTATGAAATTTAACTGCAATCATGTTAAAAATGATAAAAATTAGAATTTCATCTTTCTTTAAAAAATCACCTGTTTTGATAAAGTTTAGTGATATCAGCAGCCATGTAAATCTTCCCAAGAGGATTATGAGACAAATTTAAATTTGTCACATTTTTTAAGTTCCAAAAGAATTCATCTGGTAGCTGTTTGATATTATTCTTTGAAAGATTTATGTGTATATCAATACAGCCCTCATGCAAATCATCAACAAGAATTGAAAAACAGCAAGGCAAAACATAAAAAATATTTTTATTTGACATTTCAAACTGAAATTAAAAAATCATTGATATTAGCTCCAATTTAAATTATAAAGATATAAACTGATAAAAAAATCAAAGCAATTTAATACTATTTTCATATGTTTAAGTGGGTCATGAAGTGTTCAAGTTTGAGAGCCACTAGTCTATATCATTAAGCTTTGAATTGAAAAAATGTGCATAAGTATATTTACATGCATTTATAAATGTTAATGATTGATGTCTATCCATATATTTCTATATAAATAGACTATGACAGCTATGTATCTAGATTATCTTGAAAACATGATCCATGAGTTGAGTTTATTTATTTATTTTTAGGTTTATATCTTTTAGTAGATGGATTTTTAGTTACCTCAAATATGCCTTTTTTATTGTTGAGAAACATCTTTAGTACCAAAGAAGTTGTAAAAGTAGGAAATTGCAGGCAAATTTCTTTGGTTATTCCTGCACCTGATTCAATTAAAAATGTTGCTACATCCAAATGATTCCCTATAGAGATAATATAAAAAAGCAGGTGTTCATTAATTATATTTTTATTCATTAAAAAAATTACTTCTCGGTGAGCGTAAAAAATAATACAAATTACACGAAGCAGTGCTTTTTTTGTGCCGGTACGCATCGGTATGGCGTACCGGCACCTTTTTCAATGTGGGGAAAAATATTACTTTCTTGTATTTTAAGAGGATTTAAGTTGGTTAATTATTAAATGAAATTGTTTTAGACATTTAGTATCTTTGCAGTTGTGATATAGCTTGCATCGAGGTGCGAACTGGTAGTAGTGGTAGTTAAAAGCTAGGCAATCCATCACTGAATACCGGCAGCTATTTTTTTTTACAAAAAAAAAAAACCAGTCACTAAGTAACAATTTTATTTGTTCCTGGGCACAAAGTGTGTTTTCCTAATCCGTTATGGCTAAAAGAAGCAGAAAATAGCTATTGCTCCACGAAAACTTTGTTTCTGTGATCAGGATAATGATATTTTGAAATTCGTGTTTTCTTGAAAAAATTTTATTCGCATTCTATACTTAGTAGTCTTCTATAATATTCTTGGACTGCTAGAACTGACTGTTTTCAAGAATATTCTTCAACCGCATTCAATACTGAGCAGTCTTCTAGAATATTCTTTAACTAAAAGAAACTTTTAGAACTCTCTAGGACTGTTCAATAGTATTCATGCAAGAATAAAAAATAAAAGCACAGGTGACTCGCACCAACATTTCGGTTTATGTTATTGCTGAGATGAGAATAATACATCTTAGTTATATAGCAATGATTTATATAGACAGCATCAAGAGGTTGTCTGCATCCAGCAGATGAATTTTGCTACATGCGTGGATAATTTATACAGAAAAGAGCCAGAAAGTATTTCGTGAAAGCATGTCGTAAGATGGGCGACGCCTACAAAGCTTACTTCAGCATGTCTGTCGGGAATCAAGACAAATCATAAGCACCCCATTTCACATGTGAATTTAGCAAGAAAACTCTGGAAGATAAGGCAAACAATTGCTGCTCGCTTATATGACATTGCTTTTATACTGTAGAATTTCAATGACTTACATATTGTACAGTTTAAGAAGTTGCTATTGACAACATTTTTACATTTATTAATGTATTATAGTAAAATATGTTATATGCTAATATCATATACTGTAATACACAATGTGTACAAATTTCATACTTTTAAATGTATATCATTTATATAATTAACTAGTTGCAAGTACCCGGCTTTGCCCGGGTTTAAAATAAGGTTTTCTGTTTACCTTTTGTTTTCTCCCTCCCCCTCTCTCCCTCCCTCCCCCTCCCTCTTTACCCCTCTCTCTCTCCCTTTCCCTCCTTCCCTTTCTCCCTCCCTCTCTCTCCCATCTCTCTCCCCTCTCCCCCTTCCTCCTTCCCTCTCTCTCCCTCCCTGTCCCTTCTCTTTCTTTATCTCTTCCTCACATTTCTCTCATCCTCTCTCTCCCTCTCCCCTTCCCTTCCTCTCTCTCCCTCCCTAACCCCTCTCTCCCTCCCTCCTTTCCCCCTCCCTCCCCTCTCTACCTCTCTCTCCCTCCCCCTCTCTCCCCCTTCCTCCCTCCCTCATTCCCTCTCTCTCCCTGCCCCCTCACTCTTTATCTCTCCCTCCCTCTCTCCCCCTCTATCTCCCTCCCTACCCCCTCTCCCTTCGTTCCTTTCTCTTTCCTTCCCCTCCCTTTCTCTCTCCCTCCCTCTCCCTCTCTCTCCCTCCCCTCTCTCTCCCTCCCTCTCCCATCTCCCCTCTCTCTCCCCTCCTTCTCTCCCCCTGTCCATCCCCCCCCTCCCTCCCTCTCTCCCCCTCCCTCCCTCCCTCCTACCCTCCTTTCCTCTCTCTCCCCACCTGCCTCTCTGTCTCTTTATCTCTCTCTCCCTCCCTCTCAATCTCTGGGAACAGACAGACAGACAGACAACAAATGCGTCTTATAAGTATAGAGATTATTCTGAAAAAAAAAATTGAAAAAAAAAAATTTCACTGTCGGGATTTGAACCCACACATAGTCGGCCAAATTTGAGTCACGGCCAAGCGAGTAACCGACTGTGCTAGCGAGCCACACAAGCATAATGTCAATTTTTAATAGGTTATGTGCGCAAGTTCTATTCGGGAAATGACGTCACAGAGGAATTTTATTTATGGCGCCGTCGAGATTACTTTAATATAGTAAAATACTAAAATAAAAAAAAATTAATTACAATTAAACTACACATCGAGATGAAACGAAACTGTCCTATAACCTTCCTCATGTAATTATGTGTATGTGCAACAAATTTCACATTATTTGGTTATCTGGATCTTGAGTTATAAGGGAACAGACAGACAGACAGACAACAAATGCCTCTTATAAGTATAGAGATTATATCAGCTTTGTTACAGGTGAGTAAAGGAAGCCATGAAGTTTGCTATCCCGCTATCAAGCAACTGCTACTTCTGCGTTTTGCCTACCAAACGTCGCACTGGCAAGAATGCACCTCAAATCGTTTTTATCCATACATTCTTTCTATCATTGCACAGCAGGGCTCGATTTACCGGCACTGAGAACTGTCATCCCCGGCTCTGCTTTAGCTAATATATCCCTGCCGGGGATGAAATCATAGACATTTTTTTCCCTCCCAGGCACTTGTTTTTTCTTAAATTGAGCACTGTTGCACAGGTACCAACATAGATATATAGGTGCCACACTGCCCCGAGCTGCACGTTTCCACTACCCCGAAGAAGGATCAGCCATCTTCAGGAGACAACAGTGAGGAAGATATTGGAGATACAGATTAGATTTTGCAGGTGCGAATGAGGAGAAAAGGCCACACTTCCCTAACATGAAAGATGTTAACGATCTGATCAGAGGCCTTGCCTTACCAAGTTCAATGCTGAGCTTCTGACATCCAGGCTCAAGCAGTGGAACATGTTGGATAATGCGTCACTGATCAGAGAAAGCGTCACCAAACATTTCCCAACTTCTTGAGTCGGAAAAGATGGGTTGTGCTTCTGCAATATAGTGACAGGTCTATTCGAGTCTGTATGTGTCACATGTAACCCAAGTGAATGGCGCCTATTCATGGACAGCTCATCCCGGAGCCTCTAAGCTGTGCTGGTTCACAACATAAACAGCTACCCGTCTCTCCATAAGGTTCAATGTGTGCATCTCAAAGAGGACTACACCAGTGTAAAGATGTTGCTGAGTACTTTGAAGTAAGACGACCATGGATGGGAGGTCATCGGAGACTTCAAAATGGTGTCATTCCTGATATCACAAAAAAGGACTGGCCACAACGAAACAAGTTCTCTGTGGGAAGAGCAACGTCAAGTGGAAGCCGCTGGTGGAATATATGAAGGTGCTGATGCCACCACTGCACATCAAGCTAGGCCCCATCAAGCAATTAGTCACTGCTCTTGACATGGTGTCAGCAGCTTTCAAGTACCTCCAAGATTTTTTTCCATAGTTGTCAGAAGCAAATGTCAAGGCTGTTATCTTCATTGGACCGCAGATCAAGAAGATCATAGAATGCGACGAGTTGACCAAGCTGTTGAACAGGACTGAGAAGTCTTGGAACAGTTTTGTAGCAGTTGTTCATGGCTTTCTGGGTTATCACAAGGCCGATAACTATGTGCAGTTGGTTCAGAGTCTCATAAAGAATTACACTAAGATGACATAAGCAGTTAAAATATAACACTAACAAACCAGGAAAAATATTTGTGTTGCATAGTGTTATTTGAGAGTTTCTAATTTTTTATATTTACATTCGTACTGTCCCACAATGAGCTCTGACAAACTACACAATACCAATTTATAAAACAATAAAATTGGTTTGAACATTGAAATTGCACATAGGCCTTCCTTGTTGCATTATTGTACACTAGTGTCAATATTAAATAGAAACAAAAGTAATTTGATATCATTAAAATATACATAATTTAAATTAGGAAATATTAGATTTCACACTACTGGTATAGACAATGTAGTTAAAAAATATTAGATAGCACACTACTGGTATAGACAATGTAGTTAGGAAATATTAGATAGCACACTACTGGTATAGACAATGTTGTTAGGAAATATTAGATAGCACACTACTGGTATAGACAATGTAGTTAGGAAATATTAGATAGCACACTACTGGTATAGACAATGTAGTCCTATACAGCATAGTCCTACTTTTGAAAGTAAGAACAAAAGAACAAGTGAAAAGGAAAAAAAAAGAATTAAAAACAAGGTTTGGACTCATTCGTTTTCTGTCAGTTTAATATATCAGTACCCCTGTATCCATACCAATCAATATTTTAATAAATTATTCTATGTATTGTATATTACTCTCTAGTTCTATACAATAGGACCATAAGCCCCTCAGGGCTCATTGGGGCAGATAACGTGTAGAATTAATCTGTTTTAGTAACCTCGGCATATAAAGGGATTGTGTGGGTTAGCACAACGCCTAGCCGCCTTTACTCCCCCAACTTAAAGTCGGGTATCCATTTGAAGCTGGGTGGACTTGTGGAACATTAAGAAACTTTTCACCTGGACTTTCATTTTATTGCGCAAATATTTTTTGTTACATAATTGTAACAATTGTATGTCGGACGTGCCATTAATTTCGTGCGTCGGACGTGCCATTAATTTCGTATGCCGGACGTGCCATTAATTCTGTATGCCTGTAGATTTAGTAAGCTAAGATATGCTGTGTACAATGGAACATGTACAAAACAACTAGGCATTGAGATACAGGGGTGGACTGGGCCGCCGGGACACCGGGAAGATTCCCGGTGGGCCGGTTGGCCGCCAGGGCCGGTGGGCCGCCAGGACCGGTCCATAATGTCCAAACCAACAGCGGCCGTACTCTTACGTCAATAAAGAGCTCCGTACTAGGGATGTTCACGGTTAACCGCCATGTTAGAATTTACATCTTCCATTCTACTTTCGCTGAGTTTGTTTTGATAAAAATACTTTTTTAATTGTTAGTTAATTATAATTAGTATTAATTAAATAAAATATTTTACGGTTATGAGTGATATAAATTCAAAATGTAAACGTAAAGGTGGTGCGGAGAAATTAAGAGATAAGAAACTAAAAAATCTTGGTAAAGATGGAGCTAAATGCCGAAATCTAGTTGATTTATTTAAAGCCACTCCAATTCAAACTAAAGACACCGTCTCTCAACAAACACCTTCTACAAGTACACAACCCGTCACAAATCAAAGCGATGACAACAATCAGTAGTGCCAACAAACTTGATTCCCACCTTACATTTAGAAAATGTTACGGAGTTAACAGCACAATATTTATAAAAAAAAAAAAGAACGCAGGCAGTGGCATATCTAATTCCCGAAAATGATACTTCAGTTATCGTTGATGAAAACACCAGTTACTATTTCAAACGTCCTCGACAGAATACTTTACAATCATTGTTTAAAATTTCACAAAATACAACCAAGAGCGAGTGAAACTGATCTACCATTTACAAATGCGCATCGAGTATTTTTTCAGAAGGAATGGTATCAATATGAATTGGCTGTCAAACTGTAAAGAATCTAAAGCTTTGTTTTGCACAGTATGCTTAGCATATGAATTCCTGGAAACGTGCATCAAAGATTACAGAGGACATGAAAACAGCAAATATCACGAGAAGTGTGTGAAAGCTTATATAATGTCTGCAAGTGAAAGAGACATTGATAGCATTTTATTCTCTCAGCAAAATAAAAAAAAGGTGCCAACAAGTTCAAGAAAAGAGACAAGTGCTGGAAAGAGTAACTGAGATTCTGAAAAAGATTGGAAAACGTGGTCTTAGTTGTCAGTCAAAAATGATGCTGCCTATACATTAAACGACGATACAATCGATCATGAAAATTTCTTGGAAATATTATTACTCTTGTCAAAATTTGACCCAATAATTAAAAAAAAAAATCTTGATATGATTATTGAGAAAAGTAATCACAGACATGCATCTAATTTGGTGAATGTTCGATGATTCAGTAGAGGACAGCATCAGTGAAGATTCGCCACATGAACTCTGGGACGACAAAGTTGTGGATAAGAGTGAGGAACTTCAAAAATGCAAATTTGGCGAAAAATGTAATGTTTGCTGCTTTTCTGTACTACATAAATACAGTTTCTATGAGAAAACAGACAAGTATCTCTTTATTGCATATAAACTTTTATTGACTCTGTCTTCTACCCAAGTAGCTTGTGAGAGATCTTCTCTGAAATACATTAAGAATCGCTTGCGAAGCTCATTGTCTTCTACACACCTTGAAGCTTTTATGATTAAGTAAACAGAAACCGATGTTTTAAATGAACTAAATAGTGACTCAATTATAGATCACGTAGCCGAAATGGCACCCAGCTTAAAGAAGTTGCTTATACTATAAACACCATCACAGCGAGTCCGAATAAATTGATTTATAACTTGAATTGACGCATTCTTGATATTTTACATACAATTATATTTATCTTTTTTTTTTGTTATTTATATTGTAATTTGTAAAATGACCCATGACTTTGGATGCCTCTGCCCTCAGGTTTGTATGGAAAAAATGCACAAGGAAAATAAAATTCATGAAGATAGGGCCGCTTTTTGTTTTTTTCCCGGGCCGCTTGAACTCCCCAGTCCACCCCTGTTGAGATACAAAAAAAAAAGAATAAAACAAAGCTGATTTGTACCTTGACATGCAGCAAACAATGGATACTTTAGATGACTGTCTCTCAGGTCGGACACCAGATCGATGACTTTGTTTAAATCCATATTCGGCGCATACCATTTTTGAACAGTTTCGACATGACCGCCAAGACAGGCTGCATACAGCAGGCAGTATCGAATGGAGACTTCTTTAACAAGATCTACATTTGTAGGAGTATGTGGCATTGTAGTTAACAACATCTTGGACATATTGTAGCATCACAATTATTAAGACACCGTGGACATAGTGTACATCACAGTTAACAAGACACCGTGGACATATTGTAACATCACAGTTAATAACACAGCGTGGACATATTGTAACATCACAGTTAATAACACAGCGTGGACATATTGTAACATCACAGTTCACAAAACACCGTGGACTTATTGTAACATCACAGTTAACAAGACGACCTGGACATAATGTAACATCATAGTTACCAAGACATCGTAGACACAACAATAAATTTGTATTAATTACACTGGTCTGCGTTTGAAAATTTGTTTCTGAGATCTGACTTTTTAAATATGTTTCTAGATCAAATTTTCCCGCTGATTTCAAATATGTAAATGGTTTTTTTTCAATCAGTTCAAGTTTTTATTCTAAATCAAATTAAAAATTGCTGTTGTAATGTAAATTGAAGGATACATTTAGGAAAAAAAATTTAAGTTATTGTGGTAGAAATGGCTTTTTCAAAGATTTTTGTCGGTGATCTACATCTGGATCATCTCTTTTGAGGCACCAGCAGTAGTCTACAAGCATATTTACATTCCAGAATCCCTGGTATCACTCTTCCATCACACGAATGTCTACATGGAAACGCTTCCCCGCTCTTTACTCATATCGCCGCAGTTGTCTGGAAAATAGTCTAAATCTGAGCTGAGGAAATGCATTTTCACAGACATGCTTTCTCCAAGAGCTTTGAAGCCATGAAGTAGCAACTCTTTTTCCCGGTTACGATACTAGAACAAATGATTTTCGTTGAGCCGTGATCCCAATAGCTGAGCAAATTCTTTCGATAAGCATAAATCTCTTGTCAAATCATTTAGTTCAGCTTGATTAAGAGGTTGGGTTGAGTTGATTCAGCAACAGGTTCATTTATTGCAGATTCGTCCAAGATATCCATGTATTCACTTGACTCATTTGATGAATCGAGATTGTCAGGTAGTTATGGAATTGAAATTTCTGGTCCATGAGGTACTGGCCTTATGGCAGATGTAACAATGGGATACTTTACATGATGTTTATATTTTCTGTTTATACCATCTAGATTTGTCATGCACAAATAGCAATCAGTAGTGTGATCCTTTCCTTCCCTCCAAACCATTGGCGCAACAAAAGGAAGAGACGGTTGGTTCCTCTTGCTCCAACGTCGTAGACCCTCGACACATGTTTTACTGTATATGTGGGGTGCAAAGGGTTTGTCCTGATTGCCAAGTTTCACACCAAAATAAGGATGATAGTTCTTATCAAATGTGTGAACGGCGACTGCCTGTATGGCAAAGTGACTGAATCACATTTGTAGCAGAATCTGTTTGGATCGTTTTTACACTTTCTTCTCATCATTATGATCACCAAACTATTGTAGCAAACAGTTTTTATGAATCACTTTTAGTTTCCTTGCTTGTAAATAAAATTTATAAGATGCTTCTAAAAAAGTAGAGAGCAAAATTTGACATTCAAATTAATATAAACAAGATTAAAAATATATTTTTATAATGGTTTATAACTGAAGCTTCACGTTCAATGAATGCTCCAAATAAATTGAAACTTCTCGCTATCTCTTATGAAAACAAAAAAGACCAAGATAAACAAAAGTATTTATTGTAGGCTGTTTTATACATTGCTAAAATTATAGAAAAACAGGAATTCTATCGGTTGTTTCTTCACTTATTGCCAGGTACTGTAGAATACAGCTATTGCAGCATTTTAGAAATTCAAGTAGAATAAAAACTTGACCTGATTGAAAAAAAAAACAATTAGATATTTGAAAACAGCAGAAAAAATTGAACAAGTAAAAATTGTAAAAAACTCAGACTTCAAAAATCACGCAGACCAGTGTTATTGAAGATTGTTACTCATTAAGGATTTCGTAATATATCATTAAAATTAAATACAACATAAAGCAAGTTGCAATGTACCAAGATATTTCCCCATTAGCTCATTAATGACGTCATTGTGACCATGAAATGAAGCCAGGTAAAACTCTGAGCTTTCATCCCAGACATTTTCTTTTACACAGGCATTCAACTGTATCAATAGTTTCACTACAATGGTGTGTCCCCCTTGAACAGCGTATTGAAGTCCGGTTTTCTGGTAAGGAGAGAATTGTCAATTATTAGATACTAACATTGCTAAGTTGAATAAACTATTCTATTTTAAACACATTGGTCAGTGTAGATATTCCGATGAAGTTACATTCACACAATTTACTTTATAAAATAGCTATATACAATATAAGAGTTTCATCATCATCATTGCCCGTCACTCCTATCGGGGTATGGGCCACCAACTAAAGTTCTCCAGCGACTTCTATCCTGAGCCATTCTCTCCAGCTGCTTCCAGCTGAACCCCATCCTGGTGATGTCCGCTTCAAATTCTCGCCTCCAGGTGTTTCTAGGCCGACCTCTCTTTCTTTTTCCTTGAGGATTCCAACTCAATGCTTGCCTAGTGATGTTGCTTGCCGGCTTTCGTAATGTGTGGCCTATCCATCCCCACCTTCTCTTCCTGATCTCCTCTTCTATTGAAGCTTGGCCGGTTCGTTCTAAGAGGCTGGCATTGGTGATGGTGTCAGGCCATCGTATTTGGAGAACTTTCCTAAGGCAGCTGTTGATAAAGGCCTGGACTCTCTTAGTGGTGGTCTTCGTAATCCTCCAGGTCTCAGCTCCATATAATAGGACTGACTTTACATTGGTATTGAACAGGCGAATTTTGGTGTTCAGAGACAGCTCTTTGGAATTCCAGATGTTCTTGAGCTGGATAAAGGCGGCTCTTGCTTTTCCGATCCTTGCTTTGACATCTGCATCTGTTCCACCCTGCTGATCTATGATGCTACCCAGATAAGTAAAGGACTCTACTTCCTCCAGTTTACTTCCGTTTAGGGTCACTGCATTTGTGCTGGTGGAGTTAATTTTCAGGATCTTGGTTTTAGATGTGTGTATGCTAAGGCCGACCTCCTTTGCAGTGGCATTCACAAGATTTGTTTTCTCTTGCATCTGTTGATAGCTATGTGTAAGGAGAGCAAGGTCATCTGCAAAGTCCAGGTCGTCCAGCTGTTTTAGCAAAGTCCATTGGATTCCATTTCTTCTTTCCCTGGTGGATTTCTTCATAATCTAGTCTATAGCCAGTAGGAAAAGGAATGGGGAAAGCAAGCATCCTTGTCTGACTCCTGTTCGTACCTGGAAGCTGTCTGTTAGCTGCCCTCCATGGATAACTCTGCAGGACATACCCTCATATGATTTCTCGATCAGTTTAACTATTTTTAAGGGGACACCATAATGTCGAAGAAGTTTCCAGAGGATTTCTCGATCTACACTGTCAAACGCTTTCTCAAAGTCAATAAAGTTGATATATAGCGGCGAGTTCCACTCCAGGGACTGCTCAACTATGATGCGGAGCGTTGCAATCTGGTCTGTGCATGACCTGTTTTGACGGAAACCTGCCTGTTCGTCTCTCAGCTGTGGGTCGACTGTGTCTTTTATCCTCTCCAAAAGGACTCGGTTGAAGACTTTGCCTGGCACTGATAGCAATGTGATGCCCCTGTAGTTGTTGCAGTCGCTAAGGTCACCTTTTTGGGAAGCTTGATGAGATATCCTTCCTTCCAGTTTGTTGGTACGTCTTCTTCCTCCCATATCCTTTCAAAGAGTGGGTACAACATCTCCACTGTCGTATTGAGGTCTGCCTTCAGTGCCTCTGCTGGGATGTCATCTGGTACAGCTGCTTTCCCATTTTTTATCAGAGTGATGGCTTTTCTGATCTCCTCTTTGGTTGGCTTGTCACAGTTGATTGGCAGATCTGCTATGGCTGGTTCAATGACGGGGGTTCAGTGGTGCTGGTCTGTTCAGGAGTTCCTCAAAGTGCTCAGCCCATCTATTCAACTGCTGATCTAATTCATTAATAGCTTTCCCTTGCTTGTCTTTGACAGGTCTTTCTGGTTTGTTGGTCTTCCCTGAAAGTCTCTTTGTTATGTCATATAACATTTTCATGTTTCCACTGTAAGCTGCCTGTTCTGCTTCAGCTGCCAGTCCATCCACATAGTCTTTCTTGTCCTTCCTAATACTTCTTTTCACTTTGTTGTGTGCTTCCGCGTATTCTTCTTGAGCTTTGCCTTTAGCTGTACTGTTGTTGACTGTTGCTTTCTTCTTCCTCCTGTCCTTTATCTTATTCAGGGTATCAGTTGTGATCCACGCTTTTTGATGGTGTTTCATTGGCCCCAGTACCTCTTGGCATGCTGATCTTAATGACTCTTTCACTTTCTGCCACTCATTTGATACACTGTACTCCTCTTCCACCAGTTCATGGAGCACTTCATATTTGTTCTTCAGCACCAAGTTGAACTGTTCTTTTATCTTAGGATCTTTCAGAAGGTTAATGTTGTACTTTACTCTTCTGTCTGCCGTGCTTGTCTCATATCTCTTCAGCTTCAGTTTCAATTTTGCTACAACCAGATGGTGATCAGACACTACATCCGCCCCTCTTCTCACTTTTACATCTTGAGGGATCTTCTAAATTTCCTGTTAATGCAAAAATGGTCTATCTGATTCTCTGTCACTTTATCCGGGGATATCCATGTATTCTTGTGGATTCTTTTATGGGGAAATATGCTCCCTCCAATGACCATGTGCACACAGGTCTGCAAATCTCTCCCCATTCTCGTTCATCGTTCCCAGAGCATGTGTGCCCATGACTTGTTCATAACCTGTGTTTTCGGACCCAATCTTTGCATTGAAATCTCCCATTAGGATGGTTACATCTTTTCCAGGGAAGGTCTCAAGTATCTTCTGTATTCTGCTGTAGAACTGGTCTTTGTCGTCTTCATCACTGTCGTTTGTTGGTGCATAACACTGGACTATATTAGTTTTGGTCTTCTTCTTGGTACGGAAGGAGGCCGTAATGATCCTCGGACCGTGTGCTTCCCATCCAATCAGTGCCCCCTGTGCTTTCTTGGACAGCTTGAGGCCAACTCCCTGTGTGTGTGGTGCATCATTCTCTTCGTGTCCGGAGTACAGCAGCATCTCCCCTGATAACAGTCGTCTCTGTCCAGCTTGTGTCCACCTTGTCTCGCTAATGCCTAAAATGGTCAGTTTGTTTCTCTCCATCTCTGCTGTTATCTGAGCCATCTTTCCTGACTCATACATGGTCCTGACATTCCATGTGCCGATAGTGGTTTTCCTGGTTGTCAGAAGGGTAGTCGGCTTTGTGGCTTCCTTTCGGCTTTCACCACAACTAAGCTTCATGAGTCTTCGTGATGAAGAACCTTCTTCTCCCAGGACTGAAATATCTGTTTTTTCTTTAGTTCATGTTTCTGTAGCAAAGGGTTTTTTAACAGGGTGGGGTTGCTAGCCGCACGCCCAACCCTCCTCCTTTTTCAGCCGGGCTTGGGACCGTCCTTGGCGGAGTTAGGCATTCTATAGAATGCCAGAATTTCACATATTGCCGGTAACATATGCATATATATATAAAGAGAGAGAGAAATTTATTAACATTTTGAAATCTTCCAAAACCATGTCAAGCTTGTTAGGTTTATTATGAATTTTATCAGATAAGAAAAGAAATTCCTGAGAATGTGCTTCCATCATCCTGCAATTAACATAGGCTGTTTATCAAATTTACAAAAGTTATGTTATTTTTTTTTAAATCTTTTTTCATTGAACTGAATTTGACAATAAATAAAAAATGTATTTATGCAATGTGTCTGATTTTTTGTTTCATTTTTATTGAATTGTCATTAATGTTATCCAACTAGACAATAGTCACAGTACAGGATTTTAAACATTATACTTGATGTATAAAAATATTTATGTCATTATTTGACTACTAGTAAACAAAGTGCCCGCAATTACCCGGACTGGCTATTAAGGATGCAGTTGGAGTTGAAAATGGTGATTAATATTTGAGCGTTAACAATCAGTCTATATACAAAAAATAGCATGACTATGTGCTCAAAGTGGCCCCAAAGGACATGAACAGATTATTGTAGCCAAAACACATTTAAGGGACACTTAATAATACATCAAATAAAGTTCATATTTTATACAGTTCATCCCAAAGAAAATAATCCTCATTATGGGTACAGAAGCTTAACAAAAACAACCCCTACTATGAAACTTTTAATCTAACATCCAACTTTACATAATTTGCGCACACTACTCCATATCATTGAAAAATCTTAATTCATTAATATTACTTTAAAGGACTCATTTCCAGTTCTTCATTTTGTTTTATCATGTTCAACATACAAATGTAACACTGGTTTGTTGATTTTTTTATTCCGTGCACGTGTGACGTAAAATGAACATTTTGAAATTTCCCCACAATATTTTTATCCGGATCCACAAGTCTACCGCATGAACGGTCGACTATGTTAGATGATTATGTATTAGATGTGATAATTTTTTCCTAATTAGTTATTAACATTTTGATTTGTTAAATATAAGTACATAATACACAACTAATTAACAAATAAACGTAATTTTAAAATCAGTTTATTTTTTTAAAAGATGTATATAAAAATAAATCAAAATTTAAGTTGCATGTAAAAGAGCATATTGTGACATATGTAAATCATCAAAATATTTTATGGACATATTGTCATTATGATTATCATCTTTTAATGAACAGCATCCCCAAAATGTTCGTGGGCATAGCCTTTTCAAAAAATTGCATCCATGAAAAATTTGGTCCTCATAGCATCAGCCTATTTTTATACATTTAAAATGAAATATTATTTATTCAAATTTATATTTTTTAGTAATAGTTAACTAGCTACCAATAAATCCAAGGCACTTGTTATTCGACCAAACGCTTGGTTGACTCCTAGCATATGTACGGTCAACCAAACGTTTTTTTTTTCTGTTTCTGGGGATTTTCGCACAAATTGATATCTATCTCTATCCCTAACCCTATCCCTAATCCTGAAAAAAAATAAAAAAAATAAAATATGTCGTGTTCCTTATACCCTATAAAATTTATATATGTCATGTTCCTCATACCCTAATATAATGGTCACATTTGGTCTTCTAACAAGTGCGTAATCCAATTTAATAATTTCTCAAAGTCAAAGTGTGAATACAATTTTAGGGATATGATATCCTGTGTTAACTGTGTATAATGTTTTATGAACACTATGTATCAAAGTTTATGTCAAATTTTATTAAATCAATAATATTAGTGTATTTATTATGAATCAATAATAAATAACATAATTATCATGAACGGACAGATTCACTACACTACACAGTCTACACTGCAGATAGTTGAGATAGTAGATCCAAGACAATATGAGATTTTAGTATGTGGACATATTATGCCATGGCGCCTATGGGCTATTACTAGTTATTGTCAAAGCATCAATTACGAATGAGGGAAAATCAAGTTTGCATGCATCAACCAAAGACAGGACACTATTTTATTTATCTTCATGGAATCTACTCACGTAGCACTAGCATGGAACTTTCCTTAAATAGTTGACCCAATAAATTCAATACAAAACTTCCGGTCGTCTTTCAACACCACATAGATCAGTGCTGTATGACTTGCCACTTTAGCCCTTGGCTTGGTAATGCAAAAATAAATGTGAAATCGTGTATGTATGGCATGCCTTTTTTCTTGAAAAAGTCACAGTACTGAAAATAGACCACTTATTAAGACAAATTTATTGATGAAACGACTATTTATTAGTTAGACTTAATTCATAATACAATTACATGTATAGGAAAAATAATGCTTGGATTCAATGAACCGGTGTTTTAAACTTTAGACCTTTCAAATTTTTAGATAAAACTATTATGGTACGATAATTGGGTGACATTTTTAGAGGCGGATTAGCAGATTTTTTTGACTGCTCCAACGTTTCATATTACGTACAATTCAATTAATTATAAGTTTTATTATAAGGCTAGTTTTTGGTGGATTTCCTCTTGAGCTTTGTTAATTTTTGTCAGAAAATCTGGCATCACTGT
Organism: Bulinus truncatus; assembly: GCA_021962125.1. NCBI lineage: Eukaryota > Metazoa > Mollusca > Gastropoda > Planorbidae > Bulinus > Bulinus truncatus. Next base: position 147,406 of record JAGDYQ010000101.1, read on the forward strand.
TGATGAGCTTCAAATGTAAACAGTAAACAGATACTTTTTTTGAATTATGGATAAAGAAGACAGTTTCAAAATATCCGAATCGAATGACATTGATTTTAACATTAATGCAACTAACCCCTGGGACGATGACAACACAAACATAATCCGAAACTTTCTAATCAAAGCTAATCAACTAGGATTTGATACTGCTGTAAGTTATTTTATTCGCCTCGGAAATTATATGTGAACTGAATCATTCAGTTTGGGCATGGCTTAACTTAAGCCGGCTAAGCGCACTTAGATTGCTTTAAGTTAATGATTAAGCTTTTGTAGACTCTATAAACGCAAATAATGTATGATCCTTTTTAAAAAAATAACATCCGAGAGAAGGAGTTGTGTAGGAAATTTGAAGGAAAACACCAGCCGGTAATTTAAGTTAAGACAGTCCGCCCATGTCACGACTCACGAGATAAATGGTTCTTTCATGTCATTGCAAAGACTGTCATGAACTTTTACCCACCTAAGTAATTCTCAATATAAAATAAAAATATCTCTGCACTTAGCTCATTTGGAAGAAAAACACATAATGGAAAAAAATTGTTTTCCTGTCAATCTCTTTTTTATACTGATTGACTCAAATCAGATAAAATGTAAACATAAGCGACCATCATGACATAAGCCTGTTAGGTCTATACAAAAATGTCAGTTGGTTCCTTCTACTCCCTTCTCATTATAATGTGTTAGATAAGTATATCCATAGTGGGATCTCCACTACCAAATCACCCTGCTTAACTTTTAACATTATGGCACTAATTACTTCAGCCTTGTTGTTTTTTTTTTTTTTTTTTTTTTTGGACCATTTTTCATATTGATGTTGTTGTTGAAGCCCATAACTTGTTCACTTATTACATAATGCCTTGGTATGAGAGGGGGGAGGGGAGCTGCTTAAGTGTGGCAAAATGTGATAGCAAAGGGTGTTCTGTATTGTCATATCATAAACAATTTTAGACCTTGACAATGATAATAATTTTTTATTTTATTTGTATCCATATAAATTGTAATAGCACAGAAGTCATAGAGGTATGGTCGCCCATATTACCAATGTTTTCTTTTTAATTGTATAATCGTTACACTAATAATGATGCTTTGTTGTTTGAAGAGTGAAGTCAACAACTTTCTATTTTGCAGTGGCTCAAAGTATGGTTCCTGACCCAGGCAATGTTCTATTTTTTTAAGTCTGTAATATGTTGTCTATTTTTTAAGGCTAAAAATGTTACCTAATGTTACAATTTTGGTGTGTGGGGGGGTATTTTTGTGTCACAAATTATGAATAGTCCTTTTAAAAAGAAAATTTACTTAGTGTCAAGGTAAAGTGTCTTAGAACAACTACACAACTCATAACAAAATATCAGTATTTAATCTTAACAGCAACAATCTATTCTGAACACATTACACACAACCAAGACACTTAAAAACTTGATAAAATTCTTATAGAACTAATTCAATTTTTTTTGTACTTATTATAAGTTAAAATTTTACAGTTTAAGCTTGATTTATTCCTTAACAAATGCATCCACGATACAGTGCTGCTCTCTCCCTTGTAGTCGCATGTGCAGCTGTGTATTGAGTGGTGAGCATGCACCCAGAAGCCAAACACCACAAGATCTTTTTTTATCTTGTTGATAAACTGGAAGATGGCTAAGATATTAAGCCTTAGGACTATATGTCATAAAAATATAAAGAATAAATTAAAGACAAAAAGGACTTATATTGAATGTTATCTATGATAAGCTAATTCTGTTCCACAGTTCTTATACATGAGCGCCACCACTGATAGAAATATATCCTGTTATTTTTTTATATTTTTTTTATTTTATATTTATCATTCTTCTTATTTTTTTCCTGCGTTTAGAGAGAAACCAAAAAATTGCTGCTGAGGCTATTCAAGAATTGAACTCTTCTAAAATAATTGCAAAGCAAAAAAGGAAATAACATTAAAAATAAAGTCATTATTAAAGGTATGGTTGTTAAGGAACTTTTTTTGCGGACGTTACATGTAAATAATTTACATTAGAATTTTCTTTACTGATCAAAATTCACAATGAAATTTTAGAAGTTTTTGCATTACATGGATCATTTTTAAAATAAATAAAAAAACAATCAGGCGATTATGACAGGCTTGTTGTGTAGTTTATGTAGTTATCATGGAGACGTTACATGTAAATAATTTACATTAGAATTTTCTTTACTGATCAAAATTCACAATGAAATTTTAGAAGTTTTTGCATTATATGGATCATTTTTAAAATAAATAAAAAACAATCAGGCGATTATGACAGGCTTGTTGTGTAGTTTATATAGTTATCATGGATTTTTTCTTTTTCACAAGATTTGCAGAAGTCTACAGATTATTATTCTAATCATTCCAATGCAGCTTGAATAATGACATTTTACTTACTGTACAAAACATGCTAAAATATATGTCCATTAAAAATATTAAAACAATTTAATAGACCCTGCTGAAAGGAAACGGGTGCTAAATTAGGTAATCATAAAATGTGGAGAAAAAATTATACACACATAAACTATCTGTTGTTATAAAGGCACGGATGCTGGTCTAGGACGACGCAATGAGCATTCATTATGGGTCCTTTGGGTTGGGAAAAATTAATCAATAATAAAATTAAGTCAATAAAAAAAAAAGTTTATCAAAATAAAGAATGTTTTTAATGCTTGTTTTGTGTGAAATGTAAACAATTATCAACTCATTTAAAATTTAAATCAACTAATTAATCACCTTTAAAAGAAAACAAAATTCTACAAAAGTCTAATGGAAACCTCCAAAAACTTGCAAGAAAACGGCCAAACTGGCTACATTTTGGGGGCCTTTTTTACTACTGTTAGTCATGGGTCTTTATCAGCCAATATGTCATTAAATACAGGTAACCCTTACTTGTAAAATCCAGTGTTGTGCAAAAATGTTTGGTGAGACCATGAAATATAACACACACACACACAAAAACTAACAAATTAAAAACTTTTAATCAAATTGTGGCAAAGCAAAAAGAAATTTTTCTATGAATTTAATTGCCTGCTAAACAACTAAAAAAATAAAATACTAACTGAATTATATCAGTTGCATCATTGCATTTGTACATTGGTAAGGCATAACATTTCTTGACAGATTTTTAAAATCATGAAACTAAGAGCATACACAGATTATAGTTTTGGAAAACAAACTAGTTTAAAAGAAGTTAGAAAAGCCAGGGAAGATAACTCCTACACTTCCTATACATTTAAAAGATCACAACTTTTTTTTTTTAGTTATTTTTTTTTTCAGTTACGATTTTATAAAGTTTTTTACCCACCTTGCATGCCACATATATGCGTGTCCCATATTCCAAGGACACCCCTGGTATAGATGATCTAATCCTTTAAAATACCAGAATTTAAGATTGTAAATTGTTGGCAATCGCTGAGTTTATTTTTAGACTTTGCTTTTGCAGTAGAACAGTTAATTTTTTTGAGTTGATATTGTTTATTTTGTTTGAGTAAATATTGTTTAGTGCAAGTGTCAATTTTTTTCTTTCTATCTCTAATATTTGTAGGTCCTTTACAATATTTGCTTCAAATTTGTACTGATTTTTAATTAATGCTTTGTATATTTTAAGACTAAGGAGTCTTTAAGAAGACATAGTGAAGAAAAGGAAACTGCTGAAATACTGCATGTGAATTTGATAGGTAAGTACATGTATTATAAAAGTAGTAGGCATTATATTTAAAACATTCATACAAATAAGTGGTTTTTGTTTCATTTTATCGTTTTTGCAAAACTTTCATTTTGGTTACTTGTTGTGACTTACATTTTATAACTTGAATAATGTTTACTGAATATATATGTTTTAGGTTACAGTAAAGTAAAGTTCTCTTAAGCCCCAAAACGGTCATCAGGACAGATGAAGTGTAATATTAATCTGTTAAGTAACCTGGCATATATAGGATTGTGTGTTTAGCAATCCCCAGCTGCCTTTTCTCCCCCAACTTATTATACCCATTTAAAGCTGGGTGGACTTGGAGACTTAACCAGGGCCTGAAAAAATCCAAAGATTCTTACTGAGGTTCAACATGGGACACTCAGGTCTACAGTTGCGCTCTACACCACACAACCACCCGCCCCTTCCCCCATTGTATACAATGACATGCTATGTTACAATGTACAAAGTTTTCTCATTCATTTAATTTCTTTGTCACAGCCCTTAAGGTTTATGATATTTCATAAATATAAAACATTTTCTTTTAATACCTTCAAGACTTGTTTTTAGCATTAAAAGCTGACCTTTAAAAATTAACTAAAAAGCTACTACATGTATCTGAGTATATTTTTGTATTTATCAACATGGTTTGTAGAGGATCGTATCAACATAGTCAAGCAGATTTGTACTGATTTGGATACTGTACTTCAGAACACAGAACTTGTAATCAATCGTCTCCAGAAACCTACGTTGGCAGCTATATTAAATTAGATGCAGCTTATCACAGGTCTGTTTAGGCTTTATCATTTTTTATATTTTGTGCTATTACTTACGCATTGCTTTTACTTTCCTATCCTTTCATTCTGCTTCTGTTATTGTACCATAACTATTACATTTTTGTTTCTATATTGTATCAAATCCATAATTCAAACTCATTCCTTATTTCTTTTAACTTTTGGGATTTTTCTCATTGATACTTGAGATATTCTTATTTACTTTTTACTTAAGAACTTGTCTTAATAGCAATGCTGGTTTTATTATGAAAATTCAGGTTTCTGAGTGGGCCATTAGAAGAAGAGATTTGAATAGCTAATGTATTATGAATCCTAATTTGGCTTGACAAAAATCACTTTCTTTTCTAGATCTTTAACCCTAGATCAGTATTTCAGCCACAGATTTATATACCAGACCACAAAATATCTCATTAATCGTTACTCTGTAGTCTATTTTCTCCCCTACTATTTGTGACATTTTTATTTCATCTGACAGACATGCATCAGAATTATTTATGCAGCTTGTGCCTACACTGAATGATTTAAATGTACATTTAGAAAACATCACATGGATGGCTAACAATGATTTCTCTCCTACTCATCTGGTGACTATATGTTTTTTTTTCACAATTAGACATTAGAGAGATTAATAATGAGAAATGTTTAAAAGTTTAATTTAATGGTTAATATTGACAAATGCTTTCACTGGCGTTCCACGAATTTTTGACCCCTGACTATTCGAATTCGTCAACTGATAAAAATAATATTTCAATTATTATTTCTTTGTTTTAAATATGTTTAGTGACTTTGTTCAACATGTGATTAATTGTTAAAGATATTTGTATGTTTTATTTAAAAAAGTGTGTTTTAATTGTTTCAAATTTTTGTTTTAATTGTATAAAATGGACACACGCAGTGATTATGTGACATAATTTTTACATTTAACTAACCCCCCTTTTGATTATAACCTAACTCTGATAAGCGATGACTCAAATGTGGTAAGCGTTGCCAGACAGGTATAATTCAGGTATAAAAATAATGTATATATCAGCAAGTAAACGTTATACTGAACCCATCCAACTTGGATATTAGTCATTTATGTCATTTGTGCCAGTGGCTAGAGTAGACACAAACCATTGGTCAATGAAACTCATGTGCAACTGCAAGCAAGAGAAGTTTATGTAAGATATATTGTTTAACTCAAACCTTACGGAAACACATATTTTAAATAATTTAAACACATATTTTAAACAATTTAAACACATATTTTAAACAAAATTAATACAATATAAATATTTAAAACAATTATACACATGTTGAACAAAGTTAAAAAACATATTTAAAAAAAAAAGAAATAATAATTGAAATATTAGTTTTATCAGTTGAGGGGGTCGAAATGGCAGGGTCAAAATGTCCGGAGTCGAAAATTCCTGCCACCGCTTTTGTTGAATATTTTAAAAGACTAAAATAAATTATCATTCAATTGAATTTATAACAAAATGAGAATTTTCAAGAGAATTTTTCCTGTATGTAAAAATTCATTCCCTTAATTCCTAGAGTGTGGAATTCATCTGTTTCCCATGGCCACAGCATACTAAGAGATTGTGTGGCTAGCAAAACACCCATACCCCTCTACAGTGTTCTCAGCACTGCTTGGGCATCTGTCCCCTGTTTGTATGTGAGGAATATAATTTTAGTAGAATCTGTTCAAGAAAAGTGAATCTGTTCAAGAAAAGTGATTTGTGAAATTTTAGTTAAATGACAATATTTTTCTTTAGAGATGGATCAAATAAAACCAACCAAATAAATTATATTGAAATATTTGTATCTACTGGGAGGTAATTTATTTTTTTTTTTTTTTAAAATATAGGAACCACTTTTAATGAAATTCAGAGCCGTGCTGCTTCCTTGCAAACCACATACTACACCTTAACTCAGATGAGAAGAGGTATTTTGAAGTTTAGTGAAAGCTCAGACATTTCCACTGATATTAATGTTTCTGGTGATTCAAGTCTCCTGGAGCACACAGAAAAGCCTTATAGCATCATGTTACTTGTATACATTTGTAAGTCCCCACTGTGCAATATTTAGAGCGCTCAACACATTTGCAAAGAAAAAAATATTATGTAATTATTTTCGGATGTATTAACAAAATTAAGTTATCATTTGTATGTTTATATAGACAATAAATATTTATGCTAAGTCAGACATTGAAATATTTCTATGAAGAGTATTTCAGCTTCAATTGTGCTAAATAATGATTTTTAATGTGATCAGTATCTGTAAAAAAAAGTCAAAAAATGTTTTTTTAGATTTCATGTACATTTTCTCAATATCCAATTTAACTTTCCTTTACTGTCAGATTTGGTAATTCATAAACAAAAATTAACATTCTAAATATACACTTTGTTGTTTTAATTAAATTAAAACAACGTTAAACAAAAAAGACACACTTAAAGGAATCTTTTATGAATTAGCTGTACATATAAACTTTTTTTTCAATTTTTTAAATTATAAAATGAACTTAAGGCAAAGAAAATAATGGGTTTCCTTTTTTAGGTAATCCTTTTACGATCCTATGACTATTTTGGCATTATGCTCATAGTCATAATGAAATTTCATTGAGTGCATGAATATTTGTACAAAACACCCTACTAAAATGGTAATTATCTTTTGAAATGAGTTACATATATCAGCCTAAGCTATTTAAAATGCACTTTTATCTCAATATTTCAAATAAAGAGAATTTCAAATGCCACTATAAATGACATTCAAATTTTATTATGTGGACATTCAAAAGCATACCTTCTAAGAAAATTCATAATCATCTGTCTTAGATTCCACAAAGGGATGGTTTTAAAATAAGATTTTAGATCAATCTGTGATAGTAGTAACCAATGTTCCCTCTAAGGTGTGATATGAAGTGAGCAAAACATTTGTCTCTGAGCGACATTTTGTTTAGGGGCAAAAATCTGTGAGCGATTTAAGCGATGTCGTCCGTCGGAGTGAGTGATCGTACGTGTAGTATGAGCGACGCTCAGAATTCGTGTGAGCAATTGCTCAGCTTAGAGGGAACATTGGTAGTAACTAAGAAAAGCTTCAGTGTGTGTAGTTGATATCTTCTCGCTCATAGAAAACTAGAAGAGTGGCAGTGGTAAATGACATTGCATTGATTCAAACCAGTTAGCTGTACTTGATCTAATTGGAAAATACATTTGTAGCTATTTGATAATTTTGTATTGAATTTTTTTATCACCTTGCATACATTTTTAGACAATTTATAAATACTAAATTCTTTTAAATTACTTTACTGTTACTGTTATTTTCTAATTTCACATCAATACTTGTTTTCTAATTTCACATCAATACTTGTATTAGGATAAATTTAAAAAAAATTTGAGATTCCACACTGAAAAATAAAGCAAACATTTCATGTAGTTTTTTTTAGTTTGTCGTACAACAATATTTCTTCCACATTAAGGATTAAATTACAAGCTGCAATCATTAATAATACACTAAAATAATTTCCAAATCTTTATTTAAAGGGAGCAACAAACTATAACAAGGGAAAACTTTCCTCGATTCTAAATGCACATATACATTTAATTACAAATATCAATATTTTTTCATTATATGAAGTTGACATTTTTAATGTCATATACAAGATATAAAAAAAAGAATTACATGTACAATATATACACATATTTAAAAATAAAAAAGAAGAAACTTGGTGGTAGATTATTGGTATGTTACATTATTGTACATTTACAAAGAAGCAGTTTAGTATATAATGAGACATAGTATGGAATTTAAGCTACACAGCTAAAATTATTTATTCAAAATCTAAGATAATTAACAGTACTTTTGATTATAGACAATAGACAGATACATGCAGAATAATTTATATTATTTTCAATGTATCTTGAATAAATAAAAAAGCAAAACATCTGATAAATATGTCTCAATTCAAGGCACTTCAGACCATACTAATGCAAATTTTCAGCTTTCATATACTAGTGATTTATAGAGAGAAAAATCAACTTGTATTTATAAGTCAATGCATGTGTTTATGTAATTCCCCCTTTGAAATGAATATTTTTAATTACTTAAACCAAAGTTATGAATGGCTGTCAGGTTATGAATTTTATCAGAAATCCAATGTGTGCAGAGTAAAAAACTTCAGTCATTCGAAGTGTTCTAAGAAAAAAATCTAACAAAAGCTTCTACAAACAACAAATATTTCAAAACACCATTATTAACTCTCCTACTGAGTACCATAGGTCATGAAAACTGATACATTCTAGTAGTAATATTTTAAGATAGTATGTATGTACACAAAATCTAAGCAACTTTCTTTTTGAATCATTAAAATTTTACACAATAAACCATTTTTTTCTTTCAGAAATTACTTTTTGTAAATTTGATATTTAATTATTTATAACATGTCTGGTAGCAAAGCATCTGCATATCCCTTATTTATTTATTTATTTTTGAAGGAGTAAAAGATTTAATTTTGACTAAAAGAGTACTTTGGCATACAGTGTATTTTACACTAGCTGTATGTGCTAATTCTCTTCATACATGTATTCTTTTTTATTTTCAAGGCCTAATGTACTAACACAGAACCTAACACTAGGAGACAAACTACAGAAATGGAAATTTCAAACCAGCCTGAAATATTTTGCAAAACTAAAACTTTTTGTGACCAAATCAAGATGAAAACCAATTAATATATTCTGAACAGAACAATGCAATTGATTTGATTTAAATGTATGTTTTCCTGTTAATCCTTTAAACACAATAGGACAGTTGTCCTTTTTCATCCCCACTATAGCCAAGTGTTTCCTCTATTGGGTGGCTGTGAATAATAAAATGGAGTGCGCCAAATTTTCAATTAGTATGCCAATATACTGATATGGTGCAAGCATAAATTTCAGTTTCCTTCCAAAGCTGTGCACAGCCAATATCTTTTGCCACACATTCTTCAGAAAATTAGCATGGAGAACCCATAACTGCAGCATGTAGATTTAGAAAAAAATCATGCTCACAATTTACAGGCTGTTATATAAAAAGTGATTTAATGATGTTTCGAAAATTAATTTTTTAATGATGTTTTGAAAATTAGTTTTTTAATGATGTATGCCTTCTTTCCTATTTCCAGTAACTTTTTTTCTATTATTAAATATTAAAAATGAGTTTTTGAGCAACAAAATCTCAATTAAAAGTTATCAATATATTTTTTAATTCACAAATACATATTGAGATATAAATCATTTAAATACTATTATTATTGACATTCAAGTGTAAAAAACAGTGATCTTAATAAACAAAATAGAATTCCTACTCATGGCACATTTGTTCTAATAAATAAATTTTAAAAAAAAAGAAATTCATCAATTTTAAAATACTGTGAAAAAAATAGAATGAATGATGGCTAGACAAAAATGTAGATTATTCTAAAGAAAACTAAACTCCATTATTTTTTTTAGACTCTTTAGTCAGAGTAAGCATGTTTTAAAGCATGGTCCATTTATGTACAATATATACATGTACATGCATATGTTTATTTATAATTATTCCCAATGGACAAAAAATTGAATGGTGGTTTACTTTCCAACAACCCATTGTTTAAAATTTACTGTAAAGTAAGTCCTCTTCAATATCAAGCTAATAATTGAAAATAAAAATTTTACCTCGAAATCATTGTCAACAAATCTCAAATAAAGCATATTAAATGATACATGCAAAAGAAGTCTCAGGACGGTTGTATTAAGCAGGATCTTTGCAAAATGTCCACTTAAATTGGACTAATAAGAGTTTGAATCATGTTAAGCCATACATCAAATTTATACTAATATGTACAAAGTTCAAGTGGTAATTAGGCTCAAAATATACACACATTTTAAAATCTAAATGGAGGTGCCATCATTCATACTCAATGGGATCTTTGCTTGTGATAAAATAGTAAATACCTGAAATAACAAACAGAAAGGGTCAAAAGTTAGATTAATAAAGTGATGTAAACTTTTTTTTGTAACAGATAGGTAAAAAATATTTTTGCTCTAAGTGAGATCGTGAAGATTTATCTCACATAAACTGGGGATAGCTAGATTTGTTCAGTCAATAGTATCATATAAAGTACAGAATAAAAGTGAACAAATTAACTACAGGGTCATCACCATGTCAACTCAACCAGTATTTTAACAATTGTTCTACACAACCCTTTCTCAGATCTTCCTGAAATTTTCAGGGCTTGTTGTACATACAAAGCTGGCTGAGTGATTCCTGAAAATTTCAGCCAGTTATCAAGTCATCTGAGACATATTTTTAAAGTTTTTAAGGGTAGTCATGAAGTTCACAGACATTTACATTTTCACGATATTTGAACGTAAATATTTTGAAACTAAAAATCCAGGTATCATATTGAAATTTTCTGCATTATCTATTTTTTTTATTCTGATAATTTTGTGTTTTATCTCAAGTGCACATACATAATGCTCTAAAATGTCCAAACATTACACTTCAGATGTTTTCACCAATATTTGACCCGGTATCGCCAAGAACCTATAAGGCATGAAATGATGTTTGTTATACAATTAGTAAGTACCATATATGTTTATTATTTTGCTAGAGAATTCTGTCAATCAATAATAGTGTACCCATTGTGGGCCCCTTTAAGCATCATGGTCATTCATTTTGCACACATTGCACTCCAGATGACCATGTTGACAGTAATTCACACTTTTCGTATTTTGCACTCTTGTTAAGTACACTTGGCAAGTAATAGCTATGGTGAAAATTTCATGTTTGGTGTCTTATCTTTCCTAGTAAATCAATTGCTAATTAAAACCATATTAAAAACAATAAGTCGCTTTTTGTACATTAACATGTATTATGGTAAATCAGCATAGCAATGAAATGTCAATCAAATTTTATGAAAAAATACAGTTAGTTTTAAGTTACAAATCAAATTACAGATTGTTTGCTTTTATCAACCATACAAGCAACCTTGCAAGCGATATCAGCGCATGCTCGTTATGCTGCCAATGCAGTTAACTTATGGTATTCATCTATGTACACTCAGTTCTACTATCAAACAGCTTCTTGCAATTGGCAAAATGCACATCATCATAGCAATACTGTCTTGATGAGCTGACAGACAACATTGGCGGTGGAAGATTGCACAGCACATTAGTGAATAGTATCCAGCAGATATTGTCACGATTTCACAAGTTAATCTGTTTGTAGGTGTTCTGTTCATGAACTTAATCAAGATATCTTGATGTTCAACAGAAGTTCTGTTATGCACCCAATAAACCAATCAGTGTCATAAACAACAGCCACAAACCATCCTGATGCAGATCTGCTATGCTTGAGTCGGTTCAACTACCTAGTTCTGGTGACACATTGACGACTGTACCACAGTTATCACATAACAACCTGAATATCTGAGTTTGTTAATTACTACCACAAACCGGTGGTGTGACCATGTGCTCTGCGGAACTGGTTTGAATTGGAAGCAAATCGTTCAACCAAACAGCTACGATGCACCTAACGCTATCCTTTGCTGCTAAAAAAGAAATGAATTCTGAAATGTTTTGGTCGCTCCAATCACATCTGATGTGGCGTTAGTATTTGATGTTGCAGAGTTGCCTGCAAACTTGTCTCAAGTGCTACTGCCTTACTGTGCCAAACAGACACTACCTGCCAAAGGGGACTTTTTCCCATGACTGGTTGCAAAAAGTTCCACTCTCAGCTTCAATGCCAAATCTGTTTTATGCAGGCACAGATTCTTGAAGTTTTTATATTGTGCTGCTGCCTCATCAATGAAGCAAACTTAGTTGGCCATGTTACATAACCCAAGGTCATGGTCAAGTCAAGCTACCAACTAACTTTGTTGCCCGTAATGACATGCATAGAGAGCACGATCACCCTACCCTCCACCTTTATAAAGTTAAGTTAGAATAAGTTATCATACAGTAGTTGATAGAAAGATGTAGTAGAGTAGCTGACAGGTTTAGAGTAGACTAGGTAGATCAAAGTAGTTTGTTATAGTAGAAGAGTTATGAGATTTTTAAATAAGCAAAGTTGTATTATACATGTAGTTGCATTAAAGCATTTCTTATATTGTGTACTGCACTGAGTTCTGTTATATATATATATATATATATATACATATATATACATATATATATATATATATATATATATATATATATATATAATAGTTCTATAAATTTGACGCCACATTGAGGAATAAGTTATATCAATAATAAGTTAAAAGAAGACAAAGAAATGAGTACCATTAGTAGATTCTATTATAAATAAAGGCTAGCTCCAAAGATCAAATATTAATAAATTGTCATAAATTTTTATGAAAGTAAATTTTTCATAAAATGTAAAAAATTTTTTCATAATTATTATTTAATTACATGAAAATTGAACATACAGTGATATTAAATGAAATAATTAAGAAAACCATTGAAACAAAAAATTTTTGACACTATTTGCATTACATTCATGATGTTTTTGCAAGCTACACAAAAATTCATTTAAAAGTACTCACTTAGAAACATATCAGAATACATTTGTCATAAAAGTAAATTCACAATAGGGCAGTCACGGTGATGTCATACAGACGCGAGATTGTAAACAGTCAGCTTATTTTATGGAACCATTGATGATTTCACAGATTAGGTTTAAATAACGATCAGCTACGTAAAAGGCTGTGAAACTTGTGAAGGAATTTAGTAAAAAAACCACCAAAGTGAAAGAAACAAACAATTTACTGAATACAGAGGATGTCAGTTTTCGCCAATTTTTACCGATGGAATGATAGTAAAGTGATGATTGATAACATGCGGTTTTGGGCTGGGACATTTTGTTTCGTAAGAATTTTAAACATTTCAAAGCATGTTAATATAAAGGAATAATAATAGTATTTGACCTTAATGGGCAATTTATATCAAACACCAATTAGCAAAGATTTTATTTAAAAAAGTATATATATAATTGTATTATATTATATTGCATTGCTAATATTAGCAATAACTATAAATTACAAAACTATTATTCTTGTTGTAACCTTTTATTAAATATATGGACATTACAATATAGGTTTATTGGTGAATGTCATTAAATTAAATATTTTAAAGCATATTAATGGGAAAGATTAAATATTTTTCAACATATTAGAAAAGATTAAATATTTTACAGCATATTAATGGGAAAGATTAACAAAAAATACTAAAAACCTATCTTAAAATCCTATATATTGTTTTTTTTTTTAATTTTAGGTGGACCTGCTCATTTACAAGATACTGGTACTACAAATGTTAGAGAGTATTCACACTTTGTTACTAATACTAAAGATGCTGACTGTTACCTATTTTGTTACTATCATAACAATATTAATCTGCCTCATGTTAAAGCTTTCTCATTTAAGAAATGAGCAGTATAGAGAAGAAAATAGCTGCTCTAGAGTCTGGTTTTTCTATTAAAGCATATTGATGTCAGCCAAAGACAATATGTTAATAGGTTCTCTGTCAGTATTAGCTACTTGCTGTGAAATTATCCTGCAGATGTTGGTGAAATTTTGGTGCTTCCACCTTTGTTAAGTCAGAACCTATTACCTTCGAAATATAAACAATGATACAAAATAGTATCATCAGTGACATGTGTTTTGATGTAACAGATTTAGATGGAATATAGGCATACAGAAATAACCTATCCCAAATTTACAGGCCTCTCTAGATGGAATATAGACATACAGAAATAACATATCCCAACTTTATTGCGCTTCATACTTCCAATAATAAAATATATTTGGTTGATTCGATCTTAAACACTGAATATACCTAGCAGGGGTTTTATGTGACTAATTTCTGGATATAACATCACTGACTGAAGTAAAGCCAGCCTGTAATATCACTTTGGAACTTAATATTTAGAAAATGATGCTAATGAAAAGTCTTCGAACTGAATGAGGATTCTTTAAATTGAACTTAAGGTTAATTTTATTGGAAGTATTACATTGTTAAATCACATTTAAAAATAAACAAACTACTTTTACTTAATTGTGCGCCTGTTTCTAAAGCTTTATAGATTTTATCACATAAGAAAAGTTAAAATGTTTTACCAGTCAGTATTTATAAATTCACCTTAAATTCAGTGCTAAAGACCATTATATCAACACATATCATATATAAACCAATCATGATTAAACACATTTCTACGGCTTTATTATTTTATTCATTGTTATTTTTTAATGAAATGATCAAAAGTATTTTTTTTACTATGACAGTGAATAAAATATTAGTTAAAACTGAAGTGCAAGAAATACAGATTAGATAATTCAAGACATTGGGTTTAAATTTTTAGCTTTAGGTGTCCACATAGAATACAAACAGCATTGTCTTTCATTATACCACTAAAAAATATGAGATGAATAGTTTATTTGGAGGACTACTTTAAAGTTATTATCGGCTGTAATTTAATTAAAAGAATTGGGTTAATCTAATTATCTATTATGGGTTATGTCAATTATTTTTAGTTATAACATTAATAAAATGAATATAACAAACAATTTGTATAATTAAAGTGTATTATCTTTATAATGATTAAAAATGTATTGACTATAATTATTCTTAATTATACAAATTACAGAAACTCACAAAAGATTTTTTCAAAACCCACATTTTTTAGCATCCACTAAACTAGTTGTATCATACATGTGTTATGTTTTTAAATCTAATTTTTCATATGACAGTTAATTTTATCAATTTGTCTTGCATCTTTAACCACCATGTCTTCAACTTAAGTTTTAATAATCGTAATCATAGCTACTAATCAAATAGTTATATGTTTAATTTCTCAATTCATTACAATATCTTTATTTTTTTTTTTTAATTACTTAAAATGAAAATAATATTTCATAAAAAATTAAAGATCTACCATTACCTGCTTTTTGTCAGTTTTAATTTTATTAGTAATATTGCTGGGTATTCCTATTATGTCTGTTCAGAGGTACAGTATAGAGTATGGAGATCATCAGCTTTAGTAACTTAAATAGCATTTGGTTTGGTAATGTACAAACAAAAAAATTACTGAAAACTTAAAAGAATAGATATGAACACTCAAGAAAGTTTATTTTTTCTAGCAAGGCCATTGGCACTATCTATGCAGGCTGGAATGATCATGCTTTGGTAGTTATACTTTTTTGTCAAATTTAGTTTATTTTCTATTGGACCAAATCATCTTCGCATATAAATTTAATCCCCTCTATGGTGTCTAGTATGTAATAAAAAGTAATTTAAAGAAGGAATTTTACAGTACATTATACTTATGTACCGTTTATTAAGTTACTATTATCGGTAAATAGGTCAGTAGGAATATAGCCTTGTTCAACAAAATGGCGATTTGTACTCTATCACGTGATTTTGGTCACGTGTTCAGGACCGCCCCATAAGAAATCCATTCATCAAAGATGTCAGTTCAAACATTCTAAATTACTATGGTCCACGACAGTGTAGAAATGCAATTTGCGTAAAATTTTTCACTCAAGAAGGCGCCAAGACACCAACATGAAATTTTCACTATAGCTAGTAGGAGGACCGATATGCCTTACCGATAGTCTGATACCATATTTTCCTGTATTTTAACAATTCGATATTTTTTTAATTAACTTATTAGTGTAGTAGAAATTTCACAATTTATCACATGCCACCAAGAAGGTCAAGACAACAACATGAGTCTCACCATAATAGCATATAATCGAGATATGCCTCTTTTACCTATAGTCTGATACCTGAGTATTTTCCCTAGCATTTTTACCGATATTTTTTTAATCAACGACAGTGTAGAAATGCAATTTCATGCAAATTTTTCACCAAGAATGTCAAGACACCAACATGAAATTTTCACCATAGCTGTGTGGAGGATCCATATGCTCTTTTAAATTGGTCTGATACCCGATATTCCCAGTATTTTTATCGATATTTTTTTAATCAACAACAATGCTAAACACATGTTTTTCGCGGCTACAGCTAATGACGTATGCTCTAACCATGTTCATCTCTTTCCCTGTCATATTGTAATACTCGCCAACGCAAGTCTTGCTTTGATCTTCTTCAATATAATGACTCCAACAACAAGATGCCTTCAATTTCATCATCTGGTACACATAATGTTCTGCCAATCCTGTCACTCAGTCGTATCGCTGATGTAACTTTGTGGACTTGACAATTTCTGTGTACGGTTTTTTTTCCTTTTTAAATCTTGTCTGATCTACAGGAATTAAGTATTACCTATTCTTTTTCGCAACTCTGTTGTAAAAAATGTATCAGTAGCCAAAAAACGTCTGCCCTGAGTAGGGTTAACCCATAGCGCCATCGGCTCCATCATCAGTCGCTTCGCCAAAATCGGTTGATCCTGATATTAACTGATAGTGTATTAATATCGTCCATATCAATCCGCTATTTATCGCCTCAATAGCTGGTACTTGATAAGGTTAACAAGTGCGCAATATGAAAAGTGTGAATTACTGTCAACAGGTCAATCGGGGTCGCGAATGTGAGTAAAAAATGGATACGACCGATGCATATAAGTTCATTAAATGGAGTACACGTTATTGATTGTCGAATTTTCTAGCAAAATAATAAACAATATTATAATTAATTTAATTGTATATAGTATCAAACATCATTTCTATGCTCAGGAGGTTCTTGCTAGCATCTGGTCAGTTTATTATTGCGCAATGTTTTGACATTTTAGGCAGTGTAAGCTATGACTGAGATAAAAACACAATTCAACTCAGATACAACAGGGTTACTGAAAATTTCAGTTTGATAATTCTTTTTTATTTTGAAATATTCACTAAATTAAAAATGTAAATGTCAGCTGAACTCATGATTACCCGAAACTTGCAAGTACTTCGTTCTTCCGCCGGCGAAGCGATGATATTTCTTAGGAGCATTGCAAAGGCAGTGCTAGGTTATACGTGATTAAACCAGATATTTTTACTCCCCAAGAAATACAGATAATTAGATATTGTTCCACTTTAAGGTTTGATAAATGAGAGGGTGAATCATGTTGAATAATCACAAAATAAATACGTAGATTACGCCCTTGATTAGCTTTTATTATTTGTTTTAAAGAGGTAAAAACAGTATGAAGAAACTCTTATATTTTGGCCCTAAGAGGTCAGACTTTAAATGGACTTTTGATGCACATTTGGCAGGGCCAAGACCTACAAAATGATATATACATCACGGGTCCAGACTGGTTGCTGAGATATAGGCTACCTTCTTTTGCTAATAGAATATAATAAAGTAAAATCTGTACTTATAAGCCCCCTTTTTACGCCGCTTCCAGAGGCTTCAGATCGCAAAATGGACTTTTGCTGCACACATGGCAGGCCAAGACCTACAAAATGATATATACATCATGGGTCTAGGACTTAAGGGTTGTTGAGAGATCTTAGGTGACGACGGACAGACAAAACGTCAAAATGCTCTCAAAAATAATATCTCGGTGAATGTTTTTTGACCTAATGGCCTGAAATTTTCAGAAATCACCAACTTTTGTATGTATCACAAGCCTGAAACTTTCAGGAAGATCCGAGAAGAGGCCTGATGAACACCACTGGTTGAGTTGGCATGGAATGGACTCCTACAGAAGATGCATGCTGAAAAATTTATAGCCGGATAAACCACAAATACCTTACTGTAAATGCTAGTCAAGGGAAAAAAAAAAATCATTTTACTAGAAAGGAAACCCCAATATTTCCTTGTTTAGTTCAGGATTAATCTTTTTGTTGATAAATATAACTTCAATGCTTACAGGCTCGCAGATAACTTGAATTGTAATTTTTTTTTCTGGCACAAATATGCCAATGACTATTAAAGTTGCTTTGACTTCAAATTTGTTCTAAGTTCAACGCTGGAGGAATAAAATACATCTAGTGTGTATTTTAGTTCTTATTTATTATTTAAAATGATTGTTATTTTAAATTTAATGTACCTTTAAGGTGCCCATTGAAATGAAATCACAATCTATGGCTCGTTGAAATGAAATCGCACTCTGTGTGATGCTTGATTAGGAAAGTGACTTAAAAGTTTTTACATAGGAGTATTTTACTTTTTTTTTATTGCAACAAGTCTCTATCTTGAAAAATGAAAAATTGTCGATAATAAGTTGGTTAAAGAACTATATTGGATTTTGTATTAATAGATGAGGTTTCTAGCAGTGAATATGGTAATCATGCCTTTTATGAATGTAATGGCAAGAAAATAAACTTAATATGCAATGGAAATGAACTAAGCTAATGACAAAAATAAATTTGACAAAGAATTCTATGGAATAAAAACTATGACATAAAACATGCATTTATAAAACATTTGAATCAGAAAATTGTAAAACAACACAGTCAATACTAGTTTACTGTGTTTGACTGTATATTCTGGGTACATTTTGCATGAAGAAGCACGGTAGAAAGTTTTGAAATAGATTTCAGAACTGCGGTGACCCGTGTTTGAGAGAAAATAGCATCAAAAGGTTACCTTGGTTGGATAGTTCAGAGTCAGATTATTGAGAGATAATTGCGAGTCTAATGTATTTGGATTATACCTTACCCTTCACTATTTAGTACTTCTCCAGCTGTTGCTCAAGCTACCTTGAGATGATCTTCATTTATACCACTGTTCTTTTAGAGAACAATGTAGCAAGTGTAGTGGCCTGATTCTATTGTGCCATAATGATTGACAACAGCAAACAAAGAATATCTGTAAAGTGAAAATAATATTTTAGCATGACAAATATGTTAAATTTAATACTCTCTTTAAATATTTTGAAGTAGTACATAGAATTTTCAGAATTATTTTTTTTACAACTATCAATTTTTACAGAAAGCTGGAGAGGAATTCCAAGTTGAACACATTACAATTAGTTCAACACACATAGTTTATGAAGGCACAAGGTCATTTTTAATCAGAATATTAACCTTATTCAAATTAAATGAATGGTATTAACTTGTTGCAACCATCAAAAATACAATAAAAGTAACATAAATAGTTTGCACAGCACAGGAAATTTTCTAGCTTTCTCTTCAAAAAGTCATATTTCAAGGTTTTAGTAGTTCATCACTGCAGTTGGTTTTGGAAACCTGACATGCCTAATTTGTTTAGTGTACTAATTTATTCATCATTCTATAATGCAATATGTTTTAAAATTATTTTTTGTTGCATTTTAGATGTTACTATATTAACATTTTTTATCCATCTATGGAATGATTTCCTTCTTAATACTATTGTGTGCTATTCTTCTTATTGCAACTTTCCTTTTAAAAAAACATTTCATGGGACATAAAGTTTATATTTACATTTAAGTTACAAATAAAAAACCGGAACGGATGGTCGTTAGGTAAAGCCGACTGTCAACATGAGGATCCCTGATTCAGGTCTTGGTTTAGTCTCTGCTATATCTCCCATGGTGCCTCCATGGCCATTGCACTATCAACTATGGTGGGGATGAAAGAAGTACCATAAAAAATAAGTCCTATTAGTGGTTTATATGATCTAAGAGATTTCATCTCATCCTTACAAGGACTTCACACACATCAAAAAAAGGCAAGATCACAATGATTTCTGAAACTTGGTCTATTAGCAGCATATGAATGAAACTTGCTGTTAGTAATAAATTACAAGAGTAAATAATTGGGTAGTATGCCAGTTTATGGCATGAAAACCTCCTACATTGGTACAACACATTATAATCCACTATTTAGAAGTAGGATTTACAATGAAATGACTTACTTATTATCACAAGAAGCTGAATGAACAACTTGACCAGAGTAGCCATTGATGCTATTTCGAGATGATGACATAAATGGTGTCATGTCCAGCTCTTCAGGGAAAGAACAAATGTTGAAATCTTTTTGTGATAGCCAGTGGAATGCCCAAACGCTAGTAAAAATATATTTGATACAAAAATATTGAACAATTTCAACACAGATGATAACATTGCTGAATGATGACAACTTCCATTAAATGTTTTTAGTTATTAGCATAAGATTTTATAATTACAGTATTGAAACTGGCAGTGAGTCTCAAACACATGCAATCATACTTTAAATGAAAGCATGCAACAATAGGGAAGTTTTTTCATAGTAAGCTGTTTGGTTGATTCTAGATAATCATGACATTTACTACAAATAATTTTGGCTGAATTGTTTAAATTCTCAGTTTTTGTAAACCTGTAAAGAGAAAATCTACTATTAAGCCTAATAATATTTTTTTCAAGAAAATCTTTCTATTGTGATTAATTATTATGTTTCAATCAATACTGTCTAGTAAAGCTCTAGACCTAACTATATCTATATGATTATAAGATCACAGTAAAACTTTTTCCAGGATTCGGTTAACATTGTTTGTAAGGTTATAGTCCAAAGATATTGTACAGCTATCCTTTTTATTGGCGTGTTTTGAATAACACGGTTTTGATCAGCGCCAAAATTTGAGACCCTCCCCTGATATATACAGCTGGTTTTGATTATTGCTCTTTTTTTCCTTCACCCATGTGCCATTTTGTCTCTCAGTCACTTGGCAACAATCATCAGCAAGATGTCTGCCTTATTTATTAAGCTATGATTACCCATTTAGATTTGATTATTTTTTTTTTAAAAATAATTTTCTGGAATTATGGACAAAAAAAGAAACTGTTAAACGTGAACACATCACTTTAGAATCTTTTGCTGGAATGGCTAAAGATTTTTTAGGCTTGATGACTGCTTATGAATCACTGCAGTATGAAAAGAACTTTGCTAAAAGGTATATTCAGAAAACGTTAGGGAATTGCTGGAATCTCACTCATAAACTTGACTGACGACTATTGCAATTGAGTACCTAAAATGTACAAGTATACGGAAGAAGAGGAAACACCTCCTAAAGAAATTCCATCTAAAAGGTCTTTTTATATTTTTGAGGATTCATTGGTTTATAAGTTTGATTGGTGCAGTAAATTTCAGGGATTTATTAAACTACTGCCAATCTAGGAATTGCTGAGCTTATTCAAGGCAGGCATATAAAGGGATTGATGGTCATGTGATATAGAGCACTCCACTACTAAAGTGAAGGTTTGAACCATGGTTAGGACCTTGGGATTTGTATCAGGTCTTGGTTAAGTTCCCAAGTACAGCCTTTGCTATGGCCCAACAATTAGAGAGAAGTAAGGTGTAGGGTTCGGAAAGAAAGCTCCCAGACAATCCAGCAGTATCCTGTGGCTTCAAAACAGATAAATTCTACACTTTGTCTGTCCTTTCTAGACCTCATTTTCTGTTAAAAAGGAGTCTTTCCCCTTTTTTTTCTGTTTAATAGATATAATAAATTCACACTTACAGTTTGAAAAATACAAAAGAAATGCTATAGTCAATAACAATTAATGCTATTTAAAACATACCTTTTCAAACATTCGAACAAGAGGTTGGTTCATAATTCCCAGGGCTGTTAGTAAAGCCTATTGATAGTAAAAATAATACTGAGATAATTTAAACATTGAGAAAATTTATTACATTACTTTGGGGTATACTAGTTGTCTAATGCAGAGTTTTGTAGATTTAAAGTAATGTCTAAAAAGACATTAGGCAGAGATAGATTGATGAAACAGAACATAAAATAAAAAGCAATGAATAATGTAAACAGATATACTTAGATCAATATTAGGGGCCATTCACTTATTATGTAACTATTGACCCCCTCCCAGGGCATAAAGTGGTTTTTTTTTAATTTTTTTTTTTAATTCTTAACACAACTGTCTATCTTCAGCACTCCCTGCATATATACATATATATATATATATGCACTTTAATAGAGAAATCTGATTAGACTACTTTAGTTGATTCAAATTAAAAAGCATCATTATAGCTCTCTATAAACTCTAAATAAATTCTAATCCCACTTCACAATGAGAACAATTTCTTAAATGTGTAACAATATATGTGCTTCACTGTCTTTGATTTGTATTTACAAATGCCAACATATCTTTTAGCCAGGTGAATCAATTAAGGTGGTCCATGGGCCATTTAAGGTTTCTGCTAATTGTTTTTCTATTTTCTTTTATTTTTAAGCTACACTAGCCATTTTTGACACGTGCATACAACATACCAATTAATGAACAAGAAATAAAAAAAATATATAAAAAAAAATTTATTAAAAAATGTATTAAGTGTGACTTTTTTTTTAGGTAAAAAATTGTAATTTTAAGACATATTTTCAAAAAATTTTCAAAGAGCCAATTTTTAAAATCTATTGTAGATATCATAAAATAACTTTTGCACAACAGCATTGAGTGTGTTTAAACAAAACTTCTAATTTTTTTTTGGAAATATTAAATAGAATTTTTTATCATTTTTTTTCTCTCTTAACTTCCCGAAAAATGTTACTTTTTTGAGAAAAAATAGATAGTGTAGCTATCTAAAATAGCCAGTTTTGCAGATATTTAATTTTATCCCCTACCAAAAAAAAAATTTAATTCGCAAATTTCTAAAACTCAAGTCAACTTGAACTCAAATGACATTCACATTTACTAAATAATAGGAGGGGAGTGGGAGAAGGAGAAAGATGTTAAGAGTAACCTTAACCTCTACTGATGAGATAGTAAACATAAATTCCACCAGGTGCAGTACTGAGGACAAGTATCGTTTTGGGACAAGGGGGGGTAGTGAGTGGCGGTGGCAATACAATTACGTAACAACAAACGGGGAAGGGGAAGGGGAGGAGGAAGAGAGCCTAAAACGTCATGGGACAAACATGATGAATGTAGGGAACATTACACATTCGCTGGATTAAAAAAATCAATAAACCAGTGTTACATCTGTGTTGGGGAAATGTGCTAATGAGAAAGGAGCCATACACTTAAAAGTATAGCTTATTGGGAGGTATGAGTAAGACATAATGCTTTTGCATGTGTAGAAAGTAACTTGATAAATTTAGTAAAAACAATCTTTATTGTTTTCGGTTGGGGCTGATAGAGGGTCGCAATTTTTTAGAAAATGGCGATCTCATAGTTTGATAGGGACTTAATGGACAGAAGACTGCATTTTGCCAAGATGTTAATAACCACGTACCTGTATTTGTAATTTCATTAAATAGGAATGGAAGAATAAAATGAGTTATTTATTTGATCTTTTGTGACATTGAACTATACTTTTTTTTCTAATTATAATAAAATTTAATCCAGTTACAAAAAGTAAAATAAATATATAAATATATTTTTAAAATTATTTCGTTTAATTAATCAGACAATATAAATCATAAGATAGCCGTAGTGGTTTAAAATTAAGTGAAGTAAGTCATGTTGAATAACTGTTATAAAAATAAATGAATTACGTCCCTTAGTTCAATGACCTAGCGGTAACGTAAAAGTTTTGAAAGCAATTTTATTTAGCTTAACTAAGAAATAAACGGGAGAATATTTAACATATTTTTAGCTAAATATCTTTGGAGAAAGTAGTAAAATGGACATAATATATTTGCAATTGATACCTAAATGAACTACATCCACATATTGCGAACAGAAAATGTCAGTCGTCGCCGCCCCCTCACCCCCCGATTTCATTGTGAAAAATTTTCAGTATTACGAAAGAATTGAATCCTCACAATTTCGTTATAGCGACATTTCATTGTATATTGTTTTCTGTTAAAAATAACTGAACGCAGAGGTGCATAAAACAGGAACTCGAATAAGGCATTTTATTATTTATGATAACATAAATAAAACAGAAAAAGAAAAACCCTGTCAATTTACAATAAAAGAATGGTCAAAATTTTTTTTTCAATCTATTCTACATAATAATTTCAATTTTAGTATATTAGTTTTAATAATTTTTCCGTTTATATACAACCTACCCTTTAAAGTAATATTAGTATGACCATAATTTTCATAAGCTTAATTTCTTTCACTTTCTGTGGGTTTGTTATCAAATCTTGTAACTCACTTTCGGACCAGTTCTTAATTTAGTGAGAAGGCTCACAATGGGTACAAGTGTAGATTCTACATGACAATACCTGATTTTAATAATTTCGAGTCCATAAATTAATATTTTGTAGAAATACAAAGCCTAATTACCTTTAATAAATTCTCTGGGAATGGTATAAAATTGACATAAGATTATCATGCAAAATTTTTTCAGTCGCTTTGCATTTTATTACAATCGTTATAATATCACATATTTGTGGTAATTTAAATAAGTCCAAAATAATTTTTTATTGATGTTTAAGTTAAACTCAACTGTAATTAACAAAATGTTTTTACCATACAAAATAAGCTTAAGAAAATCTTATGTTTTGTATACCTGAATTACACCCCTAGCATAAGAATTTCAAGCAAACATGGCAAATATTGTCTAAATTATATGTAGTGTAATAATTAAAACGCTTGTTTAAACATGATGTATTTTATTTACATTCATAAAAAAAGGTTCTAAGTTAAAAATTTTAAAATAAATACATAATTATAAAGTCATTTTAAAAAACTGATTCTCATTAGCATTTTAAATTTCGGGTTTCTATATGTTTCTGTATAGTATTTAAATATTTAAATACTGATACTTCATCTTCTTAATGACAATGAATAGTTTCGCTAAACCAAATAAAATAAAAGATCAGTTTTCATATTTAATAATAATGTTAATTACCATCTGTGCAAAATGCGATAGTTTCCATCAAGTCCCTACCCCAAGTTTTATTAGTAACGTAAGCCTACAGTAAAATCTTTAATATGTCTTATATTCAAAACAAACTGGTCATTAAATTGATAAACAATTTGACAAACCTGATACTGGTGAGTTGGTGAATTCAGAGGAAGCATTTGTTTGTGAGGTAGAGGATGGATTAGTTACTGCAGCAGCAATAGATGCCATAACATGGGAGGAGTGGATGGGTCCTGGACCAAGATCTAGTGAAATGTCCCAGATGGGATCTATTGTTGTTGAAACATTACTGAAAACATTCACAAAATTAAAAACACTAGATAGGTGCTCTAAATGAAATGTATTGTAATCTACTAAAATATACAAATCTCAAAAATTGTTTCATGAAAAGAGTTTTTTTTAGAGAAAAGATTGATGTGAGAACTTTTTCTATTAGTGATTCAATTAAAATCTCAACAACATTATGACTGATATTTCCTTTTAAATTAGCATTTAGACAGAAACTGAACTAGAAAAGTGTTCATACTGGTGAAGCCCTATGATAAAAAAAATTTCTCTTTTTAAAACATTACTAACACATGTAAAGTATTTTTTTCTAAATCACTTACTTGCACCTTTTACAAGTAACATCTGACTGCAACCCACCAGTAAAAATTCTGTCTATAATACAATTACAGTGATGTGGATTGCTACCACTGACACCATTCATTTCTGTAAATAGACCAAAAAAATGTAGACTGAATATTGTGAAATAAATAAAAACATTGTCAAAAAGTATGAAGTAATTCAAATAAAGTCTGATGAAATAAATAGGATATGAAAGATTCATTTTAAAAAATGTAAACAAAAAATTATATTGGTTTCATTTTAATTTGATGTATTTAGCATATGAAAGTAGTGTTGATGAGAATGG
The DNA here is from genome assembly GCA_021962125.1 of Bulinus truncatus. Taxonomy (NCBI): domain Eukaryota; kingdom Metazoa; phylum Mollusca; class Gastropoda; family Planorbidae; genus Bulinus; species Bulinus truncatus. The sequence goes on from JAGDYQ010000101.1 coordinate 173,524, forward strand.
AAATTTTTAATTAATGATCTGTCTTCTGTTTTACTGAAACTATTTTTTTCTTTAAAAGCGATTTTGAACTAGAGGATACATGTAAATGATAATGATTTACTTATTGGTCCTGTTACATTAGTTCTATATTATGAATTTTATGTTACAAAGTGCAATAAATACTGTCATTAAGTTAATTTTCATAAAATGTACACTATAATTAATTTTTTAATATGGAATACAAAAGCAGAACAATTGAGGGGGATGAGTTCCAAAACTTGTTCTAAAAAAATTGAGTATCATACTCATTAGCTTATATGCCTATATTGGCAGATATTCTGGGAAGTGGTTAATTCCAAAAACTGTTAAATAAAGTTTAAATCAGCGCTAATAATTATTAACCACTCCCAGAATATATGCCAATATAGGGAAATAAGCCAATGAGTATGATAACTCAATTTTTTAAAATTTTGTACTTAGCAGGTTTTGAACTCACCCCTCAATTAGCTCTCTGCACGACTGCTCTTTTTTTATGGAAATATATTAATTACTTGTATTATGTTTCAATAATTGAAATTTAACAATAATACTTAAAATACAAGCTAATTAAAAAAATGTTGTTTATATTTATTTTAAAGACTATAATATTTAAACAAAATTTTTTTTATAATTTTCTTAAAACTGTACTCTTACAATGTCGATGTAAAACATCTAAAGCAGCAATTAGAAATTCATGAGCATCCTGCTGCTCATAACCTGCCAAATGTCTAGCATTAGTCCAAACCAAGTGAAGTAATTTATAGGGAATGAATGGTGTCCGAGAACCAGAGTAGAACTAAGCAAAATCAATCAAAGAAAAAACGATAAAATATAATAAATAAATTTAAAAATTACAAAAAATTGTTAACTAATTTGTATTACCTTTAATAAACTACAGAAAAATTATAAGTGAGAAAACAACAATGAAGTGTAAATTGGAACATCCCTATTACATTTATTAAGATTTTCAGAAATGCCCAAGAATGTTACAAACAAAAAAGCAATAAATACTACCATAAAGATTCCTTATATTAATATTTATATTATATACAAACATCAAATAAAAACAAAGAATGAATGAAGGTTTTGTTAATATCCTATAAAATGCAACTTTCATAAGACTGATGTTTTATAATGAAATATATCCATTTACCTGCTTAAGTTTTGATTAATGTATTACTAGTAAATATATAGCCGGCCTTCGTAAAGGTTTGACCACAGGGGAATGGTCACCCTCGCCTTAAATACTCCTTATATAAATTACTTCTTTTTCCTTAGTGGGAAAGTGAATTATTGACAATAACTGCTGAGTCAATATAACCTATATTAACTACAAATTATATTAGTGAAAGTTATGTAATTTCTGCTTTTTATGATAAGTCTTATTTAATACAGCATATAATACTAACAGTGTATTAGATATTAAGTTTGTAAATTTTCATTTGATTATAATTCAAATTTCTTAAATTTTAAGATTCATTTTAATATCAACAATCCTAACATATGGTTGATTTTTAAAGGCTGCACATTGATACCATTTTACATATGCTGATATGTATAGTATAAACTAGTTCTTTTGTTTGTTGCTTGTATGTATCTGGATAAATGGAAATTTAATGTGTGTTTCAGTGTAAAAATGAATATTGTGGAAGAGAAAAATGGGGTATTCAAGTTGACAGATGAAGGATGGCTGTGGGCTAGTTTGAAGGCAATTTACCATCAGTATCTTTAATTATCTTTGAACTCAACATTCAATATGTATAAGTACATATTTACCGATATTTAATGGAGCTATGTGATCTATTCACTACTTGTAAAACTGTAGGGTAAAAATATAATAATCTTTTTAAAATTTTTCAACAAGTATTTATTAATATTATGTTACTTCTTTAAGAAGTGTCAGGGTACTTCATTTTGTGTACTTAATCATACATGTGTATGGACTGGTATACAACACCATTTTATTCAAGAAAAAGTCATTTGATGATTAAGATGCACGCCAATCATGTTATTTATGGCAACAATAGTCTTGTTCATGGATGTGGTCAGTCTTTAGTATTATGGTTTGTTGATCAAAAGTGAAGTATGTGTACTCTCAATGAATAGTAAAGAAATTAGGCCACAAAAATTAATCTGGAGAATGTCAATTGAGAATTTAAATAATAAAATTGCTTAATCCTGACAATTTAAAACAGAAAAATAATTGGCAACTTGCATTTACATGGCCTAAAGGAATTATCATGGTTCAATGTCATGATTTCTATGCCGACAACCAAACATACATCACTGATTTCATTTTTTAAATATTAAGAAGTGTGATTTTCTTTCAAAAATATGTGCTTCAATAAGAAATACACCAAAACAAAGAAGGGGGTCCAGGTTATTTGTAAAATGCTGTAATCAAGAATTTTAAATAAAGTGTTCTTAAAAGTTACTTTAAACAAATCTACTAGAATCTGAGACACAAAGCTTTGAAATAGCATAACTTTGTTTCTTTTTTTTGTGTGAAAACACATATGCACCAGACTGAACATAAGTGCAATTGATTTTTACTTTCGCCTCAATTTTCAAAACCTTGGTGCATTATTGTATTGTATGTATTTGTTTTTATTCTGTGTGATGGGAACATACACACAATGTACCACAAAATCAAAATTGGGTTTTATTTATGATGTTACCTGGCCTTTATCCTAGCAAAGATAATAAAAAAAAAAAGTAATATTATGCTAAAATGAGAAAGCTTGTATATTACCTCTTGTAGAGCCAGTTTTTCATTTCACATACTAGACATTGCTCAGATTCATCATTTTTTTGACATGCATGCTTGCAGCCATAAAATAATCTCTCAATATAGGTAATGAGCAAGTGACTGCAGTATGCAGTTCATAAAACAAGTATTGCCTAAATTTATTAAACCTCTTAAACCTAAATGAGAATTATTGATAATTTGAATTAAGTTTATTTTTATATAATAGTTCAGCAACGTAAGATAATTAAGTTTGAGTTTGTAAAAGAAAACAAAAAAAAACTTCATAATGAAACTATTTTTTATAAGGCAATAATTAACTTTTGACTGGCATTATTTCTTTGATAAATATAGAAGAAAATTTAAATACCATATATAAAAAAACCTTACCGATGTGAGAAGCCTCAGTGACACGCCGTCTTTTAGGATTGCACCTCAGCAAAATAAGTTCTTCTTCAGTTGGCTCCCAGAGGGAAGAAACGTTGTTTAAGACCTAGAAATAGGTATTAGTAAAAATGTATTACGGAAATAAAAAAAAAAACATAGGATAAAAAAATAGCTAAGAAATTCTCAATAAGCCATATGTGCTTTCAAATTTGAGGTTGTATTATTTTTATGTTTATGTCAACAAATTTCAACCAGGGCTATCTTATGGGTCTCTCACCAAACCAGTACACTATTACAACAACTTAAGAGAATAAATTTTAAAAGGCATTAATCAGGATGTGCCCAATTATTAGGACACATAAGAACCTGTTGCAGCCCAAATAACATCAGATGAGATAAGAATTTGTACTAAATATATTAACCAGCTGGTCATATTTACCCATGTTATTTTATATATTAACACCAACAGTGCAGCTTTGTGCTCATTCTCTCACTGTGATTTTGCTGACATATCTTTAAATATCAAAGGTTACACTAAAGCTATATTTTGTCTATCATAGCTAACAAAAAAAGGAGATGGGGTTTAAAAATAGAACATGTGACCATCCCCTCTTGTGTTAATAGGATGGTTTGTGACATATATCAAAGAGAAAACCGAGGTTTAAAAGTTGTTGTTTTTTTTATAATTTTTTGAACTCGACAGGAATAATGGCTTATATTTCTAAAGAATTTATTATACCTCAAAATTATGATTTTTCATGAAAATCTGAGACCTACTTATGAAGTTAATCCCTTAGCTTACCTAATGACAAAGAAGATTTCTGACATTGAGATTTGGACAGTTCTTCAAGTTCTAAATCATAAACATAATCTCCACACAGAAAGCAGTAAACTGTGCCATATGACACATCATTTGTTGTGAAAATTAATATATACATATATATATTAATGGTAGCTATAATACTTATCTTTCTATTACCAAGAAAAAGCTTGGTTTTTTTAACTAGCCTTAGTGCTAAAAGATAAAGTTTCTTTCATATCTTTTTTTAGTTAATGCTGACTATAAGTGTTCCTGTACATAAGTCTTAATGTTTTCTAATAAAATGTCAAAGGTTTCATCTAATAAAGGAAACAAACATATTTACTTTTTGACTAACTCATTTGGAAATTGAGGAAGTTTATTATTTGTTTAGTTTATTATCATGTTAAATGGGGAATTAAAGGGATTAACACTATGTGGCAAAAATTTATAAATGATTTTACTTTTCCTTATTTTAGTGTTGCATTTGATTTGTAAGGCTCTTTTCTTAATTATTTTTAACATTATTTGACTGATAATTTTCTATTGTTCTACCAAGGTCACTTTTCCTACTGGCGTTTAAGTGGGAAAGAATTCAGACATAAACCAGATTTTCCGAGGATGTTTTAATATAATTTAATTTTAATCTACTTTTTTTATACTATTTAACATTTCAATATACTTAGAAACAAATAATATTTTACCTATGTGGTGTTTTTTGTCTTCAGAATGTTGATGAATATGTTTTAAGTCATAGCAGCTAAAATATATACAAGATAAACAAGCATGTAGCCGAGGTCTAACAGCATTGCATGTCACACACTTGCAAAGTTGAGCCTAAAATGGTTTAGTTAAAAATAAATTGCTTATATACTGAATTAGGCATAAATTAAATGTGTAGATTGCCAGTTCAAACACCTAAAAGTACTGGGAATTTGTTAATGACTGAGTAATTTTAAAACTTTTCAGAGGTGGGGCTGGACTAAGTTGGGGCTCAGAGGAGCCCCAGTTATCACATACTATTAGGGGCCTACCATTTGCAAGCCGTACTTTGACAATGTTTTTTTTCTAAGGCAGGGCTATATTTTATATGACTAACAAATGTACCTTTGCCTAGGGTCCACTAAAATGTAAGAGCTGCTCTGTCGCCTCTGTTTGTTACTATTTAATAAATAAATTTAATTTTTAATTTATATTTTAATAGAAAAACTGTTATTATGTGATAAAAAGGCATTACCAGAAAAACTAAGCATAGGTCTCATACAAAAAGCCTTAAAAAGGCCTCATCTTGCTTTAATAAATAAAGGTGAGAAATTCATATTAATTAATTCATATTAATGGTGAGAAAAACCTGACTGGTACACAGACAGATCTAAGAAATTTCTCTGCCTAGGCCTAGGTCACTAAGAACAGCTATTGTTACATGTTTATGGGTTACTTACATCTTAAAATAATGTATGATGAATGAAAACATTTTTAAAAAAAATTTCAACTGCAAACAGTCATCATTGACCGCAAAATGATATTATAGTTTACAGTAACAAAGTTCCAATGTGACGTTTAAACAATGAAATTATTGAAATACTATAAATGGTTTGCATTGAAAAAAATAAACTGCTAAATTCTAGAAATAAGTAATACCGATATTTATGTACTAATAAACCTAAATATTTTTTTGTTTACTTACCTTTCTTCTACGAGCATCAGCAGTTGAGCAGGATACAAAATAAGAGTAAATGATTTTGAACGTCTCGGAGCCTGTCGTGGACTTATAAGTTTGTAAATGTTGACAGCCATGCAAACTCATTTTTTTAGTCTTTAAATGATTCATGATATATATTCTTTTGTATTTATCATTGTTAACAAAAAATATTCATCTTATTAGACTTCTTTCGGTAAGAAGAATATCACGACTTCACTGACTCTAAGACTATAACAGTGGCCAGGTGGTCAGATACAAAATTTCATTGTTTGTTTGTATCATTTAATTCATTTTATACCTGAACTAAGAAAAGAAATAAGTAACTATTTTTTAGATTTTTTAGAAAAAATGTACAAATGAGTGCGTTATCAGTTAATAAAATTAAATACACGTTTGTTTTCAGAGATGCATCTTTTTGTCTAATAATAGTAACCGTTAGCCTAAGTCGCAGGAAAAAATCTTTCTTCTACTTTTCCTAGAAACTGGTTATTACAAAACTTAACAGTTGAAAATATACAGACGCATACTAGTGATTAAGAAATACATGTTTGAAGGATTAATAGATATTAACACAATGCTGTTAATATGAGAAGATCATGTTTGTACATTACAAAAAACGTTATCTGTTTTTCTTGACACATTTAGGGTTAAGCAGTGCTTTTTTGTGCCGGTACACACCGGTACGGCGTACCGGCCCCTTTTTCAATGGGGAAAAAAATATTACTTTTCTTGTATTCTAAGAGGATTTAAATTGGTTAATTAAAAAATAAAATTGTTTTAGACATTTAGTATATTTGTAGTTGTGATTTAGCTTAATTGAGGAGCGAATTTGTAGTTAAAAGTTAGGCAATCCCATCACTGAGTACCGGCACCTATTTTTTTATAAATAAAGCACTGGCCTGGGGTTAAGAGAAAGCAGCCCTGTAGAGTGAAAATTTTACATCAGGGGGCATTCTACAGCAGGCCAGGCAATAGCAGGAGAGGCCAGGGTAATACATTTTACTATGAGAACCAATAAGCAGGGGGCCGACTAAACGCAGGAAGGGGGGCGGCCCCCCTGCCCCCCGCACGCTACGGGCCTGAGAGAAAGTAATGGACTAAAATAATTAATAGTACTAGACTACTAGTACAGTAGTAAGCCTACCCATAGATAGGCCTGTATCTATGAGCCTACCCATGGGCAAGGCATAGGTAATTGATCAATTGGCAAGAGTAATTTACGCTTCGAGACCCACAATAAAAGCTAATTTATTCCAACTACCCACCTAAAAAAATGTTTCTGCTTTCGCGAACCACCTGTAAAGAAAACTATTATAAAAGAAAGATAATAGAAGAAAAATTTATTTTATATATAAACCTTCTCTTTGGTTTGCAGATAAACAAACTTATAGGTTTTAAAATATCAAAAATAAATATAGACATAGTTGCAATAAAAACAAATGGATTCTCGACCCAAAGGCCTATGAATACTTATTAATTAAAAATGTTCGCTACAAACCCAAAACTCGTTGTAAGAACGGCTCTGGGTGAAGGCCAAAATTCGACCCGGGAATTTTCGACCATAAATGCCTACATATTCGACCAGTGCCCCGATCAAACCCCCGTGATAATTGGGGAAAATTAATTTTACCATAGTCTTCAGTAATTGTTTCATCTGCCCAAACAAGCAAACTTAGGAGAAGACAACGAATTATCAAGTTTGACGATTATTTTATTGCCCCACTGTAACAAAATAAAGAGGGGGGAATAGTGTTGGAACAGACAATTGACTAAATCAGTGGTTTGCAAACTTGTATACTTCGCGACCCAGTGGCGTAGTGAGGGGGGCAAGGAGGGGCATCATGCTCCGGGCGTTACTCACAAAGGGGCGCCACATGGTATATTTTACATATAATATTATTTGGTTTTCGAAGGGGGGCGCTAAAAAGCTATTGTGCTCAGGCTCGAGTTAAGTTTGCTTCGCCACTATCGCAACCTGCTATGATAGGCCTAACCAGTGGCGTCACTATAGTTGGTGTCACACGGTGCGGAAAATTCAGAGTGTAATCCCCGCAAGACTTTCACCATGAACAATAGAACATATTTCGTGTGCATTCATTATAGCATTAAAAATGATACAGACCATAATACATTCATCGTAGAGAATTTGAAAGTATCCCGGGATATACCGGGATTAGATGCAGTGGGAATTGGCGGTTATAAACCAAGTTTCAATAATCATGATTGTTAAAGGTCATTTAAATCAATATAAGAATCACGACCGAGCCTATCTGCCGCCCGGGTGCAGATAGGATTCGCCTCCACCCAAAAAAGCAATGGATCACTACACCGTAACATTACTCATAAGTACTACATCTAAAGCCAACCCGTTACAATGTATTTGCTGATACTGTAATTAATCAGTGGTTCTCACACGTTTACGCTTCACGACCCACTATGAGAACTAATTTTTTTAGGCGACCTACATGAAACAAATCTTTTTTAACTTCGCTGACCCACATGTAAAATACCTCAGAAACATGAAAGGCGTCATCAGAACCATAGCTAACCACTCTGAGTAACTGTGGCGCCATGTGCGAGCTACATTTTTGGCGCCTTCCTCCCAAACTTAAAAGTGCAATAACATTTAACAGCGCTCTTTCGGCGCCCATTCTTATTCGGCGCCTTGTGCGGTCCACACAACCCGCGGTTCATTTCCTACGATATTGACGATAATTTTTTGTACAGGCCTTATACTTTGCAGAATAACATATCTTTAAATTTACTATAGAAGTAATTATGTATACATGGATACTTGATCGATTTTAAATTTCAACGTTGTCGCGACCTAGTGCAATAAATATGCTGAGAGAGAAATGTTCCAAGAGAGGTGCTAGGTGATTGCTACAAATATGAGGGAAGCTGAACAATTGTCAGGGGCCCAAGTAGTGGCGTTAAAAAAAAGCAAAAAAAAAAACTCGTTAAAAACATTGTAAATGCTATAAACATACCCCCCACACACACACACACTGTAAAACTTTTAAACTACAGCATTCCCTAATTATTTTATTAAGTTGTAGTTGGTAGGGAATAACCAGGTTTGGGGATACCGTGATCTGCTTTAAGGAAGATTACACTGGTAAACACTGAATTCATTGCCAGTGATATTTTAATCATTTTATACAAAGTCAACTATGCTGATTTAGAATATGTAAGTGCTTTTGCTAGATTGGCTCTATTTTACGAGATAATTAAAATTAATTAAATAATGTATGCACCGTGTTTGGAATTTGTCAAGAATTGCATGAAGTATAATAGTATACTAACAACGCACTTGTTAGAAGACCCACTAGTGACCATTATATTAGGTATAAGGAACATGACATATATAAATTATTTTTTTTCAGAATTTTTTTTTTCAGGATTAGGGTTAGGGATAGGGTTAGGGATAGGGTTAGGGTTAGGATAGGGTTAGGAAAGGGTTAGGGATAGATAGATATCAATTTGCGCGAAAATCCCCGGAAAAAATTAGCGGGTCGCCCGTACATATGTTAGTAGTCGACCCTCTAGAGGGTCTCGTAACAAGTGCCACTAACAAATAGTAGTGAAACTGTTAATAGTCATGCAGAAATTTGTTGAAAAATATGTGTAATAGTGTTATAGAAGAAAACATTTTCATTTGAAAAACTAATTATGTCAAATTAATTAATTAATTAATATGTTAATTGTCTATGGTAATGCATTAGCAAATTGCCGTTTGCTCATTCCTTTGTATGTGTCGTTGGTGCAACAGCTGGAGGCTCCAACAGTTGTCAGCCATTATATGTATGTCCCATCTTCCTTGATATCTCTCCTCCATCACCCTCATATCCTGATGGAACCTCTCGCCTTGTTCCTCACTGAAGTCCCCAAGGTTACCTGGAAATTTGTCTAAATGACTGTGCAGGTAATGTACCTTGATGCTCATATTTGTTCCACTGTTTCCACTGAAGTTAGCTAGCATATCTTGCACCTGTTCTTCGTAATTTCTCGTTTTATTACCTAAGAAGTTCCTGACAACTGAAACAAAACTGTTCCATGAAGAAGCTTCAAGGTGATTTCGATCGTTGATGAGTTTCCAAATCTGAGGACCGTAAACAATCCCAGCTTCAGCTTCTCCATGCTCAATCCGGGGAATGATCTGCAAATATACTTGAAGCAATTGCCAGATTTGCCCAAAGCCTTAACAAATTGTTTCATTAAACCTAATTTGATATGAAGCGGTGGAGAATGATCTTATTTTTGTCAACCAGTGGCTTGCTGATGATATTTTCTTTCCCTATAGTCATGGTTTCCCTTGCAGGCCATGCCGCTCTTGTCCAATGATCTTGCTTTGCCCTGCTCATGAAGCATGAGTATTTTGTGTATCCTGACTGCTATCCAAGCAAGAAGTTTACCATTTTTAGATCAACACAAATTGACCACTGATGCTCATAATAACGGACTTTCTGCAATACTGTTTTGATATTTATTCTCATACTCTTCTTTAAGTGTTGTTGAGTGAGCAATGGGAAGAGATGCATAACGGTTACCATTGTGTAACAGAACGCATTTCAAGCTTCTGATGGAACTGTCTATAAAAAGACGCCAGTCTTCGGAATGGTAGTCTTGTAGTCCCATTTGGAGCAGAAGTCCAGGGATGTCATTACAGTAAACAAGATCTTCCTCTTGGCTGAAATATGGAAGAAGAAACTCTACTCTTTTCAGATAAAATATTATTTTAACTTCTGGTTTGAGAAAATTTCTTCATTGAGCCTGGACGCTAAAAGCTCAGATGCTTGCTTGGACAGATTTAGGTCTCGTATTAGGTCATTGAATTCTTCTTGGCTGAATGGTTGAGGTGTTGAAGAAATAATCGCTTCCACTGTTTTCACCTGCCAAAAACTCCAGATCTTGCCCCTCGTAGGAGTCTGATGGTGAAAGCTCTAATAATCCAGTAAACACTGGCATAGGAGCTTCACTGCAATGTGGAATTGGTCTCCTTGCAGATTCAAGAGCAGGATAATCCCACTTAGATTTCTTGTGGCGATTGAAGCCTTTAACATTAACAATACAAAAATAACAATCACCTAAATGGTCTTTCGGCTCTCGCCATACTTTTGGTACACCGAAACTTAGACTTTTCTCACCATTTGTCCACTGCCGTAGGCTCTCCACATAGTTTTTGCAGACCTTATGGAGAACCCAAGACATGTCTTGTCTCCCAGCTTCACATCGAAATAAGCCAAATATGCCTGCTGCACAAAGTCGGTTATATTTCTTCTTTGCTTTTTCAATCATGTATTGTCCAGAGATGTAACAGAATACATTCTGATTATTTTTGCAGCATCTTCGTGATGAACTCATGATGTCTTTAGAAAGCAGAGATAAAATAGAAAAAAAAACCAAGTTATAACCTGGTATAGTTTAATTAAACAACAGACACCAAACCTATTGCATTTGTTTTACACAAAGGGTACAATCATATTTTCAAGGGTGTCCAATATCTCAGAAACTAGAGCCAATTCAGCAAAAGCAGTGGCAGTTTTGAAATCAGCACCCATGAATTGCTATAAATTCATTCAAACATTCTTGGCAATTCACAAAAATTTTTTTTGTTGGGCTGTGTTATTGGTATCTGCCGGCCATGCAAAAAATACACAAACAACTTTTGTGCTACAGAGGTGGTACCATGGTCAATGAAGTTAAGTCAAGACCTTGTGGTGGGGATGGATTTGGTCGGCACACAACGCTATTCCACCCTGTCAAACTTAATCTCTACCAGCCTACCATTTCTGGAAGACAGGTAGTGCATAATACCACCTTTCTCTCTCTCTCTCTCTCTCTGCAGTGGCGGGAAAGACCCTTGCCATTCTGGCCAATCGGCAGAACACACACTCTGTTGGTCTGGGTAACACACGCCCTGCTGGTCTGGGTAACACACCCTGTTATCAGTCATAGCTTGTGTCGCCAGACACGCCGAGAAGGGGGAATTGTCAGGGGGCCCGCATCTGTAAGTAAGCCCGGCCGCCCCGACCATGTCAATTTTTCACGACTTATTGTTTATTACGGGACCCGCAATGATGTCCTGCCCTGGGGCTCCGCAGACACTCGGCACACTGGGGTGTAGCTTACCGAACCTCAAAGCGAACAACAGTTTGAAAACATGGGGAAATCAGAAAATAATTTGATAATGTATGTGTATAAACGAATACATTTTAAAAATAAATTGTATTTTAGTTAACACCTGTATATTAGTGGTAATTTTTCTGACACAATGCATTCCACTTTTGTCTTAAAATCTTTAAATTCACTGCAAAAAAAACACGCGATACATTTTGTTTCCACACATCCGTGGAACCCAGTGATAATAGCCATAGCGTCAATGTGTACTCTCATTAAATAGCTTCAAAAAAGATGTTATATTTTTAGATATATGTGAAAAACGCTACATAATGTGACATGTTGTAGCTGACGGATATTGTTCAAACAAGAAAATGTTTTTATCAGTGTTTTATTACATTTAATGGTCGTAGAGAAGTAGACTACACTGACATGGAACCAGCTTTACAGCATCAATGTGTATCACTTGTCAACTTGGAGAGATTATTCTATTAAGAAAAATAATGGTTACTAAGTGAAGGTACGTGGATATTTCAGTAATTAGGTTATATTAATTTATTCGAATTATTGTTAGGATGATTTTAAACTGATTAAAGAATAAAAGTGCACTTTAAGGCCTATTTAAAGTAAACATAGAAGCCTATCAGTCTCAATTGTAGTGTTATTCCATATGTAACAATGAAATAAAAGCTACAAATATATTTATGGTGCATATCCTAATCTTATTACTATACTTCTATATTGTATGATAAGTGGTCTATTCAAAAGTCTATTAGACTATACTATACTAATAATATATTTTGAAAAAGTAAACAATAATAAACTAATTTTTTTATTGACCCCAGAGTTTGCCAGTTTTGGTATTATGCAAAACATATTGATCTATGATGGTTTTATTCAAGATCAACTTTTTTCTTTCACTTACAAAATCAGATTAAAACATTTATTTAGGTACCTTAAGAATATGTAGATTTATTTTTATTTTTAGGGAACAGAATAATTGAATGGATCAATAAAGTTTCAAAAACATTGTAATACTCCAATAACATTGAACTGTCTAAATGAAAAATGTACATCATTTTGATTTTTAAAATACATGTGCTATTTTATTATATTATATGTAGAATAAGAAATGTATTTTTTTAATGATATTAACACTTTTTTAGGTACCCTAAGTACCTTTGTTTATTTTTATTTCAACGGTGGAACAAAATAATTGAATGGCTGAATACAATTTCAAAAATATTGTAATATTACAATAAAATTATAGAAAAAAAGAAAAATGTACTTCATTTTGATTTTAAAATACATGTAATATTTTTTTTATTAAATTTAGAATAAGAAAGTTATTTTTTTAAATGTTTTTAATGCCAGTAGTTATTAATTTAAAATTGAACCAATTTTTTTTACAGGTTCTGCAACCATCTATCATCCTCCTCATGTGAATGACCAGAGCAAATTTTAACCATTTATAATGTCAGCAGCACTGACCTGCAGTGCTCATTGAGATAGCAAAAAAGTCCATAATGAGGAGTTGAAGACAAATCTGGATTTTGCTGGTTGATGAGCCCAAAGCAACAAAGCACATACACTGACTGGCCTTTCACATCCACTTACATGCTTTCGGTTGAATATGTTTTAACAGGAGATGGTTTTAAGAAGGCAGTCGACAAGAAAGCCCTTTTACATCCATATGGTAGCTAAATTTACTAGGGACAATCTCCCTAATAAAACTACTCACAACTACTGGGCAAACAAGTAATGAATTGTGGCACCTTACTAGGAAAGGTGGGCTCGCAGTAAGTAATTTTGGTATTATGATAAATGCTAAAAAGCACAACAATATACTTGCAATGGTATTTAATCCTACACCTCAAGTACATTCAATTTTGTAGGAGCTGAGGCAATTAGTATTTTCACTTCCATAACAAACCTTTCAGTCATTCAAACTGGAATATGGCAAGAGGAAAGAGGATATCTAGTATGGCTGAAGGAAAGTGAATGTCTTGGAGGTTCTGCTGATGGGCTGGTGAAGCCATAATTGAAGTTTTCATGGAGAGACTATACTATAGACAATGCTTTTTATAGCCTTTATATATTCTTCAAAAATGTGTGATACTGGTACTGTACTCTTATATTTAAACAATTTCAAAATAATTATGTTAGACTGGTGTATATATTATGATTGCATGCAATGTTTCTCACCTTTATCAAGAATTTCTGTAAATTTCATTATTTGACTATTCAATAAAGACTAAAGGCGGTTATTATATCTTTCTTGTTTATTTTCCATACAAAAAAAACATTATCTTCTAGTTCAGTGTCTTAATAAAATTGGCAGTTTTAGACCCTATCTCTTTAATCTTTAACTTGGTCTTTCTTGTTAAAGAAAGAGTTTTTGTTTCTTAGAAAGATTCAGATCCCATATCATTAGTCCCATTTCTAGCTTGACACGATCACAGCCTGGAAAGTTGTTTGTCCTGTTGTCTAAGAAAAAAAATTGAAGCAACAAGTAGTTTTACAAATATAAAAATGTAATATTAGACTATTAACAATATTAACATTAACAGACCAGCACAAAACTCAATAAGTTCATTTAGTACATAATAACATATAATGAATCAAAATTGACTATATATTAATATAATAATTAAGTAGTCTGGTATGGTACGATTTCCACAAGTAATATTAAATCATTTTTCAATGTTATCATTAAAGTGTAAAGACAGTATATTATCCTTACGTAATACAATTTATCGCGAAATACAGTAGTTAAAACAATATGTTTACAGTAAATTCTTTACATATTTTTTTGGTCACTTTTATAATGATTTCAGTCCCATTAATGATTAAGATACAAATAGAAACAAGACAGTCACTCACATCATACCTTACCTTATTAGTATTAGTGCCATCCATTTCTGAAGTAAAGTTTTAGCTTATCACCATCAGAAAAGCAAAAAAAAATGAACAAGTTTCACGTTCCGGTCAATGGTTACAGTCTGGAGCAATATATTGTACCATTCTTTATGATAATATTCAATATTTTAAAAGCAATAATAGACATCTACATGTATGTCTATGAAAACATCACTATCGGGCGAGTATGGTTGGAACCAAAATGGCGCTTGTGACGTCAGACTTTCACGCCCTATTTAATCTCATTAGATGCAGATTAATAATTAGAATCCAATGATATAAGTTTGAATCACATCGTAAGTCGCTTAGTGAAGCAAAGAAGAAAATTCACTTGAGGTTGCTATATGCCTTTGTTAAAACCCCTTACAAGTTTAACATGCTCTAACTATAAAAGGGAATAAAGCTAGGCAATCAAACTTCCCAGTTATTATTTTTTGAATGTAGAATTTGAAAATATAAAAATAAATTACGTCATACAAATAGATAAAAACTTACAAAATGTTAAACTTACCTTATGTACCATATGAATAAAAACACCTCCAAAGGAAATACAACCACGCAAAAAGTAAATAGCAAAGATAATAAGGAAGTCTTCTTTCAAATAAAGTTGATTTGTAATGATACGATCGCACAATAAGAGAGCATTCCTCCAAATAACAGGACGACATGTGCGGCGCGCCATACGTTCTGCCGCCATGTTTGGTCATTTCCGGAGCTGTTGAAAATCTTATCAGAAATAGGTTTATCGAAGTACCTAACATAGTTGTGGTCTTAATATTTAATAATTTTTGACACTGCCTACCTGTTTCCTTTAAAATATGTTCTTTTATCAGCCATTTGTTTACATGCATGCTTAACATTCGGGAAACATCTTGCTTTTCATTCTCATTTAGTTTCCTTCTTTTTGGTAGATGTTCAAATATTACCTAAATGCGAAAATATTAAAAAATTTTTTGATTTGTACCACATACAGCTGTAAATATCATAATATGAATACGATTAAAAAAATTATTGAAATATATTTACCTTGTCTATGATATGGTTATGCTCTTGAACTATTTTGCTAACCTCTAATTGCTTTCCATCTGCTGATGCTTTAAACCACAATCCAAAAGGACAATCTGTCTTGTAAGTACTGTAATAGAATTCTTGGATTAATGTTAAAGTTTATTTTTTCAATGTGGGTTTTTTTTATTTTCTTATAGTTAGTTATAAATTATTATATTAATTAATTATTTAAAAATGTATTAATTATGAACCTTTGTTTTGGCCTCGTTCCTGTAGAACGACTCTTAAATCTTCTTCCACCATGATAACATGCAAAATGAATGGAGTAGTAGATTAGATCCTCTTTTAAATGTCTTTTCATGCCTCTTTTTTGTGCCACAGCAATTGTTCTGCTGCTTCGTTTGTACAATGAAATAAATGAATCATTTTCGTAAGTTTTTATTTTTTTCTCTAACTCTTTAAAAGAGTCGAACCGATCTCCGATTTTTATCGCCATTATGCACAGTGTTGCCAAATGTAAAATTGCATTTAAATGCCAGATATTAGAAGAAAAAATGCTAGAAAATGCTAGATTTTTTTTTTTTCAAGTGCTGAAAAAAATGCAAAAAGTATTTTTACTTACTAATTATGTTTTATTAATGACAACCTCAATAAAATGTCATTATAAGATCAAAGGTCAGGTGGCACATCGTATGAATTATTTTTTTATTAAGTAGTACTAATCTTTATATCCAATTTAGCCTCATATTTCTTTAGAAAATTCAAGATTTGAGCAGCACTTTTTTGCCCGTTTGAGATAAATTTCACTGCAAGAATTCTTGAAAGTACTTTGTTTCTCTTTTTATTTTTCCCCGATTTTCATACCGCTGTTTAACTGCTCCAAATATAAAAAGGCTAAATTGGCAACATACTCAATATTGAGCAATTCAAAGGGGAACAGTCAAACTATACAAACACCTACCATATAACCAGACTTTGATGTAAAATTTGTAATGATGGAAAAAAACGTCTAAATTTTAGAGGTTTTTTTTCACACAACAATAATAGCCGACATAAAACATCACTTGTTGTCTCCGTAGCTGACAGGGTTAGATGGGTCAGATCGGGACACATTCCATTTACAGTACTGAACAATAGTATGGCACTGTCCAACACCGTACTGGTAGGCATACAGGCCCGTAGCGTGCGAGGGGGGGGGACAGGAGGACCCATAGATATATAAGACTAGATCGCTTATGCTTATTTAATAGAGACCGAAAAAGTGTTGTATTCGAGACCCCTACTTTAAAAAGAGAAGAGTACTATTCTGTACCGTTCTTTATGTTTTACCGAAAAAGATTTCCTTCCTTTTAATTAAAAAAAAAATCCCCATTCATGCTAGAGGTTGGCGCTTTTAAAATCAACTGATGTGTCCGAAAAAATTATATTTGACGGTTAGTAATAATATAATCAAACAACCGGGTACACAACACGAAGGCATTTTATTCAAAGTTAATTGAAAAAAAAGTTTTTGAAAATTTGTCAAGAAAAACAATGCAACATGTCTTCTGCTATTTATTTCGGTTACTTAAGGTTTCTATGCGTACTACATCATCAGGTTATACAGAATTGTACTCTTCTCTTTTTAAAGTTATGGTCCGCACTATGCATAGCCCATAAGCGATCTAGTCTTATATATCTATGGGGGGACCTGCCTCCCCTGCGTTTTGTCTGCCCCCCCCCACTGTTTATTTGTTCTACTTAGTAAAATATATTACCTGCCCCCCCCCCCTGCTATTGCCTGCCCCCTGCTGTAGAATTTTCACGCTACGGGGCTGTAGGGATAAGGCATAAAATTAATATTTCTTGCAGCTAACCAACTATGGATATGTCTGTACTTTGCAGTGACTTGTTGACTTAGGCAATCGTTGATAATAATCTTGACCAATATTTGAGCATAAGCCTACACAAAAATGAGAACTTATTAAAAGTAGCGAATTGGCCGCTTCATGTTTACTATAAAAATAACATCCCGCATACTGTGGCATATCTTGAAGTAGACCATACACTTTTGTTACTTCAATGTATTCACTGCAGCTACTCTTGATGTCTATATCTTCTGTTTTTCGTGACCTTTCAATGTTACATGTACAACTGATAACTTTTTTTTTTCATCGTAATGGACATGCTGCAAAATCGCAGATCACAGATGTAAATTTATAACTACTGAAAAACCACAATAGGTTCTTAAATTTGATTGAAGGGCTGGACCAAGAGCAGATCACTGGAGTGTTTATAATACTTTGTCTGAGCTAACATAAATGTAAATGTTATCAATGTAAATGAAAAAAGGAGAGTGTACTGCGGGTCAAATCAAAACGTTTAACGGACGTAGATTGCCCTTGTCTGGTTTAGAAGCTGAACATTGTTTTCAAGATTACTATTTCGGAGACCCGCCTAGCTCGGCGCCCTGTGGATAATTATTAAAATAAACACATTTAACTCCATAGTTCGGGAATTTTATTTATTTACTTTTGTTATTTAGTAATTACATTACAAATTAGGCCCATGCCCATACAATGTATGCTGCAACATAATCATACATTCTTTAAGTTTTTTTTATATGTATCTATAAAATTAGGTATATTCATGGTGGGGTCGGAAAATAAAAATGCCGACAAACTTGCTTTTAAAGAGCAGCATAGTAAGATACAAAGGCAATTTTTATTTTGTCCAAACCAAATAAAAGCTACCGGTACCGTAGAAGTGGTGTGTGTGTTAGTGCAGTGGTCCCTAACCTTTTTCTCGCCGCAGACCGATCGACATTTGATAATTTTACCGCGGCCCAAGAGGGGTAGGTGTCGCACTATCCTGAGAGAAATACTGTATCATTTTTACTTAGTAGCATTCAAAAGTCAAATGATCGAAATAAATATATTCAGTCAATTTAAAATACAGCTTAAAACAATTCATAGACTTAGAATTAGGTAGCAAAATTATTTTAAAATTCTCGCAATTAAAAATGGGATGTGGTTGGTGATAAATAAGTTTTGCATGTGCGCCCAAAAATTTATTATGCTGACCAGGCTTGCGGAGCCGAGGAGCCGGGAGCCGCTACTTTTTGCCGGAGCCGGAGCCGAAAAAATCTGGCGGCTCCACGGCTCCCAAATGCTTTTTTTTTACAGCAGAATTTATTTTTTTTTTAGCTTTAAAATTCCAAATTTGTTTGATTGTTTGCCTCCTACAATTTGAAATGTTGTTATTTTTACAGTAACAGCGTTAAAATGATAGTGTGCACGCACATCACCACAAGAAATCTTGAACGGGGAATCGTTTTGTGTTCTTGTTTACCGTCCGAAATTACTTTAATGGCATGTTATTTTGTTATATATAAAGTTAAAACAGTTTTATTTCATAGAATAATTGTATCAATCATTTAAAATAAATTTTTACTAAGACGACAAATAGAACGCTACATTTCGTATTATTTTTGACCGCGAATCAGGCCCGTAGCGTGTGTGGGGGCCAGGGGGCTTAGCACCCCTTGCGTTTTGTCTGGCCCCCTCTGCTTATTTGCTCTACTTAGTAAAATGTATTACCTGCCCCCCTGCTATTGCCTGGCCCCTGTTGTAGAATGCCTGGCCCCTGCTGTCAGGCACGCCGAAGGGGGGGCAGGGGGTCATTGCCAGGGGGCCCGCATCTGTAAGGGGGCCCGGCCGCCTCGACCATGTCAATTTTTCACGACTTATTGTTTATTAAGGAGCCCGCAATGATGTCCTGCCTTGGGGCCCTTGTTGGCTCTCGGAGCCACTGCCTGCTGTAGAAATTTCACGCTACGGGGCTGCCGCGAATTTGTAATAGACTAAAAACAAAATGGTCGCTTTCTGTATTTAACAATTTTAGTATAAGCAGAATATCTGAAATAGAGTAGATACATTTATAAGGCTGTGGCTATACGGACCCGGGTCCCAATAAAATCCGATTGTTATTCGGACCCATGGCAAATATGCACTAAGCTTAGCTATATTTAAACTTTATTAGACGGAAACCGAAAAAATAATAATACAGAGTCCGCTTAGTGGAACCCTAGACACTGAGTAACGATTAAATCATACAATTCAAACAATTATAAAAAAAAAATAATAAAGTTTATGTATAGCTAAGTTAAGTGCATATTTGCCACGGGTCCAAATAACAATTAGCGTTGATTGGGACGGGGTCCGAATAAAAATCGGAGTTTATTGGTACCCGGGTCCGAATAGTCACTTCGAATTTATAAATAATAAATATAAATACTGAAGTCTTTAAAATATTTTAAATAATGTATCATTTTACTATTTTCTAATTTGATCATTGAAATAACTTTTTATTACTTATGAAAATGGCGACTAGTGAAACCTCGGTCGAAAATAATGATATGATTCTGGATGCACTGAAATGGTTTGTTTTTAGTAAAACCGACATGCGTATATTTTTCACGTTCCTGACTATGGGGCAGCCCCGTAGCGTGAAAATTCTACAGCAGGGGTCAGGCATTCTACAGCAGGGCCAGGCTATAGCAGGGGGCAGGTAATACAAATAAACAAAACGTCCCCCTGCCCCCCCTGCACGCTACGGGCCTGCTATGGGGGTGAACGCGACAATATTTGCATAACTTTTTATCAGCGGCATGTTTGCGTGGCGCAATTACAAAATTTTTTTCTCGTGTGATACTATCTTATTAGGGAGCCGGAGCCGTCATATTTGTGGGAGCCGGAGCCGGAAAAAATTTTGGCGGCTCCGCAAGCCTGATGCTGACCTGCCCAAATGTGTGTATATTTTCTTTATTTTTCACCATGTACCGCATTCAATAAATGCTTATTGAAACATTTTTTCCTCTTTTGATTATAAGTTTACATTGATTTTGTTAGGAATCAGTAACAAAAGTAAATATATATTAAACAAATATACTTCACCATAGTGCAATATATTTAACCAGAAAAAGTATATATTGTTTATTGAAAGTATACTTTAAATAAAAAAAATATCGATAAAGTATAAAAATACAATTTCAGCGAACAAGTAGAAAACATGCTAAACACTTCGGAAAGGAAAATATTTAGGAAATTATAATGGTCCAGTAAAGGAAAATATCGAGTGGAGAGTGGAGAAGTATAACCAATTCAGAGATGTACAATCTGTACGAAGAACCAAATATAACTGCTGAAATCAAAATGAATAGGTAGGGCAAAAAAAAGAATGGAAAACAACAGAGGTCCAAAAGCAATATATAAGGCAACGCCCAATGAGAAAAGGCCTAAAGGCAGACCAAGAAGCAGATGGTAGGAGGAAGTGGAGAAAGACCTTAAAGTCATAGGAGTGAGAGAGTGGAGAAAGAAGACCATGGATCGGGAAAAGTGGAGAAGAGTAGTATGGCAGGCCAGGGCCCTAAAAGGGCTGTAGAGTCAAAGGAAGAAGAATAAATATACAATTAGACGTGCATCTTTATATATAGTATGAGATATATACAGAGAAAAAATAAATACACAGTTATCTCCCTTTTCTCCCCCCTACGGTGTCGGCGGATGATAGAAAACCGACACCGGTGTCGGCGGCTGATGGATTGTCGACACCGGAGTGAAAGATTATATTTGATTATGCTATACTTGATTGACTAAGGCCTACAAGCCGGAAAGGAGGCCGCCCATAAAGTACGTCACGCTATTTTTGACCATTTTTGATCCCCTCCCTCCCCCCGTCACAAAGTGTCACAAATCTCGGGACCCCCTCCCCCTAAAGTACGTCACACTTTCAAAAAGAATTTTAATTAACAACTAATTAAAATTTAATCGAAAACTTAAACGCACTTCACTATTAAACTGCCTTAAAATATAAATATTAAAAGAATTATCAGATTATTATATAAGTTTACTAGTAGAATAGCTAATTGTCAACAGTTGTCACAGTTATTCTTTGAAACAGTAACTCAATCAACTGAATTTGAAAAAAAAAATTGCAAAAATTAGACTTAACAATTATATAATAAACATCGTTTATCTGCTACCTTTTCATTTACAATGAGTGAGGGTCAACTTTGAGATAATCTTCCGATTATGCATTCTATTGACACAGGCAGGGCCGCTTTATCCACTAGGCACAGTAGGCACTGTGCTTAGGGCCTACGGACCTTTCAAGGTCCTACGAAAGCCAGAACATAAAGTGAAAACAAGTTCAGAATGCCAGTAAAATTTAATGTTTGTCTCATCGTTGACCGAAGATACGTTTTTATCAATTTGAGTTCAGAAAAGGAACGCCCCCCCTCCAGCACTTGTTCCAAAAAATTGAAAGATAGTTCCAGAAAGCAATATTTACATTTGGAAAACTTGTCACCAACCTATTCTGTATTTGTGCTGTAAGCATTTCAGCCACAGTTTTCTTGTCAGCAAACATCCATGAGAACAAAAGAAATTCATTAGTAAATGCCTCTTCCAGATCTGATGGCAGTGATGGGTACATCTCAATTACTGACTTGGCTTTCGAAACTGTTTGATCAATTGACATAGATTTGTCCAGGAGAAAGTTGAGCCTTTCATGTAGTGCTGTGTACTGTGTAGGCTGCTCGCCGTTTTCCTCTCAGTAAAAGTCTATCTATCTATCATAACATAAAAGTCTGAGGACGGAATTTTACACTGGGACTCATACTTAAAACTGGATCATTATCATCCACAACTTCATCATGAAATCGGTGTCGCTGACATTTGCGTTGTGTACATTCTTTATAGTCCATTTGTGAGAGCTCTTCTGCTATACCTTCGTACTTTTCAAATTTATCGCGTATATAATGAAAGTAAGAACAAAACTGACATACAAGTTGATGAAGTTCTTTAACTCAATCCCATGCTCCTGTAGAGCTATGTTGACAATATCAATTTTTTGGAACAAGTCTTTCAAAATCACACTTATTAGCGCTGTCTCGAAATGGTCCAACTTCTCTATGCAATTGGAATGAACAGAAGAAAACCTCTACAACAGTTCCACTTTTGAGAACATAGTGAACAACAACTGCCAACTGATCCACATAACTGATGTCGATACTGATTCCATAATATTTAGCATTCTTAATTTCAGACAGTATCTGCGTCAATACTTTGGATCCCATTAACTCAATAAATTCATCATATTTACTGGTAGAAAGATATGATACATTCCCCCTTCCGGGGTTTCCATGTCTCTCAATGTGTTCCTGTAGAAAGGGATCAAATTCAGCTAAAAGGTCAATGCAACCAAATAAATTTCCATTGTTATAACAGTTATGTAAATGGCTGTCACCGCGAAAAGCTAAAACTCTTTTAGCAAGAAATCTTATCACAGCAATTATTCTCTTGATAACATCATTCCAGTATTTGCACAATTTTCGCTTCTCCTTTTGCAGTTTTTCGTCAATACTAGATATCTTTTGACATTCTAACATCCTTGACAGAGCAGCATAATAACTTCTTAGATGTGCAGTTATCTCCCAATCAGCTCGATCACTTGAATAACTGTATTCTTTGTCATGCAGCTCATGCTTCAAATCGGCATCTCCTACTGACCCTGTAGGCAAATCAAACACAGCAGTTTCAGCATGACCCATAACAGAATTTGCAGATACCTTTTCCTTTGTAACATTTGTTTCTATTGTTTCACTTTTTTTCTGCACAGTGGGCCAACATTATTTCTGGTATTGTGGGATTGTTGGTGCACATTGTGGCCTAAGAAGTAAATGAAATCTCATTTTCACTAGTATTACTAGTTTTACCAGTAATGCAATCAGTGTCTCTGCTAATAAATTGCAGCAACTAACCCCGAATTTTTTGCAATGCTTTTTCTTTCTCCTCCTTTTTCTTCCGCTTCTTAAATCCTCTCACGTGTTTTTTCTTGTATCCATCAGACATGGTTATTTAAAAGTACTTTCGTTACTTTTAAAAATTTTGTAAGAAAAACGAAGCGCACGATTAACGATAAACAACGAATGCGAAGCGCATGATGTAACACCGGAATTACTACGTCATCACTGCATAGAGTCTACATAGAATAATTAACAATGCGGAAAGTTTATTTAGATTTCAAATCGCAAAGTGGTGCGGGTGCATTCTTGAAAAAATATTAATAAAAATTACATTATAAAAAATATTTTATAAAAAACAACGTTTTTCTTGCGTACTAAAAAGCAGAAAATAATTTTTCTATGAGCCTGAGAAAATTTATGAATAAATTTTTCACAGTGTAATAGACTTTATAAGAGCTTCTAATTTTTATAAAACGAAAAACGTTGGGCGCGTGAATTTTATATTATGTGAATGTTTGTATTTTTGTATCAGAATCATCAAATGTTAACAATTGAATCCCAAAAGAATTATTACAGAAGGTTTACGAAATATCACGATATTGCAGATCATCTATTAGAACGTCGATAACAAATTGCATATGAGTATGTAAATTAATTCTAGTGCCTTATACCTAAACTCATTCTATAGAATTTGATACTTGTAAAGTCAATTGAATCAATATATTAAACAGGTTTTCATTTATAGAAATTAGAGTATGTTAGAAAGGTCTGGATGTTTGTGTTCGGGGGGGGGGGGGCGAAGAAAGCTTGCAAACGTAGAGGGGGGGGGGTTTGGGGAGGGGATCTCAGTGAGTCCCCTTCCCAATAAATTTTTAGCAGTTTATTTATTCTCTGTTTGTTGAAATAAAATATTCCATTATTCATAATTGTCTCAGTTATTTAAACAAACTATAACGCTGTTCCATAACTAATTCTTTTGTTGGTTTGCCAGAAGGTACATCTCAGGCAGAATGCCTTCCGTCTTTTAACCAAATTGTGGCATACAACTTTGCATCAAAATATTGAAGTGGTTGACCATTAATTTTAATTAACAGCAAATGTTTGATGGTTTCGACTTCTAATGCATTGCCAAGAGATGTGTGTTAAATTCATTGCACTGAATCCTCTCTCGCATTCTGCGCAAGATATTGGCAGAACATTTAATCGCTTATAAAAATCATTAAGTTCTGTGTCAATTGGTGTACTATGGCTGAAGTATGACATGCTTCAATTGGTGTACTATGGCTGAAGTATGACATGATTCAATAGGTGTACTATGGCTGAAGTATGACATGCTTCAATTGGTGTACTATGGCTGAAGTATGACATGCTTCATTTTTCTAAAATTTGCTAAGTTCCATAGTTTCACGATCTCCATACAACACAAGTTCTTCAGAATTTTTTGGCCAGTTTGCTTTACATAAAACTATCTGCAAACAACCGGACGAGTGTTTTTTTTACAGAGTTTTTAGCAGAAATAGTGTTGCGTAGTTCAAATCAGCTGATTTTGTCTGTGTTTTTCATCTAATATTTGTAGTAATACTATAAAATCAATTCTCTACTTTAGGCTACCCTTAAGAAAAAATCAGTGCCGGGGATGAAAAAAAAATTCTGCAGAGCCGGGGATAAATGTCATCCCCGGCAGGGATGAAATTAATTAAAGCAGAGCCGGGGTTGACAGTCCTCAGTGCCGGGGATATCCCCGGCATCCCCGGCGGTAAATCGAGCACTGCTGCCGAGCTATAATACTATCAGACAGTGGTTCTACAACTGCTGCCGAGCTATAATACAATCAGACAGTGGTTCTACAACTGGTGGTGAGCTATAATACAATCAGACAGTGGTTCTACAACTGCTTCTGAGGCATAATACATTCAGACAGTGGTTCTACAACTGCTGCTGAGCCATAATACAATCAGACAGTGGTTCTACAACTGGTGGTGGGCTATAATACAATCAGACAGTGGTTCTACAACTGGTGGTGAGCTATAATACAATCAGGCAGTGGTTCTACAACTGCTACTGAGCTATAATACATTCAGACAGTGGTTCTACAACTGCTGCTGAGCCATAATACAATCAGACAGTGGTTCTACAACTGCTGCTGAGCCATAATACAATCAGACAGTGGTTCTACAACTGCTACTGAGCTATAATACAATCAGACAGTGGTTCTACAACTGCTGCTGAGCCATAATACAATCAGACAGTGGTTCTACAACTGCTGCTGAGCCATAATACAATCAGACAGTGGTTCTACAACTGCTACTGAGCTATAATACAATCAGACAGTGGTTCTCTAAACGTTTTCGATTCGCGGCTTACTAAGAGACTATGTACGATTTTTTGACACGACCCCCCCCCCCCCCGAAGTAAAATAAATTAAAAGATTAGACCAAAATTAGTCACATGTAAGTAAGTTGTATCTCATGATGTTTAATACAAGTGAAAGTTTGGTCTAGTTGCGCCTCTGCTCGGTAATACGCGATGATTAGGGGATTGCCAATACCAGCGCACATATATATAGTTCGTCCATCGTATTCGATGAAGACCATCTAGTCATCAGAGGTTGGAGTGTTGGTTGGTGGGTGTCGGTGTGTGCGCAGATGGCTGACTAGTCCAATCCTTGCGTGGAAATGTCTATGACAGTGGGGACAGGGAATGGTGGCTGTCAGATGGTGGTCGGCAGCGCGAGCTTTGCGAACCAGGCGTCGCGTTTCAGCAGCAACAGTTCTATTTGCCTCACATAACCCAGCGCCTATGTGAACAGAGTGACGCCACAAAGCTCTGTCCTGGGCATCTTCCTCCCAGCAATCAGGATCCATGTTGAAAGCCTTCAAAGAGGACTTCAGCGTGTCCTTGTAGCGCTTTTTCTGGCCTCCGCGAGAGCGCTTTCCCTGCTGCAGTTCTTCGTAGAAGATCTTTCGAGGCAGTCGGTGGTCTGGCATGCGAGCGAGGTGGCCTGCCCAGCGAGGCTGAGAGCGCATTAGTATGGTGTAGATGCTGGACATGTTGGCTCTGGCAAGGACTTCAGTGTCGGGAACCTTGTCTTGCCATCTGATCCTCATTATGCGCCTGAGGCAGGTTTTGTGAAAGTGGTTGAGTTTCTTGGCATGGCGCTGGTAGACTGTCCAGGTTTCGCTTGCGTACAGTAGTGTTGGGAGGACGATGGCGTGATACACCTTCAACTTGGTGGGTAGGCTGATACCTCTTCTGTTCCAGACGTTGGAGTGAAGTCTACCAAAGGCTGCACTGGCTTTGGCGATTCGTGCGATAACTTCGTCGTCCATTACAACACAACGAGAGAGAGAGTGCTGCCAAGGTAGGTGAATTTCTCCACCGTGTTCAGTCTCTGGCCGTTAACGTGGATGTTGGGGTCAATGTATTGTTTGCCTGGGGCTGGTTGGTACATCACTTCGGTTTTCTGTGTGCTGATGGTGAGACCAAAGTTGAGGCATGCACGTGAGAATTGATCGACGCAGTGTTGCATGTTGGTTTCTGAATCTGCGTTTAGAGCGCAGTCGTCGGCGAATAGGAATTCTCTCGTGGTGTCCGTCAGGACCTTTGTTTTGGCTTGGAGCCTTCTGAGGTTGAATAGGCCACCATCAGTGCGGTATCTCAGCCCAATGCCCATCTCACTGCCTTTGAAGGCATCTGTCAGCATTGCGGAGAACATGAGACTGAATAGGGTCGGCGCTAGGACGCAGCCCTGTTTCACTCCATTTGTGACTGCGAATGGTTGGGATGCTTCACCGTTGTCCTGCACCCTGGCCTGCATGCCATCGTGAAACTGTCGCACGATGGAGACGAACTTTGAGGGACATCCGTATTTAGCCATGATCTTCCATAAGCCATCTCTGCTGACGGTGTCAAATGCTTTGGTGAGGTCAACATAAGTAGAGTACAGATCAGTGTTCTGTTCCTGACATTTCTCTTGGAGCTGCCTGGCAGCGAACACCATGTCAACTGTTCCCCGTTCTTTTCTGAACCCACACTGACTTTCAGGCAGGAGACCTTGTTGTTCCAGGTGTACGTTGAGTCTGTTGAGGAGGAGTCGGGCGAGGACTTTCCCTGCTATGGATAGCAAGGAAATGCCGCGGTGATTGTCACAGGCATGGCGATTTCCTTTTTTCTTATAAAGATGTATGATGGAGGCATCCTTGAAGTCCTGGGGTAGTGTCTCTGTTTGCCATATTAGAATGAAGAGCTGAAGGAGATTTTTTGTCAAAGCTTGGCCACCTTCCTTATAGATTTCTGCCGGGATGGCATCTGATCCAGGCGCTTCGCCGTTGGACAGCTGTCTAATTGCTGTGGTGATCTCAACAAAGGTGGGTGGATCAGCAAGTGTGGTATTAGTGGCGACCTGAGGTAAAAGCTGGATAGCTTCGTCGCTGATGGTAGACGGGCGATTGAACACGTTGTCGAAATGTTCAGCCCATCTCTGCAAATTTTTTTCCTTTTCTGTAATCAGGTGAGACCCATCTAAGCTGAGCAGCGGTGACGAACCGTTTGAAGTCGGGCCGAAGATTTCTTTCAGACCAGCATAGAAATTTTTCATGTCGTGCCTGTCAGCAAAGGCCTGAATCTCATCTGCCCTGTTGCTCAGCCATGTGTCTTGCATCTGGCGGAGTTTGAGTTGACAAGTTCTGCGCGTGTTGCTCAAAGCAACTTTCTTGGCCACAGACCCAGCGTCGTCCAAGTGTGTTTTGTGTGCGCGGTATTTCTCATCAAGAAGTAGCTTGATCTCCGCGCAGTTGTCGTCAAACCAATCCCGGTGGTGCCTGGGAGAAGGCCCCAGAAGTTCAGCGGCGGTGCTGTAGACGGTTTCGCGTAGTTTGGCCCAGGTTTCTTCCACGCTCAGGTTGTTCAGCTTCAACGAGTCTAGGCGTTCTTCCAGTGTCTGTTTTAGTGACTGCCTGATGGTTTCATCACTAAGTTTGTTAACGTTTAGTCGCTTCGGTGGCTTTGCTCCCTGAGGTCGTCTCTTAGGCAGGATGCGGATATTCATCTTAGACATAATTAGACGGTGATCCGTCCAGCAGTCTGCACCTCACATGGCCTTGGTCACACGAACGTCCTGCCTGTCCCTCTTCCTGACAATCACAAAATCTATGAGATGCCAGTGTTTGGAGCGAGGGTGCATCCAAGATGTCTTGTTGCGCGTTGGGAGGCAGAAGATTGTATTAGTGATGAGGAGTTCGTGCTGGGAGCAGAGTTGAAGTAAGAGAAGCGCACATAAATTGCAATTGAAAGCGGTGACGGTATGACGTAACAGCAGAAGAGAGTAGTGATGAAGCCGGCAAAAAGAACTGTGATCATTTTAATTGTTAATTGTTTATAAATGATTAAATGCTCTTTATTGAGCCTACGCCTGTGTGTTTGGTGATTGAGCTGTGAGAGCATTTAACACTTGTGTTAAAAAGTTGCAATTTTTCTCTAAAAATGTTCGGTAAGAATTGAAACTATCTTTTAGTAAAAGAGATATTTTTTTCAAGCCAACAGATCTGTGACCCGCGTTGTGTTGAGCCAGCTCGTCCCTGAAATCAAAATACAACACAATACAGTATATAGAACGGTTTTTTAAACTTAATTTTCTATCTCTTCTTACCCATCTGATGTTCCATCACGGATAGAATGATTTATCTGATGTTCCATCACGGTTAGGTTGATTTATCTGATGTTCCATCATGGATAGGTTGGTTTATCTGATGTTCCATCACGGATAGGTTGATTTATCTGATGTTCCTATCATGGATAGGTTGGTTTATCTGATGTTCCTATCATGGATAGGTTGGTTTATCTGATGTTCCATCACGGATAGGTTGGTTTATCTGATGTTCCATCACGGATAGGTTGGTTTATCTGATGTCCCATCACGGATAGGTTGGTTTATCTGATGTCCCATCACGGATAGGTTGGTTTATCTGATGTTCCATCACGGATAGGTTGGTTTATCTGATGTCCCATCACGGATAGGTTGGTTTATCTGATGTTCCATCACGGATAGGTTGGTTTATCTGATGTCCCATCACGGATAGGTTGGTTTATCTGATGTTCCATCACGGGTAGGTTGGTTTATCTGATGTTCCATCACGGATAGGTTGGTTTATCTGCTGTTCCATCACGGATAGGTTGGTTTATCTGATGTCCCATCACGGATAGGTTGGTTTATCTGATGTCCCATCACGGATAGGTTGGTTTATCTGATGTTCCATCACGGCTGGTTGGTTTATCTGATGTTCCATCACGGATAGGTTGGTTTATCTGATGTCCCATCATGGATAGGATGGTTATATCTTTATCAAAATCAAACCAGTTAGCTCTTACTACTTACATCAAGACCTAATTCAAGGCTACACAGGCACAACGTAGGACAAAGATAATTGGCAGGGTCGGAGCGATCGGCCTTGGTAAAGGACTCCACACGGAAAGGTGTGCAGAACAGCAGCAAGTCATCTTTGAATTTTTACATAATATAAAAAAAATGCGAAAATCTTATTATGTAATATAAGAAAAAAGATCCAGCATGGGAAGGGGGGGGGGGATAATACTAATGCTAATGACTATCCCGTAGATGGGGATTCCAATTAGATCAAATTTTGAGTCATGCTCAAATCAGGGGCTGAGAACTCCAATAGTAAACATCAACATTGAAAAAAGGGGCATTCCAAATACATGGCATTAGTAGAAAAAAAACAACCCAGTTATGGATTACTTTGGGACAAAGGTGTGGGGCGGATCGCAGAGTGGTGTAGATTGACTGTCGACCTGAGAATCCTGGGTTCGATCCTCGGTGAGAACCATGGGAATTAGGCCAAGTCATTGTTAAAGTTGTTTCAGTCTGAAAGTCCGCCCAGCTTTCAATGAGTACTTGACTTGAGTTTATTGACGTAAAGGCGGCTGGGCGTTATAGGCTCATCACTCAAACACTTTACATCCCGATATTACAGAAACAGATGAAGTCTACACTTCATCTGTCCCGATGGTTAATGAAATCTCCTTCTACGATACGATACGATATATATATATATATATATATATATACTATATATACTAGTTGCAAGTACCCGGCTTTGCCCGGGTTTAAAATAAGGTTTTCTGTTTACATTCTGTTTTCTACCTACCCCCTCTCTCCCTTCCTCTCTCTCGCCCTCCCTCCCCCTCTCTCCCTTTCCCTCCCTCCCTCTCCCTCCCTCTCTCCCATCTCTCCGTCCCTCTCCCATCTCCCTCTCTCCCCTCTCCCCCTCCCTCTCTCCCCCGTCAATCTCCTCCCTCCTCCTTCCCTCTCTCTCCCTCCCTGCCCCCTCTTTCTCTTTATCTCTTCCTCCCTTTTCTCCCATCATCTCCCTCTCTCCTTCCCTCCCCTCTCTCTTCTTTACTAACCTCTCTCTCCCTCACTCTTTATCTCTCTCCCTCCCTCTCTCCCACCCTCTCTCTCCCTCCCTCTCAATCCCTCCTTCTCCCTCCCTCCCTACCCCCTCTCTCCCTTCCTTCCTTTCTCTCTCCTGTCCATCTCCCTCCCTCTCTCTCCCTCTCTCCCATCTCTCTCCCATCTCCCTCTCTCCCCTCCTTCTCTCCCAACGTCCATCCTCCCTCTCTCCTTCCCTCCCATCTCTCCCTCCCTAACCCCTCTCTCCCTCCTTTCTCCCTCCCTCCCCTTTCCACCTCTCTCTCCCTCCCCCTCTCTCCCCCTTCCTCCCTCCCTCATTACCTCTCTCTCCCTGCCCCTCACTCTTTATCTCTCCCTCCCTCTCTCCCACCCTCTCTCTCTCCCTCCCCCCTCTCTCCCTCCCTACCCCCTCTATCCCTCCCTTCCTTTCTCTCTCCATCTCCCCATACTCCCTCTCCCATCTCCCTCTTCCCCCTGCTCCCTCTCCCATCACCCTCTCCCCCCTTTTCTCCCTCCCTCCCCTTTCCACCTCTCTCTCTCCCTCCCCCTCTCGCCCCCTTCCTCCCTCCCTCATTCCCTCTCTCTCCCTCCCTGCCCCCTCACTCTTTATCTCTCTCTCCCTCCCTCTCTCCCACCCTCTCTCTCTCCCTCCCTCCCCTCTCTCCCTCCCTAGCCCCTATCTCCCTCCCTACCTTTCTCTCTCCCATCTCCCCCTGCTCCCTCTCCCATCTCCCTCTCTCCCCCTCCTTTTCTCCCCCCGGTTCACCCCCCCTCCCTCCTCTCTCCCCCTCCCTCCCTGCCTCCTACCCTCCTTTCCTCTCTCTCTCTCCTCCTGCCCCCTCTCTCTCTTTATATCTCTCCCTCCCTCTCCCTCTCTCTCTCTCTCTCTCTCTCTCTCTCTATATATATATATATATATATATATATATATATATATATACATACTTATTATTATGGCTTCACACTTCTTCTAAAATCCTTCTTCATTCCTTTATCTTCCTCAAACTGTACAAAACAGGGAGCATGAAAAAACAACAACAATTCTTTGCATCACAAAGGCACAATACTGCACCAGCGCGCAAGTTCTATTCGAATCGGGAAATGACGTCACAGAGGAATTTTATTTATGGCGCCGTCGAGATTACTTTAATATAGTAAAATACTAAAATAAAAAAAAATTAATTACAATTAAACTACCCATCGAGATGAAACGAAACCTGTCCTATAACCTTCCCCATGTAATTATGTGTATGTGTAACAAATTTCACATTATTTGGTTATCTGGATCTTGAGTTATAAGGGAACAGACAGACAGACAGACAACAAATGCCTCTTATAAGTATAGAGATACTTATTATTATGGCTTCACACTTCTTCTAAAATCCTTCTTCATTCCTTTATCTTCCTCAAACTGTACAAATCAGAGAGCATGAAAAAACATCAACAATTCTTTGCATCACAAAGGCACAATACAGCACCAGCGCGCAAGTTCTATTCGATCATCGGCAAATGACGTCACAGAGGAATTTTATTTATGGCGCCGTCGAGATTACTTTAATATAGTAAAATACTAAAATAAAAAAAAATAAATTACAATTAAACTACCCATCGAGATGAAACGAAACCTGTCCTATAACCTTCCCCATGTAATTATGTGTATGTGTAACAAATTTCACATTATTTGGTTATCTGGATCTTGAGTTATAAGGGAACAGACAGACAGACAGACAGCAAATGCCTCTTATAGGTATAGAGATAAACTGACACAATCCAGTTTGGTTAAAGAAATGTTTTAAGATTCAGAGTGTTGAATTATCACTTGGTGTTTTATTTTTTTTTTAAACTTTGTTGAAATATACTTTCACTTTATAAATCAAATAATTTGTTGCAAATTTTATGCCCATAATGGAGTTATTCCTCTAACATTTATTACATTAATCTTAGTTTACTTTAACTTTCCCCCAAATTTTTATCTGGTGACTGACTATTCCATTCAATATTTTTGTTTTCATTGGACACATTTCACTTCTTACACCCACACATTTTCCCAAAACAATTAACTTCTGTATGGTGCAGGAATTTTTTTTTAATCTATTTAAAGTTTTATTATAATATGGTGACCAGACGTGCCAGTTTACCAGGAACAGTCCAGGTTTATTTTATTTTATCACCCGTCCCATCGTCCCTGAAAGGTCATGAGATGACCCGGCCTGTGGAGTTCATCAGTGTCAGAGTTCAATACCAGCCTCAGAAAGTATTCATGAAATTTTCACAGATCCCTTCTTGTACCGTTACACTTTCACCTGCGATACCTGGTAAACTTTGATAAAATAATATTTATTAAAACTCTAATACTCTGTTTACAAACTTAACTATTTGTAAACTGAATGAAATGACTAAAAGTGATACATATAGTTTCAAATGACAATCAATGGTATAAGTGAATGTATTGTCACCAAAGTATCATACCTGGTCACCTTACATTCACACAATTTGAGAAGCTCTGATTGAAATGCTTTAAGACTAATTCGTTAAGAATTAATCTCCAGTTTCATTGCTTAGATTATCACCAGACATTCCAAGCCGTCACTTTAGATGAGTTTATCTTGGTCATTTATTGTGTGGGAGGACCAACTGGTCAATAACTTGTCTTCATTTGTCCACTTTCTCCGTCTCACATCTGTGCGACACATAGACAACATTCACCGCAGACGGTTTAATTAATGAAATTACAGTGACGTCAGAAGAATGAAATGCATCTATTTTAACAGCTATCATGTGGATGAATGATCTGAAACGTTATCTATTTTAATATTGTCTATTTTTTTTTTAAAAGTTTTATTAGTTTTATTGTGTTTGAAATAGACCAAGAAACTAATTATTTTAATTGAAGGATTTTTTTGTTTGTTTTTGTGATGTAGGAGGTGTTTAGTTAGTGGAAGATGTTTAGTTATGTATGAGGTTGATTGACTGGATTCGCGAAATGTTTATATATTGCACCGTAATAGATAATTCATATAATTACAAACAAAATCTTCTGGGTTCGTTTAAAAAAAAATTCATGATACTGGAATGAAACTAAAGTCACCATGGTACTGGAATGAAACTAAAGTCACCATGGTACTGGAATGAAACTAAAGTCACCATGGTACTGGAATGAAACTAAAGTCACCATGATGCTGGAATGAAACTAAAGTCACCATGATGCTGGAATGAAACTAAAGTCAACATGATACTGGAATGAAACTAAAGTCACCATGATGCTGGAATGAAACTAAAGTCACCATGATGCTGGAATGAAACTAAAGTCACCATGATACTGGAATGAAACTAAAGTCACCATGATGCTGGAATGAAACTTAAGTCACCATGATACTGGAATGAAACTAAAGTCACCATGATACTGGAATGAAACTAAAGTCATCATGATACTGGAATGAAACTAAAGTCACCATGATACTGGAATGAAACTAAAGTCACCATGATACTGGAATGAAACTAAAGTCACCATGATACTGGAATGAAACTAAAGTCACCATGATACTGGAATGAAACTAATATGATGATAAAATGTGGATCCTACTAAGGCAGAATGTTTTAGGTCCTGGTGAAAGTTGCCTAGTCCACTCAGCTCAAAATGGCTACCGGAATTAGTTGGGTAAATATGGGCATTGCTCTTGTCACCTGCTGATGTCCTCCGTGGTGCCTCCGTAGGGATTGCACCTTCAGCTTTGGTGAGGGTGGGGAGGGGGGGGTTCTTAAAGTATCTCATTAGTGGTTTATATGATCTAAGCGAAAAAATATATCATCCTTACAGTGACCTAGAAAACAGATTCAGAAGGACGCTTTGATTTATAGTATCTAACACACACACATATCATCTTTACAGTAACCTAGGAAACAAACAGGTACATATGAATATGTAATTGAATGGTGTTGTAGTTGTCAGCCCATATCGACAGTGTACAGGCTAGAGTTCGAACCCCAGCGACTCTCGTCAACATTGTACCCCGTGGTGCCTCCATGATCATTGCATTCTCAGCTATGGGTTGAAATGGAAAGAGCGCGCCAGCCATGAGTACAAACCTACAATGTATTAAAATAATTCTTTACCTAGTCATAAAACATGAATGACTGACCAGAACAGTATACCAATTCATGTCACTGTGTCAGAAGTTACTAAAACATTATTCTGATTTTTAGTTTGAAAATTTTGTTTTTGTTTATGCATGTTTATTATTTGTTATAACTGATCTAAATGAACTGGTTTTTTATTATCTAAAAAAAAGAAAGAAATATGATTTTTTTTATTCCACCGTCAGTGTGGCTGAATGATAAGAAACCTATTTTCACACCACGGAAGTTTATTCAAGTCTTAAAATTGGACTGGGAATATCTGCTCATGTTTGCTGTATTATCGACCGTTGAGTGGCAAAGGACTTTTCACATGAACAAGTTATGGAAGAGATTTGCCGAGTCGTTATTCTAAGCTGAGACTTCAATATGAAACAATAAACAGTAGCTATAGACGGATATAATTGTTGTACAATTAACCAGCTGCAGTAGCTACATAAAGAAATAGCTGTTATACAATCAACCAGCTGCAGTAGCTATAAACTGATACAACGGTTGCACAATTAATCAGCTGCAGTAGCTACATAAAGAAAAAACTGTTGTACTATCAACCAGCTGCAGTAGCTATAAACTGATATAACGGTTGTACAATTAACCAGCTGCAGTAGCTACATAAATAAATAACTGTTGTACTATCAACCGCTGCAGTAGTTTTATGCTGATACAACTGTTTGTGTTATCTTACATAAAACAAAAAAATGGTTATATCAGATAGTTACAACAGAACCAGATGTGTAAAATAGAAGCAGATGAACATAACAAATAGCTATAACAGAAGCAGATGGGTATAACAGAAGCAGATGAACATACAAATAGCTATAACAAAAGCAGATGGGTATAAACAGAAGGCGATAGGGATATTAGAGGTAGATGGGTAAAATAATGGAGGCATGTAGTTATAACAAAAGCCGATATGTATAACAGAAGTAGATGCGTAAAGTAATAGAGGCCGGTGCTTATAACAAAAGCAGATGGATATAAATAATTATTTTAACATTTTTAATGTGGAAAAAAAAAACTGTGTTTTGAAACACCCTTGAACAATTAAAGTATTTATAAAATTGATTTACACATCGCATTCGGTTAAATTTTTTTATCATAAAATTCCTGTTGTTGTTTTTTGTACCCCCCCCCCCCCCACTTCCCCGGCTAATAATAACATTGGTGACTCAAAACCACTGCCAACTTGTCATTCTGAGACTTTTTATTCTTTAAACAAGGTCGCTGCAATGGAGACACAACTCATACGCGTTAGGGGTTTTTGCCCTTGGAAGACCCGATGGTTACAGTATATATCTATGGTTACAGTTATCTGGTATAAACATTAAATGGATGTGAGACAGAGGGACCCCAGTTTGTTTAGTCAGAGCCTAAACTTATTCTCAATAAACTATGCAGTTAAAATTATGCCCCTTTTTTTTAACATAGTTATTTGTCAGCTCAATTATTTCTCTTCAGCCTATTTAAAATATATTTTAAATGAAAACTATTTTTTACAGTTTTTCTTCAATCCATTATTTTAAATTTTATTACATAAAAGCAATAATTTGTATTTCTTAATATTCTACATTTCTATTTCACCAGACATATCTTTCTTAATCATTTAACATTTATAAATTAAAAAAAAATTAGCCATCATGAATTTTATTTTTTGTAGTAATTAATTGCAAGGTGTAGGCAGAGGATCAACTATTTATCTAAATCAACAATACAGTATCTTAAAATATCACAAATTACAATGATACCCATAATTAATCAGTTGATTTCACCCCCGCTCATCCAGATAATTGGTCTGTCCCACTGGTTTGTTCTGAATATTAGGGTCGTAGTTCGTACCCAGAGATGGCATAAATACACAAATCATCCGTGAAAAGGCCAGCAGACGATTCTTGCACAGGCAGTTGCCAGATTTCTCAAATAAAGAAACTTGTGTTACTATTTTCATAGCGATTCTTTGTTGATTTAGGGTCACACTCCATTAAAAACAACATAATGAAAATACATATAATACTAACATTGACAATGTGCTTTGTAAAGCCTGGATTACAAACATGTGAGTTTTTTTAAAATTATTATTAGCTTATTATTGTTGGAACAAAATTGAGCGCATACATTATTATTATTTAATTGATGCAAATTGATGATAATTTATAATTACTGTATAAACTATTTCACATCTGCTCAGACAAATTAATATATGTATAAGTGATAGTTGATCGATTGTGTAAGTTTAAATTAATTTAAAATACAATAACTACTTATAATGTTATATCATGGCACCTGGTCTTTTTTCGTTCAATTGCACACTTCTCCATTATGTTGATATGACAATACGAATTAATCATGTAGTTTTTCTACAATATGATCTTTTTTTTAATACAACGAATGAAAGCGAAATTTACTTTTTAATGGTGTTTTGATTAATAACTTATCACTATATATAAGAACAGCATGTAAGATAGTAAGAAGCCGAATTGTACGTGTGTGTGGGTGCTGTATCGTGCCACACCACTCTCTAACAAATTTAAGGCGAAATGGCAGAGAAAAAAAATTAACTTGATCATTATTGCAATGCTTTTTTTTTATTTTATCATTGAGAGAATTAATTACTGTTTAAACAAATAATCCAAAGTTATTAGCGTTGACGGGTAAAACGTTATTTGTGACGCCTGAAATGTAGGTCATTTCTGCACATTAGCTAGGTGGCATAAATTAGAACCCATATCTTTACCTAATGGTGTGTTAAAATTGTTTCAAGTGTCACGTTTGAACTCCCGACTTACCGGGCAACGCCGGGTACACTGCTTGTAATATATAAAAAACACTTTAAATGTATTGTTTTAACATATACTTTTTAATAAAGTGTAAAACAATCAGTAAATGTAAATTATAGGGCTGCTGATTAAACTGCGTTAATTTGCGATTAACGCGTCAAAAAAAATTTGCGATTAAAATTTTTAACGCAACACCTAAATGCGTTAATTTGACCAAAATGCTGAAAGTTCACCAAATCGATAAATAACGAAATTTCACGCAACGATTTGAAGTAAAAGTCCGTTCACTTATTAAGTAGATCTCCCACCCCCACCCTGTCATAATTTCCACACACCCTCACCCCTAGGTACGTCGACAAAAGCCCCAATTGTAATATAAAATGAAGATGTTTTGTTATATAGCCCTTCGACAAATGAACCTCCTGCTCCCTTCCCGGTCGATATGACAAGAAAAAAAGTTTCATTCACTAGTTTACATTATATACTGTAGTGTATTGGTGGAGATACTGTAGTGTACTGGTAGAGGTAAAAGAACGACAAGTGTTTGGTGAATTCTGTTATAATTAGGTCAAAATAACGAGATGTTAGAAATTTTGTATCACCATTATTTTGCGCCCAATTTTTTATCGCATTTGAAAATACAGCGTCTTGCATCAGCTGCACTAACAGTTTCATGACACTTGAAATCAATGTCAAGACATAGTCTAGACCAGTAATGCTAAACCTTTTTTTTTTACTGTGGGCCATTATTGTCTGCCAAAAACATTTGGAGGGCCAAAAATATAATTGTTATATATGTATGTATATAATGAGATGTTATTTTTTTAAACTTGTGGGGGGCCAAAAAATTATCATAAAGGGCCAAATTTGGCCCGCGGGCCAGTATTTTAGCATCACACGAGACAGTACACGAGACAGTGTATGTATTTTTCAGAATTATTGTGATACTGAGCTAAATTTAATATTTTATATTAATTAATGTTCTGAAACTAGCGGTGTCGATATGATGGAAAGAAAGGCATATTTTCGTTTGTGCTTTGTATATAGCAATAAAAACATCAATAGATTTTTCTCTAAGAGTTAGACCGGCAAACACTGATACAACTGTTGCTATAACCAAAATGAAACGAAAGAAAGAATTTTTAATGTTGACACACGAAAGAACAACAGAAGATCAAAAATGAAAGCCAACATATCAAAATTTTGCTTTGAACGTTTGAAACGGTAACATTAAAGAGTGTCATTTTACAATATACTTTT
Source organism: Bulinus truncatus (assembly GCA_021962125.1). NCBI lineage: Eukaryota > Metazoa > Mollusca > Gastropoda > Planorbidae > Bulinus > Bulinus truncatus. The sequence goes on from JAGDYQ010000101.1 coordinate 212,606, forward strand.
TTTTTTATTAATTTAACTGACAGACAGATTAAAAAAAAATTCTTTTCTGTTGTTCACTAAAACATTGAACAAATAGTTGATAGTATGAAAGTAAATGAATGAAAGAATATAAGAGTAACATTTATAGACATTGAAACGCAAAGCAAAAACTTCAAAAGAAGATTAAAAGTAAATTTGTCCTTCAACTCGGTGACTGTGGTTGTCATTTCTGACGCGTGCTCCCAGTTTGAGACAATGGAACCGGTGGAGAGAGAGTGTGTTTAAAATGTGACTTTTTGGAATGGGAAATGGATGGTAGGGTAAACAGACTTACGTGTGGGCGAAGTGAAGCAAAATATGACAGGGAGGGAGGGAAGAGGGGTTGACATACTTCATTAGTTCGGAAACTATGGTACGAAAAAAAGGTTAGACATTGTTGTTAAATAAAAAGAAAACAATTCGTGATTGATACATGTCCACAAACAGGTCTCAATAACTAATTCAACAGACATATATGCTAATGCTTAATAGATATGTTATAATTCATTAAACCTCTTTCGTAAATTAAAATGACTTGTTTATTATGCCAATGTTATGCTTTGATATTATGACATATTAGTTTGAATACAAACAATTGTATTATATTGTGTCGATTAAAATGTGCGTTAATTTGCGATTAAAATTTTTAATCATGCGTTAATTTCGATCAATTTTTTTAATCGAACAGCAGCTCTAGTAAATTATATTATCAGTTAATTTTATTTTAGTTTTATTTATTTGTTCATTAGTTGGTTTATTTGTTGTTTTTTTTACGCAAATGTTATTTTTCTTAACATGAACTTACAATTACTTGATCAACAAGACAAACGGCATGACCCTAAGCAGGACCGAACTTTGAATTAAAAAAAAACAGTTTATATCATTTAAGTATTGAGTATAATACTAACAACAGCTATAGTGGAGTTTGAAACACGCTCTGTTCTCACTGTTACATGTTATAGGTACCAGTAGCAGTTGTACTGTTTACTTAAGTGAGGCATCTATTATTCAGGCCGCTTTTGAAATTCAGTTCTATTTTCTTTATATTTCGTTGCGACATTGGAAGAAGGGTGGGTCACGGAAGCCCCCGTTATCAAAGTCTGTAAGGGACCCCGTAATTCCTTACTGTGGCCCATGGGCGTCGCTAGGAATTTTTCCAGGGGGGGGGGCAAAAATTTTCCAGGGGGGGGGGCAGATAACAACTTTATGACATTTTTTTTTTAAATGTAAGGGGAGGTGGGAGCAAATGCCCTTCTCTTATATGACATTTTTTCAAAATGTAGGGGGGGGGGCAAATGCGAATATTTCTGAATTATTTGGTTTTTTTTTTTATGTACATAGATACACATTAAGTATAAATCATCGGTAGTCCCAGTTAGTGTGGATTCCACTTAATTTTTATTTTTTTACTATTTCATAATACTTTTTTTTAGTTATATCTTGTAAACTCGACAGATTCATGTCAGTTGTAAATATTTTTGCGTGTTTTCAATGAAGTCTACACAACTCCTGAACAGTTTGTCCTCGTAAATCTGCAAACGCTACCTCTCGATTTAATTTTTTCCCTTTTAAAATGTATAAGTTGCATGACACTTAAGACTTGAGTAGAATAAGAAGCTATATTATTATAATAAACTTGATTAGTGTATTTAATACTGATTGATTATCGTGTTGCTCGTTATTATTCATACAAAGCCCGGTATGCAACTCTTATCAGAGGTGTGCGGATCTTGAAATTTAGCGTCCGCGTCCGTCCGCGGATTTCTATCAATGATCCGCGTCCGCAGAATCTTACAACATTGGTCCGCAGTCAGTTCGCGCGTCCGCATTGCTGAAATTTAGCTCTTTAAATGACTTGAAATTTTTTATGGTAACGCTAAAGAAGATCCGCGAGTCCGCAACTTAACCATACGAAGCGTCCGCTGTCAGTCCGCGGATTCGGACAAGTCTGCAGATCTGCGTCCGCAAGCGGACGCGTCCGCTGTCCGCTCATCTCTGACTCTTATCGACTCAGGTGCCCCTGTTAAAAAGGGTTGCTTTATTGTGTGTGTGTGTGTGTGTATTTGCATTTGAAATGTTCTGCCATAACATCAACAGAAAATTCCCTAATATAAGGCCTATCTGCTAATGTTTACGACGCTATTTTGGAAGGCGGGAAACGCAACCTATATATAATAGTAAAAAAAAAAATTAGTGATGTCGGAATAAAAATTAATAGAATCTTATTTCACCATGAGGTACACTTCAGAGTCGTCACCAGAGAGAGAGAGAGAGAGAGAGAGAGAGAGAGGAGGAGGAGGAGGAGGAGGGTTGCAAGTAGAACACATGCCAGAAGCATCTTGTTCCCAAAAGTACAGTAGTCTGCTATAAAGTGACGTAGCAATATGCGGTGGTCACGTGAACAAAGGGAGCCCCAGCATGTAGAGATTTTCAGGGACCCCCCCCCCCCCCAATATTAGATGACTGCAGCCCTTTATACATTTGTCTTAATTTTTTTGTTTTTATCTGGTCATCATTTTAGCTTTGAACAATGCACAAAGTCTAGAGCATTCACACATTTCTGGGGCAGGCCAAAACAGACCTGAAGTCGCGGAGGTTACGGTTCGTGTGCCAGTGGTCCCGACGGTCCAGATTCCACCCGGAAGTGGCAGTAACGTCCTGCAGCCAGTCGTGATTGGTCTGATTCTAGAACACAAGGCAAACAATAATAACGGAAACGCCTATGGCAAGATGACTTCCCCGACACTGAGCAGCATCTTGTCCGGGTCATCACTGCCCACTGGTCACCTTGATGTTAACGACACGGCAACCTCGGTCATTGACAGTGATACTACAACACAACCCGTTCCGATACTGAGTAAGTTGTTCATTGTTGTTCATCTGGGCAGAAAACATTGATCATTGAATCTGTATCACACACATACACAATCTCCTTATCCCAGTCTCACACACATACACAATCTCCTTGTCCCAGTCTCACACACATACACAATCTCCTTATCCCAGTCTCTCACACGTACACAATCTCCTTATCCCAGTCTCACACACATACACAATCTCCTTATCCCAGTCTCACACACATACACAATCTCCTTATCCCAGTCTCTCACACATACAAAATCTTCTTATCCCAGTCTCACACACATACACAATCTCCTTATCCCAGTCTCTCACACATATACACAATCTCCTTATCCCAGTCTCACACACATACACAATCTCCTTATCCCAGTCTCTCACACACATACACAATCTCCTTATCTCAGTCTCACACACATAAACAATCTCCTTATCCCAGTCTCACACACATACACAATCTCCTTATCCCAGTCTCTCACACACATACACAATCTCCTTATCCCAGTCTCTCACACACATACACAATCTCCTTATCCCAGTCTCTCACAAACATACACAATCTTCTTATCCCAGTCTCACACACATATACACAATCTCCTAATCCCAGTCTCACACACATACACAATCTCCTTATCCCAGTCTCTCACACACATATACACAATCTTCTTATCCCAGTCTCACACACACATACACAATCTCCTTATCCCAGTCTCACACACATACACAATCTCCTTATCCCAGTCTCTCACACGTACACAATCTCCTTATCCCAGTCTCACACACAAACACAATCTCCTTATCCCAGTCTCACACACATACACAATCTCCTTATCTCAGTCTCTCACACACATACACAATCTCCTTATCCCAGTCTCACACACATACACAATCTCCTTATCCCAGTCTCTCACACACATATACACAATCTTCTTATCCCAGTCTCACACACATACACAATCTCCTTATCCCAGTCTCACACACATACACAATCTCCTTATCCCAGTCTCTCACATACATACACAATCTCCTTATCCCAGTCTCTCACACACATACACAATCTCCTTATCTTAGTGTCTCACACACATACACAATCTCCTTATCCCAGTCTCACGCACATACACAATCTCCTTATCCCAGTCTCTCACACACATACACAATCTCCTTATCCCAGTCTCTCACACACATATACACAATCTTCTTATCCCAGTCTCACACACATACACAATCTCCTTATCCCAGTCTCACACACATACACAATCTCCTTATCCCAGTCTCACACACATACACAATCTCCTTATCTCAGTCTCTCACACACATACACAATCTCCTTATCCCAGTCTCACACACATACACAATCTCCTTATCCCAGTCTCTCACACACATATACACAATCTTCTTATCCCAGTCTCACACACATACACAATCTCCTTATCCCAGTCTCTCACACACATACACAATCTCCTTATCCCAGTCTCTCACACACATACACAATCTCCTTATCCCAGTCTCACACACATACACAATCTCCTTATCCCAGTCTCTCACACACATACACAATCTCCTTATCCCAGTCTCTCACACACATATACACAATCTTCTTATCCCAGTCTCACACACATACACAATCTCCTTATCCCAGTCTCACACACATACACAATCTCCTTATCCCAGTCTCTCACACATACACAATCTCCTTATCCCAGTCTCTCACACACATACACAATCTCCTTATCCCAGTCTCACACACATACACAATCTCTTTATCCCAGTCTCTCACACACATACACAATCTCCTTATCCCAGTCTCTCACACACATATTCACAATCTTCTTATCCCAGTCTCACACACATACACAATCTCCTTATCCCAGTCTCACACACATACACAATCTCCTTATCCCAGTCTCACACACACATACACAATCTCCTTATCCCAGTCTCACACACATACACAATCTCCTTATCCCAGTCTCTCACACACATACACAATCTCCTTATCCCAGTCTCACACACATACACAATCTCCTTATCCCAGTCTCTCACACACATATACACAATCTTCTTATCCCAGTCTCCCTCACACACATATACACAATCTCCTTATCCCAGTCTCTCACACACACATACACAATCTCCTTATCCCAGTCTCACACACATACACAATCTCCTTATCCCAGTCTCTCACACACATATACACAATCTTCTTATCCCAGTCTCACACACACATACACAATCTCCTTATCCCAGTCTCTCATACACATACACAATCTCCTTATCCCAGTCTCTCACACACACATACACAATCTCCTTATCCCAGTCTCTCACACACATATACACAATCTTCTTATCCCAGTCTCACACACATACACAATCTCCTTATCCCAGTCTCACACACATACACAATCTCCTTATCCCAGTCTCTCACACACATACACAATCTCCTTATCCCAGTCTCTCACACACATATACACAATCTTCTTATCCCAGTCTCACACACATACACAATCTCCTTATCCCAGTCTCACACACATACACAATCTCCTTATCCCAGTCTCTCACACATACACAATCTCCTTATCCCAGTCTCTCACACACATACACAATCTCCTTATCCCAGTCTCACACACATACACAATCTCCTTATCCCAGTCTCTCACACATATACACAATCTCCTTATCCCAGTCTGTCACACGAACACAATCTCCTTATCCCAGTCTCACACACATACACAATCTCCTTAGCCCAGTCTCAGACACATACACAATCTCCTTATCTCAGTCTCTCACACACATACACAATCTCCTTATCATAGTCTCACACACATACACAATCTCCTTATCCCAGTCTCTCACACACATATACACAATCTTCTTATCCCAGTCTCACACACATACACAATCTCCTTATCCCAGTCTCACACACATACACAATCTCCTTATCCCAGTCTCTCACACACATACACAATCTCCTTATCCCAGTCTCTCACACATACACAATCTCCTTATCCCAGTCTCACACACATACACAATCTCCTTATCCCAGTCTCTCACACACATACACAATCTCCTTATCCCAGTCTCACACACATACACAATCTCCTTATCCCAGTCTCTCACACACATATACACAATCTTCTTATCCCAGTCTCCCTCACACACATATACACAATCTCCTTATCCCAGTCTCTCACACACACATACACAATCTCCTTATCCCAGTCTCACACACATACACAATCTCCTTATCCCAGTCTCTCACACACATATACACAATCTTCTTATCCCAGTCTCACACACACATACACAATCTCCTTATCCCAGTCTCTCATACACATACACAATCTCCTTATCCCAGTCTCTCACACACATATACACAATCTCCTTATCCCAGTCTCTCACACACTATATTTTATTTTAACTATGTCTCTTTAGTTTTATCTTAGTTTTATTGGACATTTCGCTTGCTTTAAACTCACTTTGTGGAAGAAAAATCAGTAAAACTCCAATTATTCAATTCTTGAAAAGCCCGGACAGATGTTAAAAAAAAAAAATAAGTAACCATTCTGTTTTTTTTTGTGGCTTTATAACGCGATTTTCAATATAATGATCTGACTAGCAATTAATTAGAAGAAAAAAAAGGGTTTCTAAGCGGTATTTGGTTTTTATGATAGCTGGTATTCAAGTCGAATTGATATCTAAAATGTTAAAATGTTAACTATCCTTACCATCTTCTTTGTTTGACAAATCCTAAATAAAAATGAAAGTTTCATGTATTTATACTGACAGCTGGAGTTCTATGCTATGAAGAAGGTCCATTGATTGTTCAGAAAAATATGCCGTGTGAAGGCAAAGGATTGAGGAAAGCTAATTTGACTGGCCAGACTTTAGTTCAACTTTTAAGAAATGAAGGTGGTGGCCTGATTGGAGATCTTGTTTCCCTGGAGCCACCAAAATATTTGCGAGACTTTGACTTACAGTCTCTGGAGCACTCTTCTTGGGTAAAAACAATGTTTAATCTGAATGTTCTTTTTGAATGACATATTGCTAAAAATTGTTTGGGGGGGGGGGGCTATTCTGTTCATTCAATAAAACATTGAAATATCTTTAGTGCTTGTAAAATAAGCAGTATGTCAAGACTAGCTGAGCCGTTTTTTTAGTTTTCGGAGACTTTAGGCAAAAGTACCTTGTTAGGGTGGAGTGGGGGGGGGGGTCACACAGGAAATGTCACCTCTCAGGAGTCTTGGCTCAAGCCTGACTGTCTTTGAATGCACGAGAATCATTGTATTCGAAGTTAGTAGTGTATTGTGGAGACATCTGCGACAGTTGATGTAGCCTATAAAAAAATCAGTAAAGACTTAGCTGGGCAGGCCCCTTAAACCCTTTAGTACCCCTCTGATGACTAATATTCTTTTTATCGAACTTACACAGAAATCCTACAAAGAGATTCCGAAAAAAAGATGAAAAATAGACATGGCATAATATTACCTTTTTTATTTATTAAACAGTAAACAATAAATTAGAGTGGTCGAGTGGTGTGTGTGTGAAGCCCGGTAAGGAAGAGATGCAACCTCTTAGATCATATCACTACTGTGACGGTTTTAATGGTGCCCTTTTTTCATCCCCACCATAGTCGATAGTGCAATGACCATGGAGGCACCACGGGATATATAGCGGGGACTTAAGCAATGGCCTGAAATATCCATTAGTCCTCAACGAAGATCGAACCAGGGACCCCCACACGATCATCCGTCGAGTGGTGTAGAGCGCTCGACTGTCTTCCTGAGAGTTCCGGGTTCGATCCTCGGTGAGAACCAAAGGAATTTCCTGAAGCAGGTTGGTTAAAAGTCCCTCAAGTCCACCCAGCTGTAAATGGGGACCTGACGAGTTGGGAAGTAAAGGCGGCTGAGCGTAGTGCTAACCACACAATCCCTTCATATGCCGTGGTTACTGAATCTGCCCCGATGGCCCGTTGGGGATAATGGAACTTTACTTTTAAAAAATTAACTTAAACATTTTGGTTAAGATCATGCGAATTTAGAAAATTAAAATTAAGTAGTATGTTATGAATTCCCCTATACATTTATATACATAACACGCTCTAATATGTTTAGCTTTCAATATATCTGAGAAATTACTTCCCTATGACTATAATCGTAATGACAATTTCAAATTTATTCTTAATTACAATGTTATTAAGAAACACAATTTGTTAAATTAAAATGTCTCATATTTAAATGTGTCTACTAAAATGTTTATAAACAAGTTGATGATTTGTCAAAGTCAGCCATTAATTTAAGTCATAAAAAAAGAAAACAATAGTGACATAAAAATCAATTTTTAAACATCTATCGTGTAGATATGTTTCTGTTATTGTTTATTGATTTAAAAGTTAAAATCAAGTATTAAATCCTTAAATAAAATTTTACCTTGACACTTTTTTTTTGTTTTTTACCAATACAGTTGAATCAAAACAAATCAGATATCATTTTAAATCTTCAAGAGATGCTACACAATCAAAAACAGAACCAGAACAGCATAAAACAAAACATCCGGCAGTATCTTTCAATGGGCGGATTAACAAATATCATGGAAATGGCTTTCTCTTTAATAGAAGCATTGAACGGAGGTTTCACGATAAACATTTGTGCCAGTAATTCAAATTCGAACGACAGTAGCGGAGATAGTCCAGATGCATCTTCTTGCGTCATATTAGTGGCGGAGATAGCAAATTTGAGATCCATTCACGCTCATCTGCAGGGTGTACTGTCACAGCCTTCCGTTAATATTCCCAGCGTCCAGGCGGAAACCAGCAGCAACCTTTGGGACGCCACTGGTGAGAACACCAGCCAGAACGGTCCAATGCTGAACGCTGAAATGGATCACAAGATAGAGGATCTGTTGAAGAAGTTAAAAGCGTTACAACAATACTGTAAAACCGTCATGATGCTACATAGTCGTCTGCTAAATTCAACCGTCAGTTTCCATCAGGCTCTGTTAGCTGTTGAATCTGAGATATTTCGTGAAATTGTTCAATTATCTCTAAACAGGTCAACAACAATGGACAACACATCAGGAAGCGAGAGTGTTCTCGGAAATTCAAGCTTTTCGTTACTAAATAATTCTATCATCGAGACAGGGTCGAAGCTAGAAGAAAGTTTAAGAAACTTAACAGTCGTAGTTGAACTTTTAAATCATCTGAAGACGAATCTAACACAATTTCAAACCTTGTTGTCCACGGTCGACTTGACTTGGCCAGAAGATGACCCACGTGTTTCAACGTGGACTACGTGGAGTTCGTTAAATCAGAGAACGAAAAGAAGTATAACAGGTGAGTATCATGTTAGCCAGTAACATGTAAGCAGTGCGCACACACAACTCGCCTAGGTTGCACATATACATTACAATAGAGCGCACAATTGTTTGCTTGGTATGCCTACATTTCGGTTAAATATGCACAAACATTTTAAATTTAATTTCAACGTTTTTATATAAATATGTGTTGTAAATATGTATATGATTTAATGTGGCTAGCAGCGCTTTAAGTATAGCCTTGGGCTTTCATTTTCTCCATGCCTTTGTTTTTTAAACACTAGCGTAGCTTCAAAACAATAAGGCTCAGCAACAGGCTAAAACACAACAATTACATTTTGTTCATTTGATTATAACAGCACAGACAAGTTTACGTTCCAAAGTCAAATTTGAATAGTTTTGAAATAAATGCATAGTTTGCTGTTACTTCAGTGTTTGAAAACATCATTCTAAGGAAAAAAAAACTCAACACCTAAAACAAAGGCTATAATAAAGTGTCAACACAGAAAGATGTTTGTGCTTTTAGGAACTAATATATTTTAAAACTTATCTTAATTATTTCAAGAAAGCTATAGTGACTTGAAAATCTTAGTTTTCCAGCCATTTTATCTTTTCCAATGTAACCAGAAGAGCAGACTGGACTTTTATCAAGACTTTCGTATCAAAGATAATGCCACGCCCACTAAGAATAAGATAACTCATTTTAAAGAGGCTCTAATATGATAATGAGTTTTAAAAAAAGGGAGGGGGGGTTGTGATCTTATAAATTGGCTAAATATATATTTTTTAAACAAAGCAAAGTTACGCATAAAATTATTTTCCTTATCGCACACATACTAATCAAATGAAAAAAATAGTGGAATAATAGGGCTAATAGATCTATTTGTCAATATTGATGTTATGAATGTAAAGTATTATTTAAAGTTTCATAATAAAATATGTTGTGAATGATGAGCTTCAATGCATGTCAAGTTTCTTCCTCGACAATCATCATCTGGCCAGTTTTTTTTTGTGGTGAGAATGTCATAACACATTTGACCATTATCCTATATTGTAAACAATTGTTAACTTGACATTCTTTTCCCAATTTCCTTTTCACTGTCTAATAAGATTTCATGGTTTAAAGATTTTACGAAATATAGAAATATCTAGTGTACTTTTAAAATACAATTAAATTTTAATTAAAGTAAAAAGAAAAAAAGAATCAAACTTCATTTCTATACCAACATCAATATTCTCAGACAAAGGAACAATTCTGTTTATTATTGAGCTCAGAGCTTGTGTAAATATTGAATTGATCAATCATTCAACGAATTAAATGATGGATCAATAAAAAATAAAAGATCAATTTTAAAAAAAGTGATTGTCTTTCTCTTTCTATGTCATGACATTTTTCTAACAACACGTTGAGGTTATCGCCCTTTTGTTTTTAATTGACTGTCTCTACAGTACATGTCAAACTGTCTCTACAGTACATGTCAAACTGTCTCTAAAGTACATGTTAAACTGTCTCTACGGTACATGTTAAACTGTCTCTACAGTACATGTTAAACTGTCTCTACAGTACATGTCTAACTGTCTCTACAGTACATGTCAAACTGTCTCTACAGTACATGCTAAATTTCCCTTTTAAATAAATGTTTAACTATCTGTGAATATCTACCAATATATAGATTTATTGATTGATTGAGATTGATAGATAAGCCAATCTATGGAAAGATTTGCACATATTACAAACAGTTAAAATAATAAAATTTAAAAGGTCATTTTTGATAGGCCCATTTAATTGTGAGGGGCCCCGAACAAATGCCCTGGTAGTACACACCAAGTGTTTCGTTACTTAACAGTTAAGCACATGATTTATCTGTAAAAATCTACACGTGCATGTGGCGAGTAATAATAATTTTGAACAATTCTTGCTTGTAGGTTTTAGTGTTACCAGTGAAATCTGTCAGAGACAAGGTAGTCTAATTAATCAGACCAACTATGTAAGTTTGTGTACAACTTGTGTACATACCACTGTACTTGACAACAATTACTTCCCACGGTATCTGACAGAGAAAGTGTGTGGACTAGGTAGCAGCAGTAACCCAAATTATCAAAGTGGATGTCTGAATCTGCCCGGACAAAGTAAGCTTTTTTTCCTTCATTTTTTATCCTTGTTAATATTAAAAGCCGTTCTAACTTTGTGGAGCCCCGTGCAAAGGTACATTTTAGGGTATTTCAGATAAAGGGATATTTAAAGGTTCCACTCAAAGGTACATTTAGGGTATTTCAGATAAAGGGATATTTACATGTCCCACTCAAAGGTACACTTAGGGTATTTCAGATAAAGGGATATTTACATGTCCCACTCAAAGGTACATTTGGGCGGCTCTTAGCAAAGATACATTTGGGGGCCTTGTGCTAAAAATGCTGCTAAAGCCGCCGCTTTCCGAAATAGGGCCTATAAAAGTCTTTTAAAACTGGGTACCCTCTGATAACCCCCGATTGGTAAGTGATATGATTGTCATTCATTGTGGCTTGCAAAATTAAAGCCCCAAGAGGGGCCCCTTTAAGAGTGGGGGGGCTCTGGGCAGCCGTCTAGTTAGCCTATCCATAGGAACGGCCCTGATTGTATTGCTGGAATAAAATAAACAAAACAACATACGGCACAGCGCCTCATCAACAAGCAATGTGTCCATCAGATTGGACAGACAGATCCCTATAATTTCAATAACAAATCGAACAACATTGGGACATATAAATAACAATAACAAATCGAACAACATTGGGACATACAAATAACAATAACAAATCGAACAACATTGGGACATACAAATAACAATAACAAATCGAACAACATTGGGACATACAAATAACAATAACAAATCGAACAACATTGGGACATACAAATAACAATAACAAATCGAACAACATTGGGACATACAAATAACAATAACAAATCGAACAACATTGGGACATACAAATAACAATAACAAATCGAACAACATTGGGACATACAAATAACAATAACAAATCGAACAACATTGGGACATACAAATAAGACATAAAAAGGAATGTACATTTCTTTGAACTATTAAATTTTGTAACTTAAGTTGGGTAACACTTCAAAATAATAATCAGAAATAAATATTATGATGAATGAAAGCATGTGAAGGCATTTTAATATGTACTAGCTACCAATCGAATTGCAGGGCACCTAACTACATTTTTTTTTTCAATTTAGAGACAAATATATTAGTGCTCATTAGAACCACGTGATGCTGTCCAGGTCTCGTTTGTTTGAGGAAAGAAAATAAACCTAATCTTTTATCACTGTTTGCTCCCGCTATATTCTGATGTGTTAAAACAGCGGGCTATCAACCTTTTCCGCGTCTGTACCCCAGATGGCGTGGAAGTGTGTTTGCGAATAGATACAATTATTTGTATAATGGAACGAGGTTTTAACTTTCTAATGCGATACTTGGGCACTTATTAGTCGCTGCATACCACCGGTAGAGAACCGCGGTGATGTAATATATTTCTATTTCTCAATTTTTCTATTTTGATTGTCTTCATAATATCACTCAGTTATTTTTGTATATAATCCCTTTGCTTAATTTATGTTTTATGTCTATTTCAGCAACTGGTGGACCAGGCGGATTGTGTCAGCAACAACAAATTCACATTGTTGTATTGCGAAAGACTCCTGGGAGATGTATGAAGATCAGAAGTCAAGGTCGAGAAATTATCACTGACCAATGGGAAAGTACGACGCATCCTTTAAGAGTTGGCTGTGAATGTGTTATTAATCAAAACTCACCGTTTGCAAAGTTTGCAGTTTTTCCTTAAACATTCCTATGTTTTGAGAGATACTGTCGTGTTTTAAGTCCACATGAGAAGAAACTGCAAACATTCACTCCGTAGATTGATTCAAATTAAGGCTTAGTAAGGGGGTGGGGAAAAGAGATGTGCTACCACAAGTTATTTTTTTTTCCCTATATTTTTTTCTCCTATGATGAGAAATTTCACAATCTTCCTAAACATATCTATGACTGTGTCGATTAACTGTGTCTATGACTGTGTCTATGTCTGTGTCGATTCAATTGTGTCTTTAACTATATCTATGACTGTGTCTAAAACTATGTCTATGACCGTGTCGATTAACTGTGTCTATGGCTGTGTCTATGACTGTGTCTAAAACTATGTCTATGACCGTGTCTATAACTGTGTCTATAACTATGTCTATGGCTGTGTCTAAAACTATGTCTAAGACTGTGTCTAAAACTATGCCTATGACTGTGTCTATAACTGTGTCTATAACTGTGTCTATAACTGTGTCTATGTCTGTGTCTATAACTGTGTCTATAACTATGTCTATGACTGTGTCTATAACTTTGTCTATAACCGTGTCTATAACTGTGTCTATGACTGTGTCTATAACTGTGTCTATAACTATGTCTATGACTGTGTCTATAACTGTGTTTATAACTAAGTCTATGACTGTGTCTATAACTCTGTTTATAGCTACGTCTATGACCGTGTCTATAACTGTGTCTATAACTATGTCTATGGCTGTGTCTAAAACTATGTCTATGACTGTGTCTATAACTATGTCTATGATTGTCTAAAACTATGTCTATGACTGTGTCTATAACTGTCTCTATGTCTGTGTTTATAACTGTGTCTATAACTATGTCTATGACTGTGTCTATAACTGTGTCTATAACCGTTTTTATAACTGTGTCTATGACTGTGTCTATAACTGTGTCTATAACTATGTCTATGACTGTGTCTATAACTACGTCTATGACTGTGTCTATAACTACGTCTATAACTGTGTCTATAACTACGTCTATGACTGTGTTTACGACTTGGTCATTTTGGAATTCCTGTAATATTCTTCCAATCAGTGGAACACTTTTATTTTTCAAGCAGCCTATGTTGTATGATCACTTCATGTCATTACCTTTGTGATGATGATCTCTTTTTTTTATTTATTCGGTTTATAATTTTATTTCATTCACGTTTGGGAACGACTTTTGCGGCCCCGCAATGAAAGATTTGAAAATTTTGTCTTTTTTTTTAAATATTTTTATTATTTGCCTTGCTCATGTTTTAAACTCACATCATATATTTTTTAAAACAAATTCTCATCACAGTTATTGGGCGCCGTCTACATAGAGGCCGCGAGGGCCTTCAGCATTTAATGACTCCGAAAAATTGATTAATGAGCTGAGACCATGGGCGTATTCATGGGGGGGGGGGCAAGGGGGGCATTTGCCCCCCTAGCGACGCCCATGGCTGAGACCCCAGTCAAAACCGTTTTTTTTGCGACGTCATTGTTGCTGTTTCAAATATGTGTCATTACTTTACTCGATAAATAGGCAACTGCCTGGGGCCCCCCATGCAAAATCTAGTGCTAGGAGGGCCCTGACAGGCACTTTAGCCTGAATGCCCCCAATAGTTCTGTGTACTGGGAATAACTTCAAATCCCAGCAACTCCAATGACCCATTGCCCATTCAATTATCGTGGAGATTTAGAAATAAACATGGAAAATAGGATCATATTATAATTAGGGTTCGAAAATTACGCGTAAGATTGGCGCACGTAATTTACGCGTAAATTACGCGTAATTTACGCGTAAGTTACGCCTAAATTACGCGTACCATTAATTCCCAATTACTTGAAAATGTATGTTCCTTTTGTTGCTCACGCTCACTGATTGCTAGTAGGTGTATTTTTAATAATGTTTTCAAAGGTTTTTACTTGTAATTTACCGGTCATACTAATTTGTCCCGTCGTCCGCATCGGCCACATATTTCGTCGTGTATTGACTGGTTAGGGTTCGAAAATTACGCGTAAGATTTGCGCGCGTAATTTACGCCAAAATTACCCGTGTCATTAATGCCCAATTACTTGAAAATGTATATTCCTTTTGTTGCTCACGCTCACTGATTGCTAGCAGGTGTATTTTTAATAATGTTTTCAAATGTTTTTACTTGTAATTTACCGGTCATACTAATTTGTCCCGTCGTCCACGTATTTCGTCGTGTACTGACTGCATCAGCGGCGGTCATCTTTGGCTGAGTAATACCGTCTAATACGGTCGACGCGGGACGGGTGCAATGCGGCGCGAAATACGGCCGCCGCGGTTGCCGAACTCAGCTAAAGACGGCACACGCGATCAACGCTGGTGCAATCCGCAGCGAAATACAGACGACGTGGATGCAATACGCAGCGTAATGCGGCCGACGCGATCGACGGAAGCACTAAACACAGTAAAATGTTTTCTATACGTTTCATGACATTTGGAACATATATTATTATAGATAATGTTTTAAAAAAATTGGGTTTTTCCAGATTACAATGAAAAAATTTCATGTGAGGGAAAAATGTTTTCTATACGTTTCATGACATTTGGAACATATATAGATAGTGTTTAAAAATTATTATTTTTTTTTTTTGGATTTTTGGGTTTTATAACCTCCCCGTTTGGCTTGCGGCCGCTTGCCATACAGCTCATGGCGGCATTGTGTAGAAAATTTTTATGATTTGTCTTATTTTTAACCAGACTTTGGCTTCCTTATTGAAAATATTTATTTTATTATGTTTACTGAAACGATTAAAACAAACAATATACTGTACGGTTTACGCTGTTTTACCAAAGGAATACTTCCGGTTTAGGCTTGTGGCCGGATGTAGATGGTACTCCTAATCACTGAAATTAATTAATCGCCGCTGTTAACACAACAAATTGCGACAGAAACAATTAAAAATGGCCGTCAAATATGCATTTTTTAAATTACCGTAATTTACGCGTAATTTTCCAAAATTACGTTACCGTAAATTACGCGTAATTTACGGTAACTTACGCGTAACGTTACGCGACTTCGAACCCTAATTATAATATATCTATGGAGTTGGCTCTACAAAACTGATCCAAGGCTAACCAGTTCCATATGAAATTAGGAGATAATAACCCAAACTTTAAAAAGGCCCTGTTGTATCAAAGTATCATTTATGTATTTCTTCAACAACAGACTTATATACTAAATGACCCTTTTTTTTTAGTCAATTGTATAAAAGTCAATAAAAAAATGTGTATGTTGGATAAAAAGGAAAAGTGTATGTCATTTAGCAATGGACATTCTGTAATTTTTTTCAATTCCATTAAATAAAGTCTGTTTAAAGATTGTGAGATTTGTTCATGATCAGATAAAAGAAATAGTATAGTTTTAAGAGAGTAATAAATAAATTGTGTTGAAATTTGATACGGAAATATGAATTTATCTCCCTGAATGTGTCATTTTTGTGGTTTAGCATTTATTAAAAAAAGACTGTCTGACTGAGCAAGAATATTTGCTTGCCAAAAAGAAAAAAAAATGTTCAAGCAACTTGTCAGGATATTTTAAAGTATTTAATGTGATTAAATAATTGTGTAAGGCAGTTTTACAAGTGTTCAAATAAAAAAAAACTGTAATGATTGAAACAAGGTTTACTAGCTAAAAAAAATATATAAAACATCAGTAAAGCTTTTCATAAATTGGAAGACACGATTTCGTTGTTGACCTGCCAGGCTGGTATATATAAAGTATAAAATATAAAAAAAAAACACAATATCATACATACACAAAAATATATTTCTATAAAATCACAAAAAAATTAGTAAATTTAGTGGTTTTATGTTGTAATTAAGCTACTTAAATTTATTTATTTTTAAATGTAACAGTTATTTTTTATATATAAAAGTTTTCTTTTTCAACATTAAGGACTTAAACTCAAGAAAATATAAATTTGATCATTTAATACACTATCTATATATTTATTTGGAGAATGAAATTTGACCACTAATATCACAAAGTAATGATTTTATTATATAGATTTTCTCTTAAATAGATACTGTTTAATCTAATGACAAACATTTCCCAGCACAGATTCTCATTGTTTTACATATACTTTTACATGAGTTAAAGACACACACATTTTAATAAAAAATGTCGTGTAAAATATATTTTTAATAGATATAAACATCATGAAACAGAAAGAAGTAGAAAAAGATATGTTAATTAATTGAATTTTTTGATGATCATATATAAAAAATGATTCCAAACTTTTTAGAAAACATTAAAAAATATTTATAAAATAGCACCAATGTAAATGCACAATTTAATCAATGACTAAATAAAATAGCACCGTAGAAGAAAATCTGAAATTATCTCTTTTACTGTATAACAGATCTTGTTGAATCTTTAATGTTTCTGAAAAAATTAAGTTTTTAATGCAATTGTTTAAATAATAAGATACATAATTGTTTATATGTTAAGTCTTAAGAAGCATTATACATTTGTATTTAAAATTAGTTAATGAGAAGTACTTATAAGTGATTCACATGAACGTCATGTAATACTTTTGTAATATTTTTTTAAAAAGCTTTAAATATGTATTTATATCATGGAAAAGATGAATATTTCAAAAAGTTATAAGCCAGATTTCCAAGAAGTAACATTCTGGGAGCATTAGATTTGTCAATGCAGCTACTCACCAACAAACTTTGTATATTAGACATTCTATAAAGGTTTTTTTTATGATGTCTTGCCCCAATTTCCTATAAAATGGTATCAGGGCTGTCTACCACTGATGTCCCTCCCTCCCAAATATCACGGTCATTAAGGCTTTAGTTTACATTGCTCATCATTTTAGCTTACTGCAGGCTCGTAGCTTGTGGGGGTGGGGTGGGCAGGCCTCCCCACCGTTTTGTCCGGCCCCCTCTGCTTGTTTGCTCTAGTTAGTAACATTTATTTCCTACCCCCCCCCCCTCCTGCTACTATTGGCCTGGCCCCTGCTGTAGAATGCCCGGCCCCTGCTGTAGAATTTTCACGCTACAGGGCTGGCTTACTGGTATTTTTTTTGTCCCCCCCTTCTTATGATCCTAATTTTTTTCATGTATTGTAAGAATTCTCAAATTCTATGATGTATTATCTGCCAGGATTAATATTTGGGATGAATAAACATTATAAAAATTATGACTTAGATGATAGTTTTTTGAACATTACCATTAGTTAGTTAATAACTTTAATCCTAGCCTTAGCTCTATCTTCATTGTGTTCATTGGTAGCAATGCAAGTGTAATCTCCTTCATGGCGCTTCATAAGACTCTCAATCTGCATCCAGCCAGTTACTTGATATTTGCCAGGACCACCTCTTGAAGCAATTACTATGTGGTTGTCATCACCTAATTGTAAAAAAAAAAAACTTTTTGTACACATGCAGAGACTATACATTTTAAATTATTACTGAATAGCTGATATAAATTTCTTGTTGGTAACATATGCAGACTTTTAAAAAATTATAAGTTTAATACAAATATTTTTCCTTTAAAAAAAAAAGGAAATGAGTTTTATATCAAATGAAAATTTATATTTTCCAAATTCCTGTGTCGTATTTATTGCTTTTAATGCTTTTGCATCCAAAATAACACATTTTGCTTGTTTTAAATTTCATTCAATTATTGTAATTGTTTTAATTTTAAGGAAAAGACAACATTAAAAGGAAACATATAATCATTGAATTGGAATGCATTGAAAACTACATCTTCCAAAAATGATAGCCTATGTATTACAGAATGTGACAATGAAATCAATCAGAAAGAATAAATATTTCTAACCTGGGACATCATATGTTTTTCCATTAGCTCTTGTCACAATCCAGCGGATAGTGGGAGTAGGAAAGCCAATGGCCTCACAAGAAAGAACAACATTGTCATTGGTTGCATTTTTAATATATTCTGGCTTGGAAACAATCTTAGCACCTGAAATTTTAGGCATAAAAGTATATATGAATTATTTGTTTAAACCATATTAAAAAAAAATGTAATATGTAATGTTTTTGTCTTAAAATGAAACACTTATCCAAAAAAAATGTATCCATATCTTATGAAACTATAAAATTAACCAAAAGGTGACATGCAGGGCCTTGAACAAACATTTAGAAGTGTTAAAGTTAGGTAGCAAAAACAAAAAATTCAAGCATTGGGAACTTCTCAGGTACAGGACCTGTGGCAGTCACACCAGTTGTCACCCCCCCATGACCACTATATCCCCTACTGATTTAATGTATGGAACTTACCAGGATCACAAGGTCCAACTGACTTAACTTCCAATGTATTTTGTTTATTTTCTCTCACGGCAGCAGCAATCAAATGGCACAGGTTGCTTTAAATATACAAATGAAAACTACCATTGAGAAAATATAATTCAGTCAATAATTTTACTTTTTAAGAAAAGGAAATACAAATAAGAGTGCAATGAAAATGATATGATTATATTGAGAAAATATAGATATATTTTGTCCCAACTCAAATATATCCTATCTCTGCCTAAAACTCACACATGCCATCCTTGCATTTACGTTAGTCACATTCATACAAATGTTACCATAGCCCAGCCTCAACAATATGTCATATAGCACCGGCTTACCTATATGTCAGTCAAATATAGACATATTTTTATCTAAGCCCATCATTACCCAATGTCACATAACACAGACTTACCTAAAATTCAGATACAGACATATTTTACCACAGGCTCACCTATATGTCACAACAGATACATTTTACAACTGTCTCACTTATATGTCACAACAGATACATTTTACCACAACCTCACATGTATGTCACAACAGACATATTTTACCACATCCTCACCTATATGTCACAACAGATACATTTAACCACAGCCTCACTTATATGTCACAACAGAAATATTTTACCACAGCTTCATTTATATGTCACAACAGATACATTTAACCACAGCCTCACATATATGTCACAACAGAAATATTTTACCACAGCCTCATTTATATGTCACAACAGATACATTTAACCACAGCCTCACTTATATGTCACAACAGATACATTTAACCACAGCCTCACTTATATGTCACAACAGACACAATTTACCACAGCCTCACTTATATGACACATCAGACAGTTTACCACAACCTTTTCTCTATGTCACAACATACACATTTTACCCCAGCATTACCTATATGTAAGATACAAACATAGTTTACCACACCCCAGCCTTACCTATATGTCACACCATCATTACCACAGATGATCTCATCCCACTGACACTGACACAAGTCACCACCTGGTGTTGACTTACACTCTAGGCCATCTCCACACTGGCCATGTTTGAAAGGAGCACCTTTATGGTCACACTTCTGGCCTTCGAAACTATTGGAAGTTTAAAAAGTGTTATGAAATAGTTGAAACTAATCATAAATGTTAGTAGTCCAGATGATCCCTTTTCATGAGAACAGCTATTTAATTTTTGTGGAAATTACGGTGAAACTAAGTGTCTGTGTATGAATCGAAATAATATATCTCTTTAATATATGTATAAGTAATATTTACCGTGAGCACACATCACAACAGCCACACTCATGGTCCTTCTCCATGCCAGCCAGACATTCCGACCTTTCAATGGCTGGACAGTGGGCACATTTCTCCTTGCATTTGTCAGCAGTAACAAGGAAAATGACAGACGAGAGTGTTAAAAGAATTAACTTCATTGTGGTCAGCCTGCTTGATCTGTTCACTTTCGGTTTTATACTCTGGTCAAATAAAAATAATACCAAACTGTTATCTAATATTCAAAATAGTCGGTTAAAGATCACTGCTTCTCTAAGCTGAAAAACATATCGCCTATCCCAAGCTTAATTTTAGTATTGCATAATTCATCTATTATTATTATATGTCAGAATGATTAATGAACTTTTTTGTTATTCAATAGACGTATTTAACTGATATCACTATTAATACCTATCATTATAAAACGAATTTAACGAAAATCGGACCCTACCTATCCACTTTCATGCCTTTTTCTGAGTTTACTTAAGTATTTATCAAATTATCTAATTGATGCTTCTGGGCCTAAACTACATTTAAGTAAATATTTAAAACAAAAGTCGGAAAATATAGCTTTCATGCCATTTCAAAATTTACAATGAATGTACTTTATAAAAATTTATTATTATAAAAGATTTTCTTTTATAGGACAATTTAAATTAAACTATATAGGCCAGTTGAACATTACGTCACGCTAGTGGAGGCACCACACCTTATTTGTCAGAGCTTTTATCACTACAAACAGTTAAATTAGTTAAAATACAACATAACTCGGTAAATGAAGGAGGTGTGGAGGTGTAATTGTTTAAAGGAACACAAAATAAATTAATGCTGCTATGAAATGTCTGATAACACTATACAAGTGCGTCTATGATGACCTCATTTCCTGCATACACAACAAAATACAGATCCAACGAATGCCACATCACCACATTCTGGAACTGCACCCAATACATGATTTTAAGTTTGACTTAAAGATTTACAACAATGAAAAAATCATTTCTCAGTTTTTATACATTTTATGCTGTAATCTGGTTAACGTCGGTATTTATACTTTAACACAATTCATTATGTTAACCTAAGAATATAAAAGTCATCAAAATTTTCTCTTCTAGCAAACACCTACCTTTCCTCAGTTAATCCTGGTGGCTACTCTGAGGCTGTGAGGCAATCTAGGCCAGACGATGTACGTGGTGTGTTTAAAAATAGAAACCAACGAGTACTACACAGTCTGGTAGGGTGCAGCGAGCATACCACTCTTCACGGGCCTACTGCATCCTGTGGCCGGCTGGCGAATTAAGGAAATGTTGAGATTTCAAGTAATCAGCCGTTCAGCCGACTTTAACTTCATTGAAACATGATCACAGAAAATAGTCTCAGATTACACGATGGTAGTAGTGGGTGGAGTACTGAACGAACGTTTTGTTAACCCTTTCAACTACATGCGTAGCATATGTGTATGCCTAAATTGTTTATAATTAACAAAAGGTGAAAAACAATGCTACTGAATTATAGGCCTACACATAGCCGTTCCTAGCTATTGTGGTGACCTGTTCGAATTACATTTTTTGGCGCATTCTTCACAATCTAAATAGAGCCAAAAACATCAAACAGCGCTTTTTCAGCGCCTCTGTACGGCCGCACAATGCGCAGTACCCTACCTACGCAACTGGGCCTACCTCTATGTTGAACATTGGATTTATTCAGCTTTATAAATAGACGTATTTTTCAAGAATTAAAGAAAAATGAAATACCGTACTGTTTATAAAGCGTTCTCTCGTGTGCCATAATGTTTATCCTGCAAAAAGGAAAAAGGTACCAGATTTGGTATAGAAGCACACGCTTATGTTACACCAATGTTTTTAGCCGGCCCATATCAGACAATGACCAGCTGGATTGACCAATGTCAACATTGTCTGGCCAGTGTCTGAGATAGGCTGGCCACTGTGAACGTTTCATTTTTTCCCACTCTCAAAAAGTTCGTAACTGATGTTATCTCTTGCATACGAAACTGTTCACATCGTCACTTCGACATTTACAGTCAAACGCAGGCAATTTGAACAGTTGCTGGCTGACTAACAAACATTGGCCGTAACATATTTACATTTTAAACTAGTCTAGACGTTGATACATATATCTCGTATATGTTACGTCAGTTTTATTTTGGATATAAAACGTGCACTTATGTTGAATGTTAGTATGTTACATAATAATTCAATCATTTTTAAAAGACCAACCACGAAGATGAGACAAGTCAGTTAAATTGTACCCAAAAGCGAAGGGGGCCATCGGGGCAGATGAAGTGTAGAATTCATCTGTTTCTATAACCTCGGCATATGAAGGGATTGTGTGGTTAGCACAACGCCCGGTCGGCTTTACTTCTCCAACTTAAAGTCGGTTACCCATTTAAAGCTGGGTGGACTTGTGGGACTTTAACAGACTTTCACCAGGACTTTCACCGAGGATCAAACCCAGGACTCTCAGTTCAAGAGCCGAGCATCTACACCAGTCGGCCATCCATCCAACCAAAAGTGAAAATTATAAAAGAATTTGAATTGGAGCTAAAGATGACAAGGCTTCGCGGTGTTCATACTATATTTTTTTATATAAGTTTCCCAGTTTAAATTAAAAATAAGTTTTCCTTTAACCTAGTCACATATTGTCAAAATTATGTTGCTGTTGTGTTTTTAAGTTTTTTTTTGTTAGCACTACTAGGACAATGACGAAGTTATTAATCTTCTCGAAATGTACACAATAATTTAATATATTTTATATTTCACTTGATCATTAGGCTACACTGCGTCCTTCTAAGTGGACACTAAAAATTATGCTCCCATTACTGTAGAATTATTTTTCATTAGGCGAGAGTGTGTGTGTGTGTGTATGGAGGGGGGGGGTGGCACCACATGGTTTTGGTGCTTAGGGAAGGGGGCTCACTCCGGCACAGCTTCTAACAGAATGGAGAAAAAACAACTTATAGACGTATCAGTGGCGTAGCGAGGGGTGGGCATCATGACGCGGGCGCTACTCACAAAGGGGCGCCAAATAGTATATTTTACATATAAGATTATATGGTTTTCGAATGGGGGGGGGGCTAAAAAGGTATTGTGCCCGGGCGCGAGTTAAGCTCGCTACGCCACTGAGACCTATCACATAACAGTTAAGGGTGGGTGGTGGGGGGTCTATTTTTTGTTACTATCTCGATCTGTTATATAGAGAGGGTATGTGGCAAGCTAATGTAGTAACGCTAGTAAACAATAACAATTACATAACATCCATAATGTTTCATAATGGGGAGAGACGGTAAAGTTTACCTTAGATAGAATGTGAATAGCTCTTACTGACAATATGAAGTAAAATAATAATTTCTGGTAATATAGGTGCGTGTGACTTAAAGAATGGATTTAAGTGTGTATGTGTTTAAATGACCCGGGGGTGTGGAAGGAGGGTCAAGTGGATATTTCTGGATTATGAACTTTTCTGTCACTTTAATTACAATTGAATATTAATGGATACGTATGGGTTATCTTTTGAACACTTTCTAGATGTCCCGGGTCCCCTAGATGTACAGTAATCTGCAATGGACTGACTTGGCGGCTAATCAAAGTGGCCCCTACCGTTAGAGATTAAACTGTGGGCCCGATAATTGCAGGCGGTGGCCCTTACCAAGCGCCACTTGTGGATACGCATTTTCTAAATTCAAATAATTTTAAAATTCTAGTATGTGTATTGATAACACGGAATAGTCTTTTTATACTAAAAGAAAAACGAATTTTCACATGATAGAGTTGAAATATAATCCCAAAATACTTATGTAAAAAAAATTGCACAAGACTTTCATTTGTGTAGTACTCGTGTTTTTATGGCTGTCACCACTTAACGACACTTAGAGGCATGGGGGGGGGGGGAGGGGGGAGTTAAAATGTATAAATAGAATACTCTTGTTATGTTATTTTGGTATTAATGTTTGAAAAATCATTTTTCATTGCTACAAACACAATTTTATATGGCTAGTGTGTATGTGTGTGTAAACACTCCCATACGCCCATGTTACACGATATTTCTCTCTCACCGTTTTTGTAAAATAAAACGAGTCAGTATAACAAAAAAAAATAATGATATAATTTTAGTCTGAATAAGTTTGTGGGTTGGAAACTAAAATAGTGAACGTATCATACCATTATGATTTGAAAAAATATCCTAATAAAATTAGGGATGAACAGATTTAGAATACATGTAAGTCATTACGTTGGGTAGACTTGCCAGATGTAAAAATACTAAACTCTGTTGATAACAATTCTGCTTACTGTTGTTAATATGTGATCATCTGAGTATTAATCAATAATTAATATAAAATAATAATAACAATAATTAATTTATTTTTAATGCGTTGAATAATAAGATGACACTTAGCTCGAAATAGAGATTGGGTGGGTGGATTGGGGGGGGGCAGTGACCAAACAGGGGGCCCAAAATCGAGATTGAGGGCTTACATTCAACATTTTTCTTCCGGCGGACCCACGAATTGTAAACAAAGACAATGACGTCAACATCTTGTATTGGACAGATGATTATTAAGTTCGGCCTATGATGTTCGTTAACTGGCCTCCAAAGTCAAATGTACCTTAAGTTTTAGTCTGATGGCTCTTTTATATCGTGCACTTGCTGAACTTCGGACATATCTCGTAACATATTCATTTCAATTATTTTCATCTTTGTACTCTGATTTTAGTATGTTTTTTATCATTTTTCTTAAGCCAACTATTAAAAATCTAATTAAAACAAATCTCGATTTTATAATATCATTTGTGGGAGTCGGAGATCTATTTGAATACAAGAGATTTATAATGTTCATAAATGCAGATACATGTAAATGTAAACTGCTTTTGTTTGATGCAATTAAAGGGAAACAAGAATTATCCCCGTAAAAAAAAAAAATAAATTTCGAAAATGGGAAATAACATACCGAAGCTCTCTTTCAAGATACGTGCATATTTGTGTTCTGTGTGCCGCCATTGTGGTGACCATTTTAAAACTACAGTGCAGACTTTCGCTCTCAATATGACATGGTTTGCCACGTATAAAGTAAATAACAGCAAAAAATAAATGTATTGAGTCACACCATCGTCATTGTAACAATGTATTTTTAATCCAGGCTCAATATTAAGTCCTGCCAATCTACTAAAAACGTTTGTGATCGCCTGAAGTTTTAATTGTTGTATTCTCGCCTGATAGTTGCATGAATGGCCAACGGCATGCAAAAAAAAAAAAAACCGACAACTATATTTTAAAAGATTCCTTTGAAATGTGAACTTTCTTCTCTATTTTTAGGTTACTTCAACGGTAGCAAAAACTCTCAGTTATGTTCACTGTAGTATGAAATAAACAGTGTGTTCCTTAGAAGCGCAAGAGCCTTACTGAATATAGTCCTACCTAGAAAACACACTTTATGAAAAACTCTTTTATCCTCATCATTGCAAGATTCTAATAACATTGAATCAATCAATGCCTCGCTGCCCTTTCCATTACCTACATTCATTTGTTCATCTCTCTCTCTCTCTCTCTCTCTCTCTCTCTCTCTCTCTCTCTCTCTCTCTCTCCCCCCTCTCTCTATATATATTTGTATCATATCCTCCATGTGCTTTATCATCAAAGTCAACAGTTAAAATGCCAGAACAATTGATCTAGTGATTGTTTTTATTTATATTTCTAACACTGTAAAGTGCAATATCATACTTATAGCCATGAACTGAAATGAAAAACCAAATTAAACAGAAGCTATGATGGAACAACTGAGTCTATGATAGAACAATGAGGTTAAGACAGAAAACAGATGAAGAAAAAAAGAGGCTAAAGTAGATCACTAGCGCGCCACACAAACTAACCTCTCATTTTAATGTATAATTAGACTTCAAATCATAAGAGTTCATTCTGTTGACGTACGAGGTAAAAAAAAATACATCGTACGTCATATGACGTACGTGGAGCCAGTGCGAAAGTAGAACAACAGAGACAAGTAGAACAAAGATAGACATGGGCGATCTACTTTTAGATATTTAATTTAAAAAAATATACTAATAATATCAATAAATATAATAACAAATTTTAGAACGCGTTGGGGTAGATTCGTGTGTCCCGCTTAACAGGCCCGTAGCGTGCGAAGGGGGTGCCTTGAGGGCCGCCCCCCCGCGTTTTGTCTGGCCCCCCTCTGCTTGTTTGCTCTACTTAGTAACATTTTTTTCCTCCCCCCCCCCCCCATTGCTGTTGGCATGACCCCTGCTGTAGAATTTTCACACTACGGGCTGCCG
Source organism: Bulinus truncatus (assembly GCA_021962125.1). Lineage (NCBI taxonomy): Eukaryota > Metazoa > Mollusca > Gastropoda > Planorbidae > Bulinus > Bulinus truncatus. The sequence continues at coordinate 239,496 of JAGDYQ010000101.1, forward strand.
CTTTAGCACCACAGGTCCCCTTTAAACGTTGTGGGCTTTCTTGAGAGCTGTCAGCCTGATCCTGATAGCAATGTTCTGGTGCTGTGGGAATGATTAACACTAACATGATAGATATTTGAGAATCCTTTCTATGGAATAGAGATATGTTATTTTGATTTATAGGAGTTGGCTGGTTGTAAAGTCCGTCCCAGGGCTTGACATTTATTAAATATCTATAAAATGAAAATACTTTGATTGATATACACCTGGCTTATGTTGCTCTTATTCTATGTTGATCAGCTGGGTGAAAATATATAATTAGAAATTATGCCTACACAGTCATCGCTCATGGCCTACCCCTTAAGCAGCTGGCACAAAATTAGTGCCAATCCTATCGCGGACATAGTGACATGTTAGGCTATTCAAAAAAGATTGCCCGCTTCTTGGGGGGTGGAACCCGAAAAATTTTCGTTTCTGCTTCGTTAGAGAAGAAGCAACCTAGGGAAATCTCGCAAAGAAAATGTCTATAAAATAAATGTCGTTCTGTGAAATACTAATAGTCTTTAATCAAAAACACGAATCTTATAAAAAATCAAACTAAATCTGTTAAGTAACTATTCTAAAGTAATTTTACAAACCCGTACTACAACAGGAAGCCACCAAGCCATTGTTTTTTTCTATATTTAAGTTAGTATTAATAGTTTTTTTTTTAAATTATGTAGCTTATTACACTGGTATTGTCAAATGGGTCGCGAACTATCTGTGGGATCCCACTGGTTGTGTAAATCACTGTGTAAATATCATATTCAGCATATGCTAAACACTGTTTGCGCTAATTGATTCGTTTATATTTAAATATATTCATTACACCAAGACTTTGCCTAGCGCCAACTGTTGGAATAATAACTACGACTTGTGGTCCATATCCTAAATGTATACGTTGTGATTACACGCCCACAACAATTGAGGTGGTTTACACTGCAGTGGTCCCCAACCCCCTCTCCCCCCTCCCAAATATTAAATTATTTCCTTTATATATTTACAATCTAAAATATAAATAATCAACTCCCGCCCTTTCCTCAGTGGGCCGCAGTGAGATTATCAAACGTTGACCGATCCGCGGCGAGAAAAAGGTTGGAGACCACTGGACTTTACAGTTACGGGGGTCAGGGAATGATGATATGGTGTTTGTTTTCAACATATATTCGTTTTATTCCCGCTGTTAATGTTTTTTAACTGCCACACCGGAAGCTAAAACAACTTCCTTCTATACGTGTTTTTAGACATGTCTGACAGGGCGAAAAAGGAAAGTACCCCTCCTCCCTTGCTTCTGATGCCAGCTGGAGGAGGTTTGACTTTGGTACCTCCAGATAACCCTAACATCTTTATGCCCGTCGTACAGTCTGTACCAACAATGTTAGACCCTGGTTAGTTCCATAGTGTGGAAAATCCATTTAAAAATAATGTTGAGGTCTTCGCCTTCGGACCTAATCTATTTCTATTAGTATTTAATTTAAAAATTAAAACAATCATTATAAATAATTTAAATGATGTATTAAAAAATTAAGAAAAACAAGTCCATTTTTGGCTTTCCTATAAATGCTGGTTATGCTTATTGGAATAACTTAAGCATAGCGGGCAACTTGTTATTGATTGATAAAAAAATTTATTTATTTTTCAAAAATCTTTTATTTTTTAGACTTTAATTTTCACATTTTAACAAAATAAAATACACTAATGTTGAATAACTTTTATGCTGCCACAGCTTTTGGCATAGTGTAATGGCACTTAGTGACTTAGAAATATTGTTAAATAGAGGATGATTCATAATAATACTATTACTATTTATTAATATTTTCATCAAGAAAAATGAACAATATTTGAGAAGCAAAAAAAAAATTCTTATTAAGAACGGTCATTTTTTTTAATGCCCTATTTTTAAATTGCATTATCCCGTAAGCTTTACTTTAGCCTTTTAGGAGCTGGCTGCATAAATCCAGAATTATTTTTATACACAGCTAAACAAGATTCTACTGTTCAAATGACCTTTCTAACTATAGACCAAATCATATTAATGAATCAAAAATTTATTATCTATTTCTGTGGTTCTCAAACTTTACAACCCAACAAAAGAAAGAGTATAAGAGTGTTATTAATTTTATATATGGATTTACCCTTTAACTTTGCAATAGAACAAACTTTTAGATTTTTAATTTATCGATAAATATAGGTATAATTAGGTATAATTATGAGCATATAGATTCTGCTGGTTATGCTTATTGGAATAACTTAAGCATAGCGGGCAACTTGTTATTGATTGATAAAAAAATTTATTTATTTTTCAAAAATCTTTTATTTTTTAGACTTTAATTTTCACATTTTAACAAAATAAAATACACTAATGTTGAATAACTTTTATGCTGCCACAGCTTTTGGCATAGTGTAATGGCACTTAGTGACTTAGAAATATTGTTAAATAGAGGATGATTCATAATAATACTATTACTATTTATTAATATTTTCATCAAGAAAAATGAACAATATTTGAGAAGCAAAAAAAAAATTCTTATTAAGAACGGTCATTTTTTTTAATGCCCTATTTTTAAATTGCATTATCCCGTAAGCTTTACTTTAGCCTTTTAGGAGCTGGCTGCATAAATCCAGAATTATTTTTATACACAGCTAAACAAGATTCTACTGTTCAAATGACCTTTCTAACTATAGACCAAATCATATTAATGAATCAAAAATTTATTATCTATTTCTGTGGTTCTCAAACTTTACAACCCAACAAAAGAAAGAGTATAAGAGTGTTATTAATTTTATATATGGATTTACCCTTTAACTTTGCAATAGAACAAACTTTTAGATTTTTAATTTATCGATAAATATAGGTATAATTATGAGCATATAGATTCTAACTAACATTTTGTCCTGACCCACCTGAAATTTGTCGTTAACCCAGTCTTTGAAAATCACGTCTCTAGTTTATTTCATACAAGGTTTATCCTTAACGATGTCAAGACTTTAATTTTGTTTAGCCCTATAAGGCACGGCAACTGGTTATGCTATTGTATAATAGCGTAGGCCAGTTTCTCTTAACTTCTTAAAATTATTTGAGGATCACTACTAAACTGCAACATCTATTTTTTCGTTGCAGAACACCCTTCTTAAATTTGTTTATCTGTTGATACTTACAAAACATCTGCATTGAAAAAAGGTGGTAAATCTATTTTTAAATCAAAACTTCCATTGAAAATAGGAACATTGTTTGCAAAAAAGGATGAACTATTGAAGAAAAACCCCCACAGACACACAGTTGACCCTTTGTGATGATGTTTCCCATTTTTTTTTCTGTTGCTTTTTTTTTTTATTAGTTTTTATTGTAAGATATTTGGCTTGGAAAATAACAATACTTAGAGTGAAATTCTTTGATATGTGTTAAATCTCCTGTCTATAAATACACAGATGAGGAAGCTGAAGCAGACAGTTTTGTAGGACAATCTATACCATCTCATTCACAATCCAAACCTATGAGCCACACAGCACCTTCCAATTATTTTCAGTCCTCGATGGGTATTATTCAAGATCCGTTTGCTCAGATTGGTCATGGACATCCTCCACTGCCGTTGGTTACATCTACAGCCCATACTACTGTGGAAAGCACCACATTGTCACACTCTAACCCACCGCCAGCTTTTCCTTACACTACTGCAGCAGCTACAGCCACACCACCATTAACTAATACTTCTGGTAAGTTAATAATATTTTATGTCACTTTTATTTATTTAACTTGGTCTAATCAGTTATTATCTTTTATTTCCACTTTTTTTTTCTAATGTATAGTTATATTAATTTAATCTATTTTTCAGGTTCTGGAAACATTTACAGGCATCAAGGTGGACGGCCTCAATATGCTCAGCCGCCAACTTTTTCTCCAATAGCTCCTCCTATCTCCCAGCCACAGAATGTAAATTTACCCCCATCCAGACCCGCTTTGAACCCAACCAGCAACAACGGTTCACCTGGACATTTTACTGCTTCACATTTTCCAGCTCAAAGCAACACTAGTCATATTGCAGGAACAGAGCAGGCAGGGCAGTATACTGGAGGGCTTTATTACCAGCCTGTAAAATATCATTGGTGTTATCAACAGAATGAGAACGATATAGAAATTTGGAGGCCGTTTTCAGTGATTGACAGTACACAATTGGAGATTGCTTTTCATACACGTAAGATAAAATTAGATTAGATGTTTTTTATGGTTTAAAATTGCTTTTATTTGTTACGAAATTCATAGAAAAATGCCCATTAGGTTTAACATTTTTTTTTAGTCTTAAAATTTAATAATTGATATACATTATCATCACATCATTAACGTATCCATTAGTTATTTTTGGTGTTTGTTAATAACTTTCATCAAAATTGACAAAAGTCTAAAGCCATCTTTTGCTTAGTGTAAAAAGTTAATAAATTGGTTCCAAAAAAAAGAAAACACTGCTACGTTATTCTTTTAAACAAACGTGAAAAGGCGTCCTTAATGGAGATTACACAAAAGAAAAATTTAGAGAAGGTCCAGAAAAATTTCAGATTAATGCGTTCAAATGTAGAACAATAATATTTTATAGTGTCCATGACACTATGTCATAAAACAAAATGTCAGTTTGCTAGTTTAGATTTATGAGAGTATCCTGTATGTTTTTTTTTTCTTTCATATTACTTTAATGGCAACTGAAATAATGAGATTTCCACTTAAGATAATTGAAATAATTGTAGATATATTATCATTATAAAAATGAATCTTAATATTTATCTTGTAATCAAAGCTAATTTTATTTTAAATTACAAATCAAATGTTTAAATTACAGTCAAGTCATATTCACAAAATTAGAAAATATGAAGCAAATAATTTCATGTTCGTCTTAAAGATTCTTTAAGTCTATTTCTGCATCAGTTAAGACTATAATTTTTACTTGCTTATAAAAAAAAACTAATTTCACCATGCTCATTATTTCTTACATTAAAAAAAAAAATTTGAACAGGACTTACTGAATCGCCAAACCATACTACCGTAAACACAAATGGTGGTCGCTATGAAGTGAATGTTGGCCTGCGCATAAGAAAACCTGTATACTGGCAGGACTTTCCAGTTCCAGTTAGACGCTGCTCATGGTTCTACAAAAGAGAAGGGGATAACAGATATATTCCTTATGATGAAGAACTTTCTTTCAAACTAGAAGTAAGTGCTACTTTACTGACCATTTGCACTTCAGGACCACTACCCCTTTTTACTTCCCTCTCCTTATGAAATGGGAAGTATGTACATAAAAAATTAGGGTGGTTGTGTTAACAAAATTAATTTTAAAAAATAAACTATTCAAGTTTGGTCATATTTGGAAGACAAAAATAATAATAATTACCATGTTCAAAACTGATTTGTAAATGACTCTAAGGGTCATATTTTTTCATTAAATGGTCGATATATACTTTTATACTTTTTAGTTTTTTAAGAATTAAACTTGTTATTATTTGTTTCACACAATAACTTAATTTAGCTTGTCGATATGATTAAAAATAGCTTCAATATGTTACACACTTATTGTTATTTTTTTATGTCCTAATCTCTGTCCTTTTTTTTTTTATTGTAAACATTACGAAAAAGTAATTAGCTTCATAATTTTACAAGATATTAGTTCATAAACTCAAAATTATTAAAATACTATTTTGTCGTAGAATCAACTCTTTAGCCTAATTTGAGCTTTCGGATTACATAAGAACAGGTTCAAAATTGAGTTACAGACATGCACCTTACCTACCCACCCAAGGAAGTAATGTTGAATGAAAGCTTATAATAAATAAATATCTTTATTGACTTTTGCCTCAGAATGAGTACAAGAAAGCTATGGAGACCAATGGTTGGCATCGCAGGCTGGAATTCCCAGATAATGTTATCATTGTAATGCACAATGCCAATGTTATAGTTCAGTTTCCTCCCTCTTCAACTTTTGATGAATGGGGAAATGTACAGGTATTGTTAATTTCATTAAATGTACTATTGCTGTTTCTATTATTAGTACATAAATAATAATTAATCAAGGTTTTCTTTCAAAGCTTCTAGTTTTCTTTGTGCCATATTCGAAGTAATTTGCCTTGCATTATATTAATGCCACATTTTGAATATATACTTGTATATAATTGTATTATCGTACTCCCTTAATGCATTTTTTGTAGTCTCTAGCTGACTATTAAAAAATATCTTTTGGAAGGAGTTATTAAAATAAGCAAGTTGGTTCTCATGAGACTTTGAACCTGGATCTTGCCTCAGTTAAACTGGACAACGATGTAACATTTAGGGCATTGAGGTTCTCTATGTCGAGCTGGTTCAGACAGTGTAAATATTGGATGCTTAAAATGGTTGAAAAAGCTAAAATGCATTCATATTCCCTTGGCAATTATATGGGGTACGGTTTAGAGCAGGTTTGTTTACTACTCTGAAGCTCTTTCAATAGGTACAGCATCACATAATAACCAGGCAAATTATTTGACTCACAAAGCTTTTTAATTTTTTTTAGTGAAATGTAAATATAATCTTTTAAGGATTCAGATACTAATATCAAAGATGTGATTATTACAAAGAAGCTGTCTGTTTTGAAGAAATATCTCAGTATCTGTTGTTTGGAAAATAGTAGATACCTCTACGAAATTGCACATCGTGCAATACATTTTTAAGGTGTTAGGAAACTTTTGCCATACAAGATCCAGTTGCGCTTTGTGGATTATTAGCAACACCCATTCAAAATTTTTAATTTGACAAGTTTCTTAGCTGAGACAGTTTATAGAAACCATTGTAAATATAGCTTCAGATGTCACAAAGATTAAGAAAAAGTGGAAAACTTCTAGCTCTGAAAATGATACATTTGTAACTTTTCTTATAAGCATAATTACATTTATCTTCATTGGTACTATAACATGATTGATGTTTTCTCTTTACTCCATATTTGTAGATTACACAAGCAGTCTCTTTTCTTGCATAGAAAGTAGTATAAACAAATCTAAATAGACTATAAAATAATTTTTAAGACCTTTTTTTTAGATACAGTTTCTTTAACATATTTTAGAAAAAAGAAGTATGTACAGTAAGGTTTAATTTTGATGAGTCTTTCTGAAATATTTATCGTTTACAGATAGTTTCTTTGTAATCACTATGCAGTGTTATATTAGTCATTTAGAATTTAAAAGTTAAAAAGACATTTTTGTGTGGAATTTTAGTTGTTAATAGCTATCAGCATGTCAAGTACTAATGTCCTACTTAACTTATTCTATTCATTTATTAGAGTGTTTATACTGTGATGGTGAGTGGTTTTCTAAAACAGCTTCAATATTATGTTGGCATTCTTTATATTCATTTATTTTTTGATAGCATTAAGAAGTGAATAATTCTTTTCTTTTTTTTTTGACTTGTTAATGCATGAGCTTTTTTTTTTTTACTAATAAATCTTTTTGTATTGTTTTTTTATTTTTCATTCTTTCCCCATCATTATAGGCACGTGTAAAATTTTGCAATAAAAAGGCTCTAATTTCAGTGTAAGATAAAATCTTTTTATGTGACATGTATTTGTCTGGATAAAAACCAAGAAGTTGTTGAAAATTAGTCTCAAGGCTTATCTTGTACATGAATTAGGCTTAATCAATATTAAGTATTAAAATCATATACAATTAATTATGAGTTTTACATTCTCTATACACCTTTTCTATATTAAGCACTGGACTTTAATTGAAGTCTTCATATTAAGAAATAAGCTATATCTTGGTTGCTCATTCTTGAAAAATATTTTTAATGTATTTATTTACTGCTTCAGTATTTGTAACTGCTACATCAGCTGGTATTTACCTATAACATATAGTTTATTACTTCTTCAAAAAGGAATGTTTAACTATGAGTGCTTTTTAAAGAATTTTTTTTTGCTAAATTAAGGCATTTTTTTTTACTATATTCTAATATACTGTCAAAATTTCTTCCTGTAGTTTCAAATTTAGCATGCGTTGTTTGCATAAATAGCAGAAATAGGAAATGTATTCTTTTGGCAGTGTTGTAAAAACTATTTAAAATCGTATCCATGTATTTATATTTGTATTTATATAAGCTGTCAGAAATGAAGCAACCACCCTACATTGATTTATTTCAGTTATATATCTTTAGCAGTCACATTTATAATACTAAAACAATCAATTTTCTTTTAAAGTATCAGGCATAAAGGAGTATCAAAGGTTCTCTAACTATTATGTGGCCCATCCTATATTGATTACTGTTTCTTTTTCCCCACTCCACATTTGAAGGAAAAAAAGAATAAAAAGAAAGAAAATAAAAACTTCACAAATATTATAGATATATGTTTATTTTACAATTGATTACAACAGAAAACAAAGATGTGTCAAGAAGTTTTCTTATTCTAATCTGTTTATAATATTCTTTTTGTAAATAAATAATTTAGATACAAAAAAAAAATTATTTAAACTTTTATTAAACTTTGTCAATTACTGCATCCCCCCCCCCTTCCAAAGGTTTATTGCACCATCATTCCCAGCAAAAAATACACATCAGTATATAGATGTGTGTTGCATAATATTTAATATAAAATGTGAGATAAAAATTCAGTCAAAAGATTGACGATCCCCTAAAGAAAATAAACAACGGAGCTGAAACAAAGAAAATTATCACTTAAAAATAATAATGAGCTGATGCATTATGTTTAGGTCGTTTAGGAAAGATTATATTTTTGATCATCATGTTGTAGACTTTCTGTGTTTGTTATTTTTTTACTTTTAGAAAACTTTGTGAATTTAACACTGCATATTGATTGACCCAATAATTTGCTTGGTTTCTTCTATCTCTCTAGACTAAAATCAGTCATTATTGAATAGTCCTTTTATGTACACATATATGGGAGGTTAGATCTGAATTTCATTGCTGATATTGCCATTATTGAAATGATATCATATCTGAGCACCACCACAAACCTACCCTTAAACGTTCACGGATATAACAAATCAAAATCTTAAGTCCTTTTTTTTTTTTTAGTTGAACCAGTATGAAGCAACTTTCTTCAAATAATTAACAATAATAATTTTATAAAAACTGACACCCAAGGGAGACCATACAAGATGAAATTGTGTCAGTTGAAGTGTCAGATGATGGCTGATTTGGAAAACATTAATCATAATAGCATAGAGCTGAAGAGTTGTCCTGTCATTCAACTGAAAAATTGTTGCACCTGACTATTCACTCTGGAGGTCGTTCTTAGATAAACTTTTTAAACTGTTTATATCTTGAAGTTTCAGAAAACTTTACTTATTTTTTGTCCAATTCTGACACAATTTTCTTTTATCTTGAGAATAGAATCTAAAGAATTTTCTAATATTATTTTCTGTATGAACATTAATAATACCCTAGCTTGTGGTAGCACAAAATTATAACTAAAACTGTACTTTTTAGTCTTGACTATCATTGCGAAGATTATGCAATTTGACACTTTTTGAATACATGTATTTGTGTCAGTGTGATGTCACAGACTAGCTCTTTATTGGTCTTTTGTGATACATATTATTTTCTGAAGTTAATAGTACAATGTATTGCATTTAGTACAACGAGGTGCACTTAAATTTATATGTTGTTAATGTGTGTCGTGTGGTGTATGTGTTATTTTTATAGTTTAGTTTTAGAATTTTTTATGTAGGTATAATGCTCCTAACACCAGTTCAGTACAATTGTAATTATTTTTAGCAGAGACAAATAGTAAGCATCTTTTTACAGAAATAATGACCGCATTACCTACTAAAAGACCTTTGCCTGCCAAAAATTTTGCATTGACACACTTAAAGCAAAGGTTATATGTTGTTGATTTATTTAGGCAGGAACCATTTGGTATAAAAATGAAGTTTATATCTTTGAGTATATTACTGTATTTCTTTTTTTTAATATTAAAAATAGGTGCCATTTAAAAATCACTATTTTTCACAAATTTAATGCAAATTTTTTTATTATAATATTCTAAATTGTCAAAATTGTAAAGTTCTTTTAACAAATTTAATATCTTATCATCCTCCCTATTTGACATTCCAACAAACATTCAAACACAGTATTGTGAATACAAAAAAGGGTTGACCTAACTATATCGTCATTCTATAGACAGTTTTCTTTCAGAACAGATCATAAATACTATGAAATTGCACATGATGCAAATCTGACATACCTAGAGAGTAGTCGAGTGAGTGTGCCTTCTACATCTGCTGCCATGGCAGAAAAAAAGTTTTAGCACTTGTCCCTCCATGGAGGCAAGATTTTTTTCCTGCCACCAAGTGATGGAGGGGAGGGGTTGCTTCCCCACTACCAGAGAAGGCAGGCCGCGAAAATGTGCATGATTGGGACAGAGTGAAAGGCTGTTGAGTGGCAACCACATTTTTCGTAACTGCCAGCTGTGAATACCATGGTCTTGGGTTATTCTCACTGGACACAACACTACCGTTGGCAAAAAAGAATTTTTTTTAAGCCTGTCCTGGAGACACCAATGATCCCCAGACAGATCAGGTATCTCCGTGCCCAGGTAATGCACTCCTAGTATACCTATGACAGTATAATCTAAGAAAGCATGAGTTCACTGCACTGAACCAGAAGCCGAAGTGGCTGTAATTTTTGTAACATTACAGAGTAGTGAAGGAAATAAACTTTGCTTTAAAGAATTTTTTTCTTATTAATATACAATAGAGGTTAGTGCTTACGCCCATATTATGATACATTTTATTTTAAATTTTAATTGGAATTGTTGTTCAGAAATTATTTTCATCTCAACCATTTGAAAATATATCTTTCTATTTTATTTTCTTCATTATTAATGAAGATAATTGTAATTTTTTGTATATGTTTATAATTTATTCAAGAAAAAAAAGAATGTATTTTACTTCCCTAAACCCTAACATTTTAATAAATAATTATAAAAATGGTTTTAAGAAAACAATCAGGAAGATAACAAAAAAAAAAAACATTTACATCCCCCAATCGCTTACATTTGTTTGAAGTGAATTGAATTTTATGACAAAGTTTTTTTTTAGATCTGTAGGTCTATGCTATCTAATTCTAAATTTGAAAGAAAACTTATGCATGAAATTCACATTAATATAAGGAGAAAAAAGTTTTAGAATTGATTATTTACCACTAATGTTAACTGCAATACAGCAATAGTTATTTACTATAATTTTGTCCTTTCTCAATACGCTCTTTCAATTACCGATAAGGATATTATTTGTATTTTCTTCACCTGTACTTGTGTTTTTAAAATGTTCTCTGTATTTTTCATGGTTAATTTTTTTTCTTTTAATATTTATATTCATGGTCCAAATTCTCTGCTATAAAAATATTAAGTAACTAGTATTAAAAATAAAAATTATTTTGAATATGAAACTCTTTAAAATATGTTTTTAAGTTATAATTTTTTCAGAAGAAGTAGTAATATAAATTATAGATTAATATACTAGTACAGGATGGTCATGCATGAGGTCATTGAGAACCGAATGCCTAATTTTTATGTAGTAAACAATATTTAAAGAGCTGCACCGTAGTCAATTTCTCAAGATTTGGTGTAAACAAGTAATGAAATTATTGTAAAACCTGGCTTATTGGTAGCCCACAAACATCTACGAAGATATGAACATTTGGCCACCTTTATACTAGTGCATCAGGGGACGGATGGTCGTGCGGTAACGCGCTCGACTGTCGACCTGAAGGTACCTGGTTCGATCTCCGGTGAGGACCAAGGAAATTTTTCAGGTCTTGGCTCAAGTTCCCGATATATCTCCCGTGGTGCCTCCATGGCCATTGCACTATCGTATGGTGGGGATGAAAGAAGGGCACCATAAAACCGTCCCATTAGTGGTTTATAGGATCAAAGGGATTTCATCTCATCCTTACAGGGACTTTACACACACACACATACTAGTGCATCAAATTTTATTGAAAAATATGGAAAGTCATAAAATCACTTTACTTATCTATACATACTTCTTTGCAAGCGTGTGGTTTATTGAGCTCCCGTTATAAATTAGGTTTTAAAACACTGCACTATTAATATGAATAATAAATTCTCCATTGTCCATTATACAGGGTGATCAGATGCGACCAAGAGTTGTCAAGAGAGGTGTTGAGGATTTTGCAACTATTGAATATGGTAAAAAAAATTTTAAAGGGATAATCCATATTTTTAATGCTATTAGCTGTGTCCCTATTTCAATGATTTCCTCCTAAACTGTTTTTTTTTTTTTTTTCTTAAATCACAAGTTTTTTATATTGATTTGTTATTTTTCATTTACAGGAGAGAGAGAAGAAGTTGACCATCTGATATTTTTTGTACCCGGCATTGAAGATATGACCAATAGAAATGGCAAATCTGTGGAAGCTTTAGGTAATGTAAACAAGTAATTTAAGTAAATTAGTTTGTATAGAAATAAATAGAAGTACACTTTTTTTTTCAGAATAACTCAGACTTTATCTTTTTTTTTTTTTCATATTGCAGTGGATAACTTTCGAAGCAATGCATTAAGTCTCATTCAGTCTCATTTCTCTCAGGCTTATCAATCAAAGTCTGTAAACAGAGTAGAATTTCTGCCCATTATTTGGACAGAGGCTCTTCAGAATGGAGTGGCTGGTTTAAAAGAGTATGTATACATTGTTTTAACATTGTTATGACGATGTAATAAGCTTGAATGCTGACTTTTGAAAAGTTTCTTTTTTTAATTGAAGTTGTGAATGCCAATATTTAATACGATTCAACTCTTTTTTTTTTTTGTGATTGTGTAATTCTGTTGTTTTTTTTTTTTTTAAGAAATGTGTGTCACTTAAAAAAATTGTGATATTATTTTTAGTGTAAAAGTTAATAGAATTTTTTACACATTTTCTTAATTCAATTTATTTTGTTCATTCAATGTTTATTTCTGTATTAAAAATTCCCACAAAACAAACTGAAAAATATTTTTTTTCCCTTTAGACAGGTGGCTAGTGTTACTCTCCCAAGTACTTCAAAGCTGCGGCATTTTATAAACAACACCTTAATGGATACTTTATTTTATACCAGTCCTTTATATTGCCAGGTAATAATGTATTAATTAGGGCTGGTCTCTCTATTACTCTTTCTATGGTTTTGATTAAAAATTCTATATTTTAGTTTTCTAATATCAACTTCAAAAGAAATTAATTATCTTCCCAACAATATAATTATTAGCTAAAATAGTTATTATAACAAAATCAGCTCAGGGTTAGTTATAAGGGTTGTCACTGAAAGCAAGACTTTAAATAGATAGAATAAGAAATAAAAAAATTACCACAAAAAACTACAACCAATTAGTAGACAGCTGGCCCTATGGCATTTTACTATAGGAAAAGCATCTGAAAAAAAATTGACTTGTAATTACTCCAAAAATATAATATTAAATTCATCTTTTGCATGGATATTTTTATTCTAAATGAAAACAGCGGATGTTTTAAACATTGATGTCATGTCATTCTTCTTAAACTCAGTTGACATTTTAGCTTTATTATAAGGTAGTTTATCTGATATGCAAATGTGTTTGAAGATCTTAAAAGAAAAAAGCCTGAAATGCAAAATGCATACAATGGCATGGAATTAGTTAAGCTTTTGAAATGTATTATTAATGTTACTGTTAATTCACCAGAAAATCTGTGAAACAGTCGGACAGGAGATGAACAGAATGTTTCATGTTTTCTTGGAAAAAAATCAGTCTTTTAGTGGAGAAGTTTCTGTTGCTGGTCACAGTCTAGGTTTGAAATGTTTTGATTTACATTAAGAAGCTATTTCTGAACAAATATCCACTATGCTTGTTTTGTTTATCCATATTCTTAATTATAATTAAGCTATCCTTGATCTTAAAATTTCCATTACTTGTTTCTTTTTAGGTTCTGTTATTTTATTTGACATTTTGTTGAATCAAAGATTACCAGGTGACGCTGGTCCTGTACCTAATGTTGTAGAGACATCTTTTAATGAGGTTTGTATATCGATTTACTTTTTAAATCTAATTAATATGAATGTTTTATTGGAACTTTTTTTGTCTGAAATAAACATAATATAAACTATGCATAAGAACAATGTTGAAAAAAATTTTTTTATCAAAGCCATCTAGATATTTTTTATTTGATTCTCAATCGTATAGTGGTTTGATGATAATTTTGCTATTTTTTCTTTTTTTCTTAATTTGTTAAATTTGTGGATATTAATTTTCAAAATTAAATAAATTTGTTGCCTTTTGTATAATATTGTCAAAATAATGATACCCTCAGTCAGCCTCCACTTCAGGAGACGACAATCCTACACAGCAAGGTTTGTTAGAGGTGGAAAGTGAAAGTCAGGAAGAAGTAACACTAGAAACACTCCTTTCAAAAGTTGGTCTACATGACAAATTGGGACTGTTTCAGAATGAGCAGATGGATGTTGAGTCACTTGTAGGCTTTTGTTTGTTTTACTTGTTTTAACTGTATTGGTGTATGACTTTATTGTTGAGTTAGTCTTATTTATAAATTACTAGACAGTTGATCAGATTTACCCATAAAGTGCGATCATTAACATTGTGTAATATAATGTTTATTTTGTTATTATTTTTAAACTTTCTTCTTCTAGATAATGTGTTCAGAACAAGATCTTAAAGACATTGGATTACCTTTAGGCCCTAGAAAAAAATTATTAGGATTTCTGAAAGAAGAGAAAGAAAAGAAGGTATGTTACATAACAAAGAATTTTATTATCATCTATTATTTCACTATACAACTCTGTTTTTCTTTTTTACATTCACATTGACAAATATCTTTTTATTTAAAGAGGTCTCACAATTTTTCGGCTGCTATTATTCTGAGGTACCGGAATACTTATGCATATTTAAAGTTATAAAATGTTATCATAATAATCTACAAAGACATGAACCACCATAATTAGTTAAAGAGAACAGAAAAATATGGACACATGCCAACTAACTGGACATACTATAATAGTAAATAGAATGACAGTTAGTTGTTGACCGTTGAGATTGGTAATTAGGATTTGTAATACAGACAGACATAATGTATGTCAGTTGCTCGAATAAGTTAAGACAAAATTATCTTTTCATCATTTTATTTTGTTAGTTGGATTGCATATGTTGACAATATCATTGTTTATTAAAAAAACACTTTTTTATATATATATGGTTAGTAATAATATATTTTCTTCACAAAAGTTAACACATCTATTCATTTCTGTCTTTTAATTTTTCCCACTTTGTGCTCTATAAACTGGTATTCAGAGCATTTATCACAAATAGTATCAATGTGTTCCTTTTTTTATGCTTATGCAAAACAATGAGAATATTTTTTAAGAAAGATTTTAATGTTTTGATAATATTGTCATGTAATTATATTTCAGGATGCTGCAGCAAAAGAGCAAGCTGAGAAAAAAACAAGGGAAGAATCCATAAAGGTTCTCAAACTTCAACAAGCAGCTACAGAACAAATAGATACAGTGAAAACAAGTCAAGGGTGAGCAATTTGGCACTATTGACAAATAATTTATAATAATAATATTAACTGCTTTCATTTGTGTTTGATTCCCATGAGTGTTTTTTTTTTTAAACTGTGCAGCAGCAGTCTAGAAGTCAGTGCCAAATATTACCATAGCACTCAAGGAACTGGACAGTTGAAGGCATCCTACCCTCAGCTAGACTTCACACCTAGTGCCTTATTTGCTCTGGGCTCTCCTATTGCTGTTTATCTGACTCTTCGAGGTGTACAGGATCTTGGAGAGTTTTTCCAGCTCCCAACTTGTCCAAGAGTATTTAACATTTTTCACCCGGTAAGTATAGATTTTTAAAAAAAAAGGAGTTTCTTATTTTTTTAAATTTTAATATCAAAGAAATGCATTTTTAAAATTATTTTACATGATTTTTTACATTTTTGTGGCCAAGGAGTTTCTTATTTTTTTAAATTTTAATATCAAAGAAATGCATTTTTAAAATTATTTTTGACATGATTTTTTAAAAAAATGTATTTTTTTTTCATAAATCCAGTTTGACCCAATGGTAAGTCAATTTATCTTTCATTCTCCTAATGATATTGTATACACAATTAATTAATTTATTTTTGTCAAAGAAATTTGTCAATATGAGCTGTTTAAGTGTTGTGTTTTACCAAAAACCTAATACATGTATTTACTTTAGGCATACAGAATGGAACCTCTAATCAGAACTAATACTTCTACCTTAAAACCAGTGTTGATTCCTCACTACAAAGGAAGAAAGCGTTTGCACTTAGGTATGTTCTCTATGTAATTTTTCCTCAACCTGACATTGTATACATTTTATTTTTTGAGCATCTATATTAATGATTTAACCATTGATGTCCAGCTCCGCCTAATAGAATTTTCCCTGGGGTCGCTTGTAATGGTATTTTTGTACAGCTCAGTGGCTGTTGCCCACTGGTCAATCTGAAAAAACATTGATTAGGACCATCAAAAGTATAATTTTTTTTATCTGTTAGAACAGTGGTTCTCAAACATTTGCATTGTGTGACCCACTAAGAAACAATTTAAGTTGAAAAAAAAAAGAGAAAAAAAGATGAAAGAAATTGTGTATTTTATTGATTATGCCAGTGTTTCCCAAACTTTGGTCATCTGTGTGCCCCCTTTTTTATGTTCATAATACTGAGTACCCCTAGTAAAAAAACAAATTGCATGTATTGTTTTCACCTTCTTTGTTTCCCCTCATTTCATTGTTTTCCTTATAGACGTGCATGTTTACCCAGCGTTCTCAGCCCGGTAACACACTTTGAGAAACACTGGATTAAGCAATTGTTAACATTTTTGGTGACCTAAATTCAAGTCAGCTTGCGACTCATACTTTCACAACCCATACTTTGAGAACCACGGTTTTTAAAAGAAATTTTTAAAAATTGACTCCTGAATACTGATAATTTTGTATGATTTACATTAACGTTTTCTATAATACAGAATGCTATTAAAAACACTTTCACTTTTCTTTTTTTTTACCCTAATTAGAATTCAAAGAAGCTGTTACTAGATATGGCACAGATATCAAGCAAAAAATTATTGATTCTTTCAAGAGTACTTGGAATACAATCAATGACTTTGCCCGTGCCCATCGTTCAGATGCATCAAAAAGCAGCATAATGGAGAAAGAAGTTCAGTCTGAAATGGACCAAATGATGTCACATTTAGCACAGCAACAAGCAGAAGATGATCGAGGCTGTAAGTCATGTTCATTTTTCTTATCTAATGATTCTTTTGTTCTCAGTTTTTTGAAAGAAAATGAATTACTGTAATTAACTACATTTATTAATTTTTTAAATTAAGATCTGAGGTTGGTATTTATTTTTGTTTAAGCTGTATCTTCAATGGCTGAAGAGGAGATTCACATGGGACAATTAAACGAAGGACAGAGAGTGGACTATGTACTGCAAGAAGGACCTTTAGAGAGCTTTAATGACTATTTGTTTGCACTGGCTTCACATTCATGTTATTGGTATACATTTTTTCAATAGTTTCTCAATCGGACATTTTTTTCTGAGTGTTTTGTTCTTTTTTTTTTTCATGACATAAGTAACACTTTAAAAAACTAATAACTTTTGTGAAGTAACAGTAATTTATTTGTTTCTTTGAAAACTTTAGTAAAAAAGTCCAAATATTTCTTTCTCTTTAACAGGGAGTCAGAAGATACTGCTTTGCTTTTATTGAAAGAAATTTACTCACCACTAGGTTTCAGGCCTGTGATGCCAGGGACAGAAAGTGGGAAAATCTCTCGAGAATCCTCTCAGCCTCCACTGCGTCAGCTGCCTCCACCCCCACCATCATCTGGGCTAGGTGCTTTCCCATTAGCTACTCCTTACCAATCAAACACTAGTTCCCCCTTTCAAAGTACACCACAGCCCCCTGTAAATTCTCAGAGCTTTCAATCCTACGGACAAAGTATAGCTACAGTTGGAGCTCCTCCGCCCGTGTTTTACCCTCAAGGATCTTCACCTTCATCTATTTCTGGCATAAGGAAATCACCTTATGTGGCCCCAGATTTTAACAACTTGCCTCCTAGTCAAACTCCTGGACCAGTGATGCCTCCGGTAGGCCCTGCAATAGTTGGAGGATACAGAAGAAGTCAACCATGAAATAATAATGTCTCTGCCATATTCTTATCAAGATCACTGTATTATCTGTATTGATAATGTTGACGATGGAGCGGATATTGATTGGTGTATATTTTTTAAAAGTTTATTTTGTGGTGAATATAATTACCACAGAGATAGCTGACGATCATATTTTTACATTTTAAAAATGTAATATCCATTGTTTCTTTGGTGAAATGAAAAAGTCAAATTCAATTTAAAAAAAAACAACATCACATCCCATCAGAAAGTCTCAAATATTATGTAATCTTTTAACCGCATTGACCATGTTATTAATAAAAAAGATTTTTTTTTTACTTTATCTTTTAGGAGTATTTGAACAATTTTTCAACCATTAATTAACACTTTTTTTTAAGGTTTGATATTCACATTATTGTTTATTCATTGGTTAATTATATCGATTAATATATTTTGTCTTGAATAAAACTAGATTGCTTGTTCTTTTTTTTTTTAAAGTAAGATCCTTCCCCTTTTGTGTTTCATACAACTTTAATAGAAGAAATGGGTCATTTTGCTGTCAAAATTTAGGCCTGTCATTTAAAGGAAATTTCACATGGCATTGTCAGAATAAAAAAAAATTTCTTAGCATTTTACTTCTTTAGTAGTTAAACAGCTGATGTTAATGAGTCATCATTTTTAAATAATATTGTACATTTTACAGTTTGAACGATCATTAGCAAAAATATAGAATTAATGTTATCAATAAGCTATTATTATAGCAGATCTTATTAATTTTTCCCCCAAAAAATGGCTTGATTGCACTTCCTCTGTTATTTTACCCAAAAATTCATACTGATGATTATTAAGTAATTAAAATAACTTTTCATTGTGTAAAAAAAATAACATAAAGAAATATTTTATAAGTATTATTCTACTTTTATACAAAAGTAAGCACATTGAGTCATATTAAATAGTAACATTTTAAACTAAATAAATTTAAAAGATATATATTGTATAAAAAATTGTCCATGACGTTTAACCACTAAAATTGTTATGGAGTTTGACTTACATTAAATTTTTAAGCATGATCATGGTCTGATTATGGATTTTCATATTGTACCTATGGTATAAATTTGAAGGAAAAAGAATTTTAACTTAGTAATAAAACTTGTCATTTGAATATTTTTCACTTGTATTTGACTTTGTTGTCAGCTATGAATTACATGTACATTTTGACTAGTATATTGTCATTTTCAATTTATTATTCTTTTAATTTTGTCCTTTTTTTTTTTCTTCATTTAATTTTAAATCAATTGTGTGAAAAATGGACTGGATGAAATTTTGTGTCTTTCAGTATGATAATCATGTTTTGTTTATAATAAATGCATTTATTGGTGTATAGAAAATGAAAGATAAATTAATACTAGTGTTACTTCTCATGTAACAGTTAACAGACATTAACAATAAAATGTCATCATTGTGAAGGGCTCAACAGCAATAGCATCATTGTTTTTGAATGAAGTCCATTCATCTATAATGAGTTTTACTTTTTCAAGTTTAAATGTTCCACAGGTGGCAAAGTTTTCCAAACTTGCAGGGAAATGTTCCTTGAATGTAAAAAAACATTTGCACATGTACATGTTTGATTTAGAATGGCTATTTATAGTGATTCTCTTGAGAAGGTGTAAGAAAATTAAATTTAAAATAAAAAGTTGTACCAAAAATTGTTATTTCTTATATTTGTAAATCATGTATGTGTGTGTTGGATGAATAATTTATTTATTGAAGGGAGTGGTAAAATTGTATTTAAAAATGATAACCATTTCATAATTTAAAACCCATTGGTGAATTCTGCCAGTTTCAGCAGTTTTTCAAGTGGTTTCATCTTTCATATTGTACCTATGGTATAAATTTCATAATTCCATTAAAGATTCACCATTTTCCACTATCATTTATTTTTTGTTTGTTTAACTTTTTGTTACATTTAATTTAAAGATACACAATTTTTTTGTTTGTGTTTTTTTTTTTTAACTCAGATAAAAGTAAATTATAACAAAACTTTTTGAAATATTTTTCCATTTGCTGATTACATTCTGTCTGAAATTTAAGCTGTTGCTCTTAATAAGATTGATTTGTTGTCTTCCTGTATGTATTCCATAGTGCTACTGTCAGCATTTCAGTTCCCTTAGTATTTGTCTTTATTTAACATAGATATTTTTATTGAGAGTAGAAGTAAAATAATATGAATTACTGGTCATATACACACAATTTTTTTATTTTTTTCACTGATTTTGGTGTTAATTTATATTAATATGCTTTGGTAGGAAATATGTAACAAAACATGTCGACTATGAAGTCATAGGCTATATTTTTCATTGATGCATTAAAATGTTCACATTATATTTCTGTGATATTTCTTTTTGATAGCAGTTTTTTTTTCTTGGTACTGGTATGTTAAGTTCAGTCAGGCTTATTGTAGACTTTGTAAAGTTTTCAAACATAATAAAAAGAAAAGAAATCAGAAAAAAGAATGTTTCTTTTAATAGATATTTAAAAAACAATTTTTGCAAGTTGTATGTTTTTTCTTCATATTAGAACTGTCAACATTATTTATCCATTACAGAACTTTTTTTTTTAGTCATGGTATTTTTTTTTAGCCAGAATTAAAATATATTTAATTTTTTTCATTATTTTCTTAGTATTTATTCTTTTCTTCCAATAATGCAATTATTTGCTTCATAGTCTCCTGCTAATTATTTGTTTTAACTATTCATAATATTTTTTGTCAATTGGTGACCATTGGTTTTTTTTTACTTGTATATCTTTTGATGTGCCTACATTTTTTATTGATGGTAATAGCAGCTGTCAATCTGACACTGACAAAATCTATCACAAAATTTAACTTAAATTCGATTCATAAAAGTTTTTTGGTCAAATGGAACTTAACATTCCTCAATATTTATTCAAACCCATACATAAATATGTCTTTCATTATATTTCACATTTCCATTTTGAATGCACTACTTCAGCATATAACCTGACTGTGTCTCTTTGTAAGGAATTTTAACTGGGTGACCCGGGGGGGGGGATGTGGGGTGAAGAATGGGCCGAAAAAAAATTGACATAATGCACCAAGTTGAATTAAAAACTTTTTTATATTTGATAGTAAGATAGAGGAAAAATTACTTAAACATTCGGTAGAAAACTGATTGAATATATGGATTTGTCATTTTTAACCGATTCTTTTCTCAATTTGTTTTCATGTACCCTTGAAACTTCAAAACATTAAAGCTTGACAACTAGCAAAGATACATCAATAAAATTTAGCACTCTGACTACAACAGCTCAGATTCTAAATTTCCACTTCCATGTCCAATTGGAATAAATATTCTTCAAACAAATGCATGCTTAGCTGTCACTGGATGTACAGCTGTTACTGCATTTATAGCTGTTACTTCACTGTTTGTAAATACCATTCTTCATTAAAAAAAAAATGACCACTTATGTTTAGAAGAGGCCACCGGACAATCTTTGACTAATTCCTCTGACCTTCCCTCATTTGGTGGCGGACATGACATGCCCAGTAGGGTCTTAATAATTCTGGCCGAGGGTCAACCTGTGCAAACACCTAAACATTTTTTTTTCATTGGAATACAAAATATTTCTCCAGCATCGCTGAGCAGCAGCCTTGGTGAGTGGTGAACCCTATGAGCCTTATCAATGGGTGACCCCTGTGAGCAGCAGCCTTGGTGACACCTGTGACCAGCAGCGTTGTCAATGGGTGACCCCTGTGAGCAGCAGTGTTGTCAATGTGTGACCCCTGTGAGCAGCAGTGTTGTCAATGGGTGACCCCTGTGAGCAGCAGCCTTATCAATGGGTGACCCCTGTGAGCAGCAGCCTTATCAATGGGTGACCCCTGTGAGCAGCAGCCTTATCAATGTGATACCCCTGTGAGCAGCAGCCTTATCAATGTGAGCAGCAATGTTGTCAATGGGTGACCCCTGTGAGCAGCAGTGTTGTCAATAGGTGACCCCTGTAAGCAGCAGCTTTGGTGACCAATGTTCCCTCTAAGCTGAGCGCGTGAGCGATCACTCACACGAATTCAGAGCGTCGCTCAAACTACACTACGATCGCTCACTCCGACGGACGACATCACTTAAATCGCTCACAAATTTTGGCCTCAAACAAAATGTCGCTCAGAGACAAAATTTTTTGCTCACTTCATACCACACCTTAGAAGGAACATTGTTGGTGACCCCTGTGACCAGCAGCCTTATCAATGGGTGACCCCTGTGAGCAGCAGCCTTATCAATGTGTAACCCCTGTAAGCAGCAGCCTTGGCGACACCTGTGACCAGCAGCCTTATCAATGGGTGACCCCTGTGAGCAGCAGCCTTATCAGTGGGTGCCCCCTGTGAGCAGCAGTGTTGTCAATGGGTGACACCTGTGAGCAGCAGCCTTGGTGACCCCTGTGGACGGGCATACTTTTTTTTATTGTTATTGATTTTTCAGTTTTTTTTTTCTGTTTTTTTTTAAATTTCTCAAGTCACTTCGACACTTGTTTGAATGTGTGATTGGCCAGGGAGATAGTTTGTTTTATTATATATCATCTTTTTATCATTATTTGTGTGTGTATTACCGAGTTAAAATAGTTTTATGTCATCTTTCTCAGTCATTTTTTGTTTCCATCTAGAGCTGCACACTAGTTTATTATGTTTACAATTTGTTGCACACTTAGTACAAATAATATAGTAATATAATACTCGTCGCCTCAACTTGAAATTTCACTCCACACTAATCACATTATCAGACGATCTATTTTAAATTGTGCCAGAAAGTCGACCCTCAGTGAGCTAATATGTTGGCTATAAATCTAATCCTACTTTTACACAATAGTGGGACGGGTGGCCGAGTCACACCTTTGATCCATTATTATTTTTTTTCAGATCGACACTTTCGGTAAAAAAAAAAAGCTTCAAAATAGTTTTTTCCCCAATCGCAATGATCACATTCACACGGCCATCTCAACAAAACAATACAGGTCTGAAGTAGTATATAAAGAACTCCAAATCTCAAATCTGTTCTAATTAAACAAAAGCAGTCAGTCACGCCCAGCCTTAGGCCGATTTGACCGATTGCTCCAAATTGAGCCCCGCCCCCTGGCAGGAGACCCACAATTTACATTTAATTAGTAGTAATAGTCATTATTGTAAAAAAAAATCAGAAAGGGGGGGGGGACTTCGCAAGCATCCGTTAAATTGGGCCCCGCATTTCGTAAGGCCGGCCCCTGGCGACACCCACTCGTCAGTCTGTGTGCAATAGATGTATCTATCTGCTTGAATGATTTGTGCCCACAATCAAAAAGTTCGTTATTGGCGTTATCTCTATCATACGACATTGTTCACATCGACATTGGACAGCAGTGATGACTTGGACTAAATTTAGGTGTTTTGTGAAAAAAAAAAATGTAACGTTTCATGTTCACATTTTGTCTATTCTTTGGTTAGTTATATTGATTAACATATCTATGGTTTCGACTAACACCAGTATCTTAAACTAGATTGAAGTTAATATTTTTAAATAAAATTATTCCCCTTTAGTGTTTTATTCAATTTAATAGACTTCAATTTAGCTGGCTGAAGAATCATTTTGCTGACAAAATTTAGGCCTGTCATTTTAAGTACATTATAGATGTCAGAATAAACAAATTGCTGTAAATTAACAAAAACTCCAAGCGCGGCATGGAGCGGTAATTTAATGCTGCCCCCTCCCACCCGCCCCGGCTGCTAATGATTTGCACATTGCCAAAATATTGTCTCATTCGATCCAGCTTCCTATATCAACTAGGGAGCGACCGATAATCGGATCGGTATCGGTATCGGACCGATATTGGCACTATCGGTTAATATCGGACCGGCCGATTTTGACTGCCGATACATTGTTTTTTTCACAACAGAGTTGCAGAAAAAAAAAATCCGTAAATAACCCAATTCTATAACTAGATCAGACAAGATTTAAAAAAAAAAGGAAAAAAAAAACCCGTACACAGAAATTGTCACGCCCACGAAAATTGCATCAGCGATATGACCTTGAAACAATAGGATTGGCATTTCTTAATTCTAATGTATGACCTTGAATGATACAATGAGTGAACATCTGTGTGTATTTTTTTGGGATGGGAAGTTGGGGTGGGGGGGGGAGGGGAGAAACAAGACTTTCGTGTGGGCGGAGTGTTACGAAATATGACAGGGAAGGGGTGAGCATGGGTTGACATACGTCATTAGCTGTAGCACGAGAAAAACACGTGTTTGGCATTGTTGTTGATTAAAAAAAATATCGGTATCTGTATCAGTAAAAATGCTGGGGAAAAATATCGGTATCGGACTATCGGTAAAAAAGCATATCGGTCGCTCCCTAATATCAACCAGTGTATAATTGACTTAAACAAAACAACAACTGCAAATACTTTTTTTTTAGTCGTATAGCTCGGGAAAAAAACAACAACAAAGTTATTTACCCCCCAACCCCAATGTGCGTGATGGCCTCCAGGAATGAGGGGCCCACTACAGGGAGAGGGTATTTTATTTGCATAAAAGCAAGTTTTCCAAGACCTAAGGCTATGGTACGAAAAAATGTTGAAGGGGCCAGGATAATTTGGGGGGGGGGGAAGGAAACTTATTGATGGGAAAGAAATGTACTGAACAGTTGTTTTTTTTTTTGTTCTAGCCCCAGTCCGAATAATATAGCAACTTTTTTTTTGAAAGCATTTATTTTATGAAAAGAGCGGAAGTTTAATATATCAAACAGCAGTTGCCACCCGCGCACCTGGGAAACTATTAAAAAACAAGGGAGGGGTCATTTTTTAAAATAATATCATTCTCTTAAAAATTATATAGCAAGTAGCTGTCTTTTATATGCATTAAAAATTTAAAATCAATAGAAATTATTTTTCAAAATAAAATATCCAATCCAAAAACATAATAGAAAATGTTATGAAATATATTACTTTAACTTTTACCCAAATAACTTAGGTTCTACCTTCCTGTAGTGTAGGTATATCCCAAAATCCATTGCTTCTTGTTATTGTGTCATCTTCGCTATTTAGAGAACCAAAAATCTTACAAACATCAGCTAGAGATGGACTAATTCTGACCAAAAAAGAAACAACACATAGGTTATGGGTGGGGAAAGATAGCGTGTATTATATTGTGTATGAGTGTGTGTGAGTGGAACAAGGTTCTCAGTGTGAAAAAATGTCAACCACGTCTGCTTCGAAGGGCGACTTCAACGTCGCAGGGAAATATCGTCTGGTACGCAAAATAGGCAGTGGATCATTTGGAGATATCTATCTGGCCATAAATATTTCAAATGGTGAAGTAAGTCTACGATAAGTGTACTATTTATATGATTTTACTTGTTGCTGATTTTACTTGTGGCCACTTGTTGAATTCATACAATTTTCTTCCTCAGATATTCTTTAAATGTTATAAACTTTTAACTTCATGGTGGTGCTGGTTACAAGTGAAAGACATTTCACATTAATACAATTGGTCCTTTCATTACTATTATTTACACAACTTCTGTTTAATACGTTGTCTGATTTTTCTATTGCAGTCATTTAGAATTTTATTTTCATAGATTTGATGATAGAAATTGAAATAGTTCTACAAAATTTGTCATAAGTTTACAAATGATATGTTGGCTTTGTTTCCTTAATATTAAGTTAATATTATTTACTGCACAACTCAAACTGCTAATTACTGCAGCTGTCAGCAATCTGTGGTCTTTAGACCATTAATGGACAGCTAGTAAATTTTGTTGGCTTGCAGAATAAGTTCGAAATTATTATTTTTCCCATGTTATAAAAAAAACAAACAAACTATTATAATAAATTATATTATTTACACAAGATGTACACAAGCAATAATGTGCTTAAGGAAAATTATTATTTGTTTTAAGTCCTTATTGGTGATATTTTTATTAAAAGATACACATTCATTATCAAACACGCAGAGAAAAAATTGGGACATAGCCAGGTATAAAACAATAAATTTAATAGTCAGACTCAAGAGGAAATGAACTCGTTAATTTAGTGATTTAGTGGTCTGCGGAAATAAATTAATTTATTGGTCAGCATATTGAAAGTTATGAATTTAATGGTCTCTTGCAAAGAAACTCATGAATTTTGTGGTCTATAAGGTTGATTACCTCTGCTTGACTACATTGCTATATTTATATATATTGCCATCATTAAAAAAAATTTTTCTCATTAACTGGTTGATAAAAATAGTTCTACAAAATGTTGTCCTTCGACAGCTTTCTTGCCTTTTATTTACTTTACTGATCTTTATGACATCATTATATTCTATTGCTTTAATTTTAAGATTTTTATCTCATAAACTGGTTGATAGAAATAGTTTTACATACTGGTAATAAAAAGCATTCCAATCATTTTCATTTAGGAAGTTGCAGTAAAATTAGAATCTACTAAAGCTCGTCATCCTCAACTGTTATATGAAAGCAAGCTCTACAAGTTATTATCAGGAGGTGTTGGAATTCCACATATAAGGTTGTATTTTTAAAAATGGAGTTTTCTTTAAAAATGTAGTAAGTTAATATTTACTTTTTATCAAATTTTGACCTTTTTCCACTAAATTAAAACAGATGGTTTGGTCAAGAGAAAGACTATAATGTTCTTGTCATGGACTTGTTAGGACCCAGTTTGGAGGATCTCTTCAATTTTTGTGGTCGCAAGTTCACTATGAAGACAGTTTTAATGTTAGCAGATCAGGTATTTTTGTTATACATTATTTTATTTGAAATGGGAGTGAATTGAAAAAGTATATTTCTTTATTACTGTATAATTTTACAAAAATTGTATGGTTTTCTGTATATACTTCTAGATGATTAACAGAATTGAATACACACATAACAAAAACTTTATCCACCGTGATATTAAACCAGACAATTTCCTCATGGGCATTGGCAGACATTGTAACAAGGTATCTATAGATCTGTTTTTTAAGTTATTAAATTTTAATATTTGTTTTAATATACTTTAACTGTTCTAGTAAATTGTTTTAAGTTTTTTTGTATAATGCTTCTGTAGTATTTGTTTAATTTATCATGCATAAAATAATGTATTATTTGTTTAAATATCTTTGTTATAATTTTTTTAAAATATCATATTGTAAAAAGAATTTATGAAAATTGTTAAAAGATGATTAATAAATGCATTTTTATAGTTATCTATTATTTTCATTTAAATTTTACCTTATAAATGTAAGATTTGAAAATTGATTCCATTCTGTTTAAGGAATGTTTTTATGGTCTTTTTAAAAACAAAACCACTTAAGGTTTTAGATTTCTCAATGAGAATTTTTCTTTCCACATATCCATTTCCTCCTTGCATTGCATAAATGTAATTTATGATTAATTTAATATGTAACAGATTTGAATTGTTTTGGATTAATACTAATTAAAATAAAAATTGTATTTCAATAGGTGTTCATAATAGATTTTGGTCTTGCTAAGAAGTACCGGGATAACCGCACACGCCAGCATATCCCCTATAGGGAAGACAAAAATCTGACAGGAACAGCTCGTTATGCCAGCATCAATGCTCATTTAGGTATTGAGCAGAGTCGTAGAGATGACATGGAGTCTTTGGGTTATGTTCTTATGTATTTTAATAGAGGACAGCTTCCTTGGCAGGGACTTAAGGTCAGTATTTAGCAATTTTTTACAATATGACTGCTTCTTTCTATAGCTGTGCAGACCATATGACATTTTCTTAAGTTAGATTAAATAGTATGCATGTTAGGAAGTCTCCTTGTCTAAGAACTTGGTTTACTAAAATTCTTTTGAGCTTTCTCCTTGTATTTTCACTTTGCTTATTGAATTATTTAATCTCATATTAGTCTTATTAGCTTGTTGGGGAGGGATGTGCAGCTTCTAATTTGCTGTGTACAGATAATTTCTATTCAAAATATTCAGCCTAGCTTTCCAGGACCATTTCACCATTTTTGTGTGAGGTCCCCTGATTTGCTTAGACACATCTTGCTTGAAAGCCATATCCATTATCTGGATTCTTTTTCATTTAAGAGTTCCATCTAGTTTTTCTAATTTTCCTTTTCCCCATTCATTTTTCTCCTTCAGCATGTTTTGGAAGCCTTTAATCCTAGTATCTGTGTACGCTTGTATTGACTTGTTGCTGTTTTGTATGATTATCATTCTCTTTTTTATTCTTGTAGATTTTTTTTTTTTGCATTATTCATCATATCAATCTGCTCTTTTCTGATTTTGTTTGTATCCTATTAACTTTTCTGCTGAGTTTTTTATTGTTTGTTTAAGCTTTTGCCAGTGGTCATTTACATTTTAAATAATTTATGTTCCTTTATCCTTCTGCTTTTAGTTTCTTGCTCATATTTTACTTATGTTTGTGGATCTTTAATTAGTTTTAAAAGTCAAATTGATTTATTTTCTTAGCTTTTGTGTTGTGGAATATGCTTACCCTTTTAACCCTTTGACAGCTTAAATATCATATGGTCTATTTGATTTCTTGTCACCCTATCTGGCGATCTCCACATTTCTTTTTGTATATTTTGTGTGAAAATTAATTTAGTATTATCTAATGCAAAATTAATTAGCTTTTTCGTTGCTTTCTTCATGTAGGCAGTGGCCAATGCTGTAGCTAGCTGTTGTGGCGCCTGGTGTGAGTTACATATTTAGGCCCCTCCTCCCAATCTGAAAAGTTTAAAAAAAAACAAACATTAAATCTCGTTCATTCTGTGCCCCATCTTAGTTTGGCGCTGAGTGCAGCCACACTACCCGCAATACCCTTCCTATGCTACTGGCAGTGGCTTCCAATTGTTGGTCAATCATGGCTTCTTTGACTATCGTTGCATTGAACTCTCCTAAAACTATTTTAACACTTTGTCTGGTTGCTTCTTAATACATTCTTTCTAAACCATCATAGAATTATTCTTTGGTATCACCTTCTGTATCTTAAGTGGCTGCATGGGCATAGATAAGGGTAAATTGAACATTTTGCCTCGTATCCTGAGACTGTACACTTTAAAGTCAATTACTTGATTTATTATATTTTTCCTGACTGCAAATCCTGCCCTCAAAGTGTTAGTTGTGTTTCCACTGTAAAAGATTGTTTTAGTGTATCTGCACATTTCCATCTTAATTTTCTGTAGTGGTGCTACTTTTATATTGTATTTCTTGAATTGCTCAATAAGGCAGGTTAGGGATCCTGTTCTGTAAAGGCTTAATGCATTCCAAGTCGCTTGTCAGTAATCATGTCTGTGTTCATGTGGGTGTCAGTCTCATTTTAAATCAGTCTCGTTTTTGCTTAGTTGTTTAGGCTTTCATAACAGTATTTTATTTTTATCTAACTGGGTTGTTAACACTGATCACAACCGTTAGGTTGCCTGCTTTGTTCAACCTTGAGAATTTTATTTCATCTGGTGACCTTCCCTTATCTGCTAGAGTTTTGCAATGTTTGAAATTTTAATACTAATTTTTTGTTCTTTACCTATTTTTATAAATTTTTCTAAATAATAATGCAAAGCTATTAAATTTAATCACAGGCAGCGACAAAGAAGCAGAAGTATGAACGTATCAGTGAAAAGAAAATGTCAACACCTGTGGAGGTTCTTTGTAAAGTAAATATTTTTTTTTATCTTTCATTTTTATGTAAATGGTGACAGTAAATAAATGTCTTCTATTCTTTAAATGTTTGAATCTTAATGTATCATTAAAAATGTTTATTTCATCATAGTATTCAGTCAATGAAGTAGGAAATTATTATTTAATATAAAAAACAAAATTGCTTCATTTGCTCACAGGGATTTCCAGCAGAGTTTGCCATGTACTTGAATTACTGCAGAGGTTTGCGATTTGAGGAAGCCCCAGATTACATGTACCTAAGGCAACTGTTTAGAATCTTGTTCCGCACTTTGAATCATCAGTATGACTATGTGTTTGACTGGACAATGCTAAAGCAGAAAGCCGCAGCATCTTCAGCCTCAGGCATTGCTATGTCTTCATTGGCTGCTAATGGTAGGTTCAGATATTTTATAGATTTATTTATGAAGGGATCATAGTTATCAGTTAACTTTTTGTTAATTTTTTTTTCAAATATGAATTTACATTTTAGTCCTACTGTTAGAATACTAATGTAGTTTGTTCACATAACAAAAAAGTGCTAATTAATTCGCTTATTTGTAAGTTGTTTTATTTTACATGTATGAAATGATTTTGTGAAAGATTTTTCTATCAGTTTAATTTTAACTAGGCCAAATAGATAGTATATGTATATATTTTCTTTAAATTCTGAAAGCTTTTTCTTATTCTGTTCAAACAATTAATCTTCTATAGGATGTTTTTTGAAAGGGCCTATATATTTATATGCAAGTTTTTTCACTTCAGTATTTGTTGCTTTCATGGTGTAAAAATATATGATTGAATTACATCAAAAATTAGCTTAACAATTGTTTATAGTAACGGTCAGATACCTACTTAGTTAGCCACATTGGAGATATTGACCTTCCATTGACTCTCTTCTTTTTCAACAAAATCATGTATCATATTCAGATGCCTGATAACAAAATTGCATATTATCACACTGTTTTGCTTTTACAGTAATTTAATTGATATATTTTAAAGTAGTGCTCTAGTTAAGAAATTTGATAGATAACATATTTGTTAATAATACTTTGAAAACATTGTATCTGATTGAGAGTATTTTGTTTAGCCATTACGACTCATCAGACAATATTTTGTAATTTTTTATTTCCAGCACATAAGAATAAAATTGACTTTTTATAGAGGTGAATGGTTAGAAAGATTTATCTATTTATTTTAAATATCTCTAGCTGTAATTCTTGTAGAGAAAACAAATCTAATAATGATTGAAGTTGTTTAAAAAGAAAATATATTAATTTTCACTGAATGATTTGTATTGCTTTAAATTTGATAAAAACCAAGATATTCATCATAATCTCTTTCATGGAACTGTCCTGAGGAAGCAGTGTCAGATTTCAACCTTCCACTCTCAGTCCTTCGTCCTCCTGCCTCATTCTCTCCAAGCTCACATTACATGCTATTATCAGACGAACTGTTAGATGTAGGAGAACAAAGTTTTCCAACCTATAGAACTTAGCAAGAGATTTAATCTTTCAAAGGTTGTTAAGTAATTCAATGAAAAACGAATTCAGTGCTCTCATTTTGAAATTATTCTCTTGGTTTGTGTTGACGATTTAAAATTTCTTGTTCTTTACCTTTTAGTGGACATTTTTTAATTTGATTTTAACATATTGTTTATTAATAATAAGAGATGTCCTTGTGATGAAGTTTTTTGAAAAAATTTGCTTAGTTTGCCACAGCATATTTTTACAATTTATTTCTATACAAATTTTAATTATGAAGTCAATCATTGAATGTTCTTTAAAAAAATTTAATGTAATTTTTTTAAACCTGTTCTTTGGGTTCTATCTTAATACTCATATCTTTAAAATATATGTTCTCAACCAGACTTAATAAAAAACTTAGATATGACTATTTTTTGTGAGAAAAAATATGTATCGTTTTTTTTTCTTCAAATTTGTTTGGGAAAAATATTTTTTTTTTCATTCATTATTTACGTGAGGGCTTTATAGAACAAAATACACAATGAAATTTTTTACTGATATACCAAAAAATATTCCATTGCAATTATGAGTTCTTTTAGAAATACCTCTGAATGTTTTGCATATTACCGGAAAAAAAAAAAGGATTAACCATTATCTACACTTTTATTAAAATAAACAAAAAATGAAAAATAAAATCCACAGAATCAAAAACATTTGTATAGAAATTATTGCTAAAAATAAAAATATGTTAGTTTTTTTTATTTTTACAATTCCCTGAAAGGATGAGGTATTTATCTCTTGGTTCATATAAATCACTTATGAAAGTAATGCTTTTACTGTACCAACTTCTGTTGTATCTCAGGAGTGTCTTTTCTGAGTTTCTGAAGTAGACATGGACAAGATTGTGTTTAAAATAATTTTAGGTTTAGTGACTGACTATCAGAAGAGATTTTTGTTAAGAGGCAATTAAATGGGAAGAAAAGACATGTCTTACTTTGACATTGTCTGCTTTCAACTGTTGTATAACTCTTTTAAAATTATAAAGTAACTCATCTTATTATATAGTTCAGTTATTTTTATTTTATCTAACAGCAGCACCTAAACAGGTAAGCACTAATTATTGACATTTTTTCTATGTATTGTATATTATTATTTTTTATCATCACATTGACTGAAGTTTTACTTGTGATTTTTTTCTTACTGTTGGTTTTTTTTTTGTAAATCAGTACCAAGTAAATACTGATAGTGTAATAAACTGAATATAAGAAGTCTTTTCTAGAAAATAAAAAAAAATTGGTGAGATCTTCATAACACATTAAAAATATATCAAACAGCAATTTTTAAAAATTCACTCTTGAATCTATAGCAGTATTAGTCACTAGTGCTATATGAATAGTTAAGTTCAATTTTTCTTATGTTGTGATATTTATTGTTTAGTTGAATTTTCCCTGCATTTGAAATAAATAACACTGTGATGCAGTTGATTGAAATTTTATTTACAGTTAACTCAGTATGTTTTATTATTGAGTAGTTACATAGATTTCTTTTTTTTTAGTTAAATGTCTATTTTATTTTGTGTTCAACTTCATTTAGAAAAGGATGATTTGTATCCTCTTTCATCATTCACATTAATAGATTGTATTCCTCTGTAGGCCAATTATTGACTTCATTTTACTATTTCATGACCCTTTTTAATGATTTCCTCCACATCAAAACCTTATAAGAAAAAATGTAGCTATGCATATATAAATATATATATATATATGTTGAATTATAAATATTAAAAATAAATATCAAAAATCATTTTCTGAACAGTTTAGTTAATAGATGCAAGCAAAATGTAAATTACTTTAAAGCTAGTCATGTTAAGTTTTGTTTCTTATCTCGTTATAATGATTTTTCTGATAAGTCCAAAGGAATACAGCTAGGAAGTATTGATGGGCACAATTCTTTTAAAATAATATGAGTGAAGAAAGTTACTCAGAGAAAACTTGTGATTTAGACATAACACAGCAGCTACCTACCTGTCTTCTCAGATGCTGTGTTACTGTGTAGTTTGAATACCCCTTTACTAACACAGTATATTGAGATAAGATGCACAATAGATTGATTATGTTGGCCTACAGTGCATAAAAGTATTGCTTCCACTCATAATCTCTGTGTATTTTCTGTTTCATTTTTAAAGTATTTTATAGTTGCACTGAAATGATTTTTCTTAGTTGTAAACATTTTTATGAAATTTGAAAACTTCTTAAATACATGTATCACCTACTAGATGGGAGCAACCCCTGCCTCACCCTAACTCGCCGCGATTGAATTTTATAGCAGGGAGATAATATATTTGTCACTGAATGTCATTGTGCTTTTATTCATTAATTTACTAAACTCAGATTTAACATATTTTTAGGACTGA
This sequence comes from Bulinus truncatus, assembly GCA_021962125.1. NCBI lineage: Eukaryota > Metazoa > Mollusca > Gastropoda > Planorbidae > Bulinus > Bulinus truncatus. The sequence continues at coordinate 273,189 of JAGDYQ010000101.1, forward strand.
CTTTTAGTTTTCAAGTTTTTTTTGATGATGCTATCAGAGGGGTTATTATATTATACAGGGGAACAGTTGGTTGGGTGGTGTAGAGCAAATTTTTCCAGGTCCTGGTATTTGAAAGTTCTCCCAAGTCCATTCAGCTTTCAATGAGTACTAGACATTAGTTGGGAAAGTAAAGGTGGTTAGACAATAGTCTATCCACACAATCCCTATATATTCCATGGTTACAGAAACAGATGAATTCTACACTTCATCTGCCTCAATGGCCATGGGAAACTTACTATTATATCTTAAAGCTTTACATTTTAAGTACATTGGAACATCACTTGAAAAAATAAATCATGTGGCTGTTGCTTAATTCATCCCAAGAAAAGAAAAAAATATTTACAAGTTATTTACCAATTTAATAAAATTTACAACCATATTAATGTAAATTATTATTAGTTGAAATTGAATGTCTTGATTTATTGACAAATATTAAGTTTTATTATGATTTTGTTTTCTTATTTTTAAAATAATTTCGTGTATTTATTTAATATTAACTTAGTACATTTATATTAGAATGTGCCTACTGGTCTTCTCATTAATTGAATGAAATGTTCTCATAATTATTATTTTTTCATTCACAGGGATGAGATAAAGATGAAGAAATAGATGAAGCTGATGCCAATGTGAGGGAAATGCCCAGGTTCAAGTTCTGCTTTTTTTTGTCCTCACATCATGTCAGCTCTACAAATTCAGACTGAACCATTTCTGTTCATTCCTACATGAGTTGTTGGTCTAGAGTTGCCTTTGTCACTCTTAACATTTTTTTATGGTTGTAAATAGCTTTTTTTAATTGATATGAAATCAACTTCATTATATTATGATGGGAAATTACTAGACATTTTTCTCAGTCTTTGTGTTTTAAATCACAATTTTTCTCTAGGCAGTAAATATTGTCAGAAAATCTTGTTCTCCCTGTATCATTGTTATGAATCCACTTAAATATATTGAATATGTAACATTTAAAACTTCATTGAAGTAAGTTTTTTTCTTTTTGTAGTGTTGTGATTTTTCCAATAATTACATCTTGTAATTAGACTGTAAGACCGGGTCCTGTAAATGTTAATGACATAAGACAGTAGAAGGTGACAGGAACAGGGGAAAGTTTTATATTAAGAAACTGGCTTTAAAATTGCTGTTTTATGAAAACATTTCACATCTTCATAATTGTCAACTGTTTAAATCTGTAAAATTAAGCTGTTCTTGTAGAGATCTGTATTGATAAAATTTTATGATTTTCTTTGTATAAAATTAGACTATCTGTTTTGGAATGAAAATGGGTGGATGGGCCTAAAAGAATAGTAATTTATCCCTTTGTTAAACAGCAGTTGCTAAAAGTATGTCACTTAACAGGTTAAAACAATGGTTTCATTGAGGTTTTAAACACCTCTGGTATTCCTGTTAAAACTATTTCATGTACTTGACTCATACTTAGGACACACTCTACAAACAAATGTAATAATATTAACTCAATATATTTCTTGTGGTTTGTCAACATATACATGTACATATTTTGAAGTTGATTTTACATGTATAGCATTAAATGAAACACCCCTATATATTTTAATCTTAACATGAATTAATATTAATAGTTGATGCACTGTCTTTTACACCAAGCTAGCTTTAATCTCCTTTTATGTTCATGGGTATGTTTCCTGCTGCAGATTTTATTATAATAGAGTGTCTCTCTTTTTTTTTTTTTCATGGTGTTCCATTGTATTAAATGATCAGGAGTTGGTATCAGGTGGATGATTGTTTTGCTGTGTTGCTGGTAGATTTGCCTAAGACAAGAAACCTAATAAACACCTAATAGGCTTCCATTGTTGTTCATTGAAAGATACAAGTTGAATTTATATTGTGATTCTGTAAAGAAAAAGCTTATAAGAGCGAGCTAATTTTTCAAGAAAGTTTTAAACTATAAACTCAGATTATGTGCTATCTTTCAGCGTGATTAGGATTATTCTTTCCTGATACTTGTAAATTTGCCTTAATTCATAACAGTTTTTTTTTAAATCAGCATTGACATGCTTTACAGATAACCTTGACTTGTTGCTGTAAATACAGGTTTCATATCTTCAGTAAATTGATGTACAGAACCTTAACTACATTTAATTCTCTCGTTATATTTCTGTTTTATTTAATATCAGTAGCTGCTGGTTTCATTCACAGAACAATATATATTTGAATAATGTAAATAGTTAATTTTATGTAAATCAATTTTTTTTTTCTTTAGATTTTTCTTTAATATTATCCCACTGTTATACTTGCACTATATTTTCTTGTGTTTAGCATTAATCTGTCTCCGTAATTATTTTTAAAAAAACCTTTTTTTTTTTAAACATAAAATATGAGAAAAATATTTTTCTTTTCTATATTCCAACACTTTGATTCATTGCATATTTTTTCCTTCATTTTTTTGCAGTTATAAACTTAATTTACATGTATTTAGTTAGATAATTCACCTTGAGAATAATTTTACATTTCATTTTTTTTTTGTTCTTTCAGTAAAATGTGTGCACATTATCTATTTTGAACACAATCAGAACATTATAAATTAGTTTGTGGGTTCTTATCAATTTATTTTTTTTTTGTTTTTCTGTTGCATTATTTGTGTTAGATCTGAATCATGCACTGACCACTATGTGCACTCATTGTATTGAAGAAACTACTGCTCTTTCATTTGATTTATCTGTGTCCAGTGATAGCCATCTCAACTCTCTAATGTCCACTGACCTCTCCATCTGACACAGAAACTTCTAATTCAGTACCTACTCTAACATTTTGTAACACAATTACGAAGCAAAAATAAAAAAAAAATTTTATATTTTCTTGATGAAAGAGAAAAAAAAAATTTGCAATGGAAAATGTATTTTGGTTTTTTTACTTTATTGTTTTAAATCTTGATTTGACTTTTGTGTGCCTATGAAAAGTTGAACTCTTGAACTAAATTAATGTATTAAAAACAAACTGGTGTCTTTTAGTCATAACTTGTCATTGAATTTTTGTTTATATTTGTAGCTCATTCTTTAATATATTTTTTTTTATGTTAATTGTAGCATTTATATAGGATTAGCAGCAAGTTTTGACCTTTACCTATTTATATTGACTTTTAAGTATCGAGGGGGGGGGAACTCAATAATTAAGAAAGTATTTTGAAATGTGAACTTTTATGATGTTTTTGAGAATACATGTCGTAGGTCATCATAGACTTAATAAATCCAGATATTTATTTCTGAAAAAAATTACTATTGAAAACTAAACAATTCTCAATGATTATTTAGTAGTTTTGTTGCACAATTAATATATATTTAGTTTTAAAATCTCACTTTCAGACTAAAATGAACAAAATTGAGTTCTGAGAATAATAATAAAATAAACAATATGTTATCCAGTACAACATCTGCCTAAAGCAGTTGCTAATAATAATAAAATATTCTAGCCAATAAAATATCTGCCTATAGAGTTTCTTATAATAAAATAAACAATATGCTAACCAATACAATATCTACCAATACAGTTTCTAATGATTATTCTAATGCTGTAGGCATAGAATGTATACAATGGCGGGTTACAATTTTAACATGAGCAAGTTATTATGGTCTGACTAGGCTACATTACTGGTGCTGATGTTTTTCTTTAAATGTTGTAACATCAAATCAAGCTTTAAAAAGATATTCTGATCTCATCATACTGAGATGTCACTTTGAAAGTATATTTCTGCACAAGTTCTGCACATGCTATGTGTTCTAATTGTTTCATTAAAAAGATTATTGAAAGTTAATGTTGCTGAAATTAAGAAATACAGGTTAACTTATAAAATAACAATGAAAATGTAAGGCATTTTTTTCATTGCTCATGGACATTTTTTATTGACTACTAGGGTGAACAGTTAACAGTTCTCAACACTTTTTTTATATTACTAGATTAAAATTTAGTTCCATTTGTGTGCATTACAACAGCGAATAACGAGCAATAAAAAATGAATTAAGCAGTAGTTATATATATATATATATATATATATATATATATATATATATATATATATATTGAATATAAATACAGTAAGTATGCTCCATCAAAGTAGAGCGTAATATGAAACTGCCGCGTTAAACGAGGTTATCTCATCATGTCAATAATGAGGTTAGGGGAAGATGCGTAGAAAATTGGTCAGGTACGGGGCTGATAATCAATAATAGTACAACAACTAAAATTAATAAGTACTAATTAAAACAGAAAATGAATTTTTGGTAAAGGGAAGGAATTACCCTTTGAACCAAAAAACGATATGAAATTTATACCAAGTTATCTTTCTTAGACAAGTCCAAAACATTAAAAACAACACCCGGGTGGCTTGGTTGTTTTTGTCATAGTACTAATGGGCCTAATATGTGGGCTTTTTGTCAACCAATAAGAAACGTGTAGAAACATTTTATCTGCACAAGGCGTTTAAAATCAAATGTGAAAAAGACATTCTTTGTCACGGAACACAATCATATATCTGAGATACCTAGCCAACCATTTACCCTATTCATAAATTTACAGTAGTTTTTAACAACCGTGGCCAAAGTATTTGACTATGAGAGCCGCATGTGGCTTTTGGTTGAGTTTAGTGATGTTCCCATGTTCCCCAATGAAAATGAATCTATATTTTACACCCATACCCCCCCCCCCCACCGAATCTAGTTGAATCGAGTAAAGTGTGGCCCTTAACTCTGTACGTACAACAGAAATATGGCTCTCGTTGACCTTACCTCCCTTGCTCTATACAATGTATACATCCGCCCATCAATCCGCCCCTACTTGTGGGCGTTTGTTGACTGGACCATCGTATCTCCCAACTTGACCATCGTATCTCCCAACTGGACCATCGATCCCCCAACTGGACCATCGTATCTCCCAACTGGACCATGTATCTCCCAACTGGACCATCGTATCTCCCATCGCCAACCTGTTTCTCCATCATTATGTACATAAATATAGTTTACTTCTACTGAAACCAACAAATGTGACTGTGATTCTCAGAACATCTGCTCTCCATGGATTTTGTTTATGATCCAAATCCACACATTAATTAACTGCTATCATCGCATCCATATTTTTTCGTTCAAGTTTATGATAATAAGATGTGTATACGTACTGGTACAAGTCCAGCATTATACTGTATTATACTCAACAGTGCTATTTTTTGTAAAAAAAAAAAAAAATAGGTGCCGGTACTCAGTGATGGATTACCTAACTTTTAACTACCAGTTCGCACCTCGATGCAAGCTAAATCACAACTGCAAAGATAATATTTTAAAATAATTCAATTTTGACAAATTAATAATATAATAAATTAATAGTAAACGTTAAAATACAAGAAAAGTAATAATTTTTTACCCGCATTGAAAAAGGTGCCGGTACGCCGTACCGGTGCGTACCGGCACAAAAAAAGCACTGATACTTAACACTAAGGTCAGTTCACTATTGTGTCCAGCACTATACCCAACACTAAGGTCAGTTCACTATTGTGTCCAGCACTATACCCAACACTAAGGTCAGTTCGCTATTGTGTCCATCACTATACCCAACACTACGGTCTGTTCGCTATTGTGTCCAGCACTATACCCAACACTAAGGTCAGTTCACTATTGTGTCCAGCACTATACTCAACACTACGGTCAGTTCACTATTGTGTCCAGCACTATACTCAACACTACGGTCAGTTCACTATTGTGTCCAGCACTATACTCAACAATGTGACCATCAAGAGCATACAGTCACGTGATGAAAAATGCAATGGATGGAAAATAGAGCTTCTCTATTTATTTCCCATTCATTCAAATTTTGTTCAAGGAGAAGAATTCGATTTAGTACCATTAAAATGCTAAAATGTGTGTGTGTGTGTGTGCGTGGGCGTGATGTAAGGACATAGACAGACATAGATAAATAGACAGACACATTGTTAGATAGTTATATAGATAGACAATTAATTATTGCATTAATGTAGATGTTAGAGGGAATTCCCTGTAGTACGGTGACGCACCTAATGAATGGGTTATTGAACGGGGGAAAGAAAGGGAACGAGACACACAGACGGTTGACGAGGAAAGAGATAGAACATTGTTTTGGTTATTTTTGTTTTGTTTTAAGTTTGAAGAAGGTAGGGGAATTAGGAAGGAACGGAGGAGCTAGGAAGAAGTATTTATTTATTAAAAGAACGGACAACTGGTATTTATCGTAGAGACATGATTTAATGGTTAATGTTCATTATTGAATAACTAGTTCTTACGATTATTCAATAAAGTGATTTTGGTTAATAACTGGAGGTGTTATGAACTTGTATAAGTTGTGCAATTAAAGAAAGTAATTAAAAATAAATATATAAAAGAGACCACCGCATCCATACCCTGACACGTATGATACGTAGTATCAATTTGTGTAGTCTTTTATGTGCGTGTGTGTGAATTCGATTTAGTATCATTATATGCAGTCTTTAATATGTGTTTGTGTGTGAATTCGATTTAGTATCATCATATGCAGTCTTTAATATGTGTGTGTGTTAATTCGATTTATTATCATTATATGCAGTCTTTAATATGTGTGTGTGTGTGTGTTAATTCGATTTAGTATCATTATATGCAGTCTTTACATTGTGTGTGCGCGTGTGCTTGCTTCGTATGTGTTGTAAAGTTTACTTGAAGCTAACAGAATGTGAAGGCATGTCTTCAGACTCAACTTCAAGTCTCTAAATTCATAGTCTCCAGATATTTACGATCCAGAATAAAACTAAATTTTTAACGATTCGCCTTATCAGAGACTACAAATAACGCAGAAAGCTGTAGATACGCTAACAGAAGAGGGTAAAAACAATTTTCTTTCCCTCTGGATGAGGTGGGGCAGGGGGGGTGGGGGTGGAAGAACTTGACGCTGACATTTATACGGTTGTCTACAGTATTCTATCTGAAGATCGTCTCATTTTTAAAAAAAAAAAGTTGTTTTTTCTTTTTTGGAGTCATTTATTTGTAATAATAATTTTAAAATATACTTGTTAAGGTCTTCTGTCATTAAAATAAAAGATATCGTTAAAAAAAAACGAACAAATTTTCCGCACTTGTCAGCATTAAGGCTGTTAAGACATTTTATTACCTATCTCAATCTTGCAGTTGGCAGCACATTAAAGCGGCGACATTTCATTGCCCCTCTCTTGATTTTAGTGGTTAGGGCATCGGAGGCATATATATATATATATATATATATATATATATATATATATATATATATAAGACTAAATAGCTTACGCGATCGGAAGAGTCGGTTTAAAAAATAAAGAAACTGTTCATCATTCAAGTCTTTTTTGTCTGGGTACTTATTGATCGAGCAGCACAAAATAATGACGACATTTTAATTATTTTCTTGTTCATCAGTTGTATCTATGGTTGTACCCATCTATGGTTGTACCAAGTGAAGAAAATACAGCCTACATGTTTGATTTATATCTGTCACGCCATGTTTTCATACGGTTTTTAGCGTTTATTTATCTTACTGTATTATTTTCTGCAGTTTTTTTGTTGTTGCCAATATTAATTATTTAAAATGAATATTTTCAAAAAATAACAACTGAAAATAAATAATCATATTAATTTAATACGTTTTTATTCTGACTGTTGTCGTCTGCTAGAAAGAAACAAAAGTTAACACACCAGCAACCAACAGACAACAGCTGCAACATTGGGCAGTTATGATGACAGCCATTGTTTGCAGATGGTGTCAGCGGTTTCAAGGGTCACAAAATGCGTTCCCAACTGATATGATGCCCCATTCAACCCCCCCCCCCTCGCTACGCCATTAGCCAAACATAATATGTATTGAAAAATCTAATAATAATACAGTTGTTGATAAAACAAAAAATAACAATAGCAAAATATGTTTTTAAACTGTTGAGAGTAAAATAATTCTTTGAACAGTTCCAAGTTAAATTTAAATAAGATGTGTCGTGCTTTTCACAAAGTTACAGAACTAATATAGACTGCATGGAGCTGAAACATTTGTATTAAGAGAAAGTTGTGAGTTGCCTTGAAATTCTGCTTTGGGTATTAGGCCTATGATACTGCGGAGCATATATATTTATAAGAATAACAGCCTGCTTGGAAGTACTGCTGTATATTAATAGAATACATGACTTTCTACAGACATAGAATTAAGCGATATAAGAAGTATAGGAACTCAGCAAGTGTGGACCAGTGGCGAAGGTAGAGAACTGTGGGAAGGGAGCTATGGGAAGGGAACTGTGGGAAGGGAACTGCTGGAAGGGAACTGTGGTTCCAAAGAATGGTAGTGGATATACCAGAAAATAATTAAGACTTTGTGTGGTCAGATGATTAGCTAAGAACTAACAGTGAAATAAGACTTTGTGTGGTCAGATGGTTAGCTAAGAACTAACAGTGAAATAAGACTTTGTGTGGTCAGATGGTTAGCTAAGAACTAACAGAATGCTTATCGTCAATGCAAAGTGATTTTTCGAAAGTTACCAAAGTTTATTTTTATGCTATGTGTATCAATATTTAGAAGCTGCACTCTTAACAAAGGAAATAACAAACATGGCGGAGTTTTTATAGTCATTCTTAGAAGATTTTTTTAAATAGTGGTGCGCTTTCTATAAAATCTGTATTTGCGATAGGAGCTAACAGTGAAATGGGTTTTATACTTTGTGTGGTGAATTGAAAAGCTAGGAACTTATTAGTGAAATAAGTTAAGACTTTGTGTGGTGAATTGAAAAGCTAGGAGCTAACAGTGAAATAAGTTAATGCTTGATGTGGTGAATTAAAAAACTAGGAGCTAACACAGTGAAATAAGTTAAGACTTTGTATTAAAAAACTAGGAGCTAACAGTGAAATAAGTTAAGGCTTGATGTGGTGAATTAAAAAACTAGGAGCTAACAGTGAAATAAGTTAAGACTTTGTGTGATGAATTGAAAAGCTAGGAGCTAATAGATTTCGTTTATTAAAAACAATAGCCTCATTCACTCACCAATATAACCCTAGAAATTATGGACTGCTGACACCAAGACCTTCCTAAGACCCCCATGATGCTCACAAAGTAGACACAGCCAATGCAAAAAAATGTCGTGGGTGGGGCAAGGGTGAGCCCATAAAAAAATGGAGATATCAAAATTATGTTTTGGTTCTTTTTTTTTTTTTTTATAATTACATCACACATGATATTTTTGTTTGGTAGTAAAACGTATAAGTAGTAAAATGTAATAAAAAAATAAAAGGCTAATATGAAGACTAGCGCCATCTATCAGAAGGCTTGAAGTAATGGATACTATCTTCCGACAGCCACTACTAGCCACTACCAACAATCCAAGAAATATTAATGGCACTCTTTTTAAAAAAAAATTGCAATTCATTCGTAATAAACCGTCGAGAATTTATTTCACACCGCGCTCCACCCCCGGGTTTCATTTATTGCCAACTTTTGATGTGTGCAAGAAATGAAAGGCAAGTCACATAAACCATAATTCTACCCAGTTAGTTTATCCTTTGAATAAAATAACATCGCCAGTCTGTAGAGGAGTCTACAGGCCTGTAACACTTAGATACTGGAAGAGGACAGGATGTTTGTAAAAATAAGAAGGAAATATATTTATGTACGTGTGCGCATATAGATGGCGGTACCTTCACGGTGAACTCTCGGGAGTTGAAGAGTAAAAACATCGAGGGGGGTGTGATAACGTTGATATGAAGGCAACTGGGACTAATGAGTGGCAATGAACAAAGACAGGAGTGAGAAAGAGGCCGGGAGGGAGAGAGATAGAGGGAAAGAGAGGGAGAAAGAGAGGGAGAGAGATAGAGAGAGAAAGAGAGAGAGAGAGAGTGATAGAGAGAGAAAGAGAGAAAGAAAGAGAGACAGATAAACGATGGGGTGAATGTATGGCAAATAAAACTGAGAGAGATGATGGGAAAGAAAATATTCGAAAGAAAGAAAGAAATATAGAGTCGAAGAGATGGATAGAGAGAACCGTCATAGAAGAGGGAGTGCACAGATCACGCTGAGCTAGGCATGATCTGTGTTAATGAAATGATGATGGCCAGGGGTAGACGATCTACTCCCTCCAAGAGAGAACTGACTCTTCTTATCACACGAAGTCACATGCTAAGTTTAGATCCTATGAAGATATAGATTAAGGAGCTAATTTTTCTCAAACAGATCTCCATTGGCTCCGGTACCAAATGTTATAGCTCCAGTCTATCCTAGTGTATTTTTGTTTTATGGTCATGCTTTTCCTCTAGCGCTTGTTACAACCATATTACTGTCTATCAGGTTTTATTGCCTAATTCTTGGGGGGGGGGGGGGGGGAGTGTAATAGCAATATGGCGGAGACTTCCATTTACCATGTGGCATGAATGAATACATTTATTTATTTATATAGGCGATATAAATACTGAGTATTATTAAGATGGATGGCAAATGAGAGATAAGAAGAGAAACATGGATGGGATATTTTAGTGGATTTTATAAGTTATGGGTGGGCAAATTATGCCCCCGCGGGCCAGTGACAGCCCGTTTGGGTTGTTTGATCCAGCCAACGCTTTAAACCTTATTTTGTTGTGACGTTTGCATTTAATTTATTTTAGTTCACGTAAATACTCTATTCACGTTCTAGGTGTGGCTATTCTGTATACTCTATTCACGTCCGAGATCCGGCTATTTTGTATACTCTATTCACGTCCGAGGTCCGGCTATTCTGTATACTCTATTCACGTCCTAGGTCCAGCTATTCTGTATACTCTATTCACTTCCTAGGTCCGGCTATTCTGTATACTCTATTCACGTCCTAGGTCCAGCTATTTTGTATACTCTATTCACTTCCTAGGTCCGGCTATTCTGTATACTCTATTCACGTCCTAGGTCCAGCTATTCTGTATACTCTATTCACGTCCTAGGTCCAGCTATTCTGTATACTCTATTCACGTCCTAGGTCCAGCTATTCTGTATACTCTATTCACGTCCTAGGTCCGGCTATTCTGTATACTCTATTCACGTCCTAGGTCCAGCTATTCTGTATACTCTATTCACTTCCTAGGTCCGGCTATTCTGTATACTCTATTCACGTCCTAGGTCCAGCTATTCTGTATACTCTATTCACTTCCTAGGTCCGGCTATTCTGTATACTCTATTCACGTCCTAGGTCCAGCTATTCTGTATACTCTATTCACGTCCTAGGTCCAGCTATTCTGTATACTCTATTCACGTCCTAGGTCCAGCTATTCTGTATACTCTATTCACGTCCTAGGTCCGGCTATTCTGTATACTCTATTCACGTCCTAGGTCCAGCTATTCTGTATACTCTATTCACGTCCTAGGTCCAGCTATTCTGTATACTCTATTCACGTCCTAGGTCCAGCTATTCTGTATACTCTATTCACGTCCTAGTTCCGGCCATTTTGTCAAATTTACGAACCAGCTGTGGCACTCGATTCATAAGTTTGCCCTAACCTGGTTCTTTCCCTTTTATTTTTCCACCATCGCCCCTGTATCCATCTCTGATGCCATCAAAGTTCAAAGGAATGTGTGTAACTGTGAGAGGCCATTTGGCAGTTGAGCTGGTGTGTGTGTGGGGGGGGGCTGGGTGTTTGCCTATCCACAAGAACAACTTTTTTAGTCAATATAGCCATATTTACTTTTAAAAAAAATCTGTTCAAAACTAGAAAAAAAAAATGTCTGAATAGGAGCCAGACTCAATGAAAGTCAAATATGGCTCTATGAGCTCTGCTTGGCTCAAATTGCTTTAAGCTATGTTCATTATTAGCAAACTGTTCTGATACCATCCACTCAACATAATTATATGTTCTCTTCTAAACTCAGCTTCTGTTTGCACCTTTTCACTCAAATAAATTGGCAGTCCAAGCCATTCTCTCTGTCACCTCCACCCACCTCACCCCCGGCACCCCCCGGCACTCCCCCTCTATAGATGTCTCAGACAGTCTCTGTGTCGCAGTCATCCCCCTCCCACGCACCCTTCCCCCCCCACCCATTTCTCTACCCACCTCCAAGTTTTACGTGGCTGTGCGACTCGTCAGATACAGATCTGGCGTCTAAAAAGTGGTCGCCAAACCTGGGGATCTCTAATTGAGGTCACGTCAACAAAAAAAATATTTATAAAAAAAAAAAACTGGGAGGGAACCACACAGACTCGCATTTATTATGTTGACGTGGTGATAATCACCATTTTATTGTTGAGAAATTATGCTAATATGACGGCATAGACACAGACAATCCGCTGTTGTTGTTGTTTTTGTCAAGCACTTTTTTTCTTCAAGGGAAGCAATTTCATATTGGTCTCTCTTCAAGGGAAGCAATTTCATATTGGTCTTTTCAAGCCGTCTCAAATTTACCGGTAAAAAATCGCAAGCGGCGCCCGCCCCTCTCCCCCACCCCCTTAAATGTAAAATTTTGGGTTCAGACGTTGAGACGGGAGGCAGAGGCGACGATAGCCGGGTACTTAACGGCGATAGGTTCAATTAAAATGCTAATTTGCACGGCCGGTTGTACAGCTGATGCGAGGGTTAACTGTCTAGTTGGGGGAGGGTGGGGGGGGGGGAGGTCGTCTCGCGGAAGTCGTGTCTGTGACAGAAGTTTTATTTCTTACTGTCAAGGGAATGGGGGGGGGGAGCATTCATAGCAAGTTTTCTTTTTTTTTTTTACTTATTAAACATGGTGCAATTCTGAAACGGGATTCATAGATACTGAGATACATTTATAGTGGAGGGAGGTGGTGGCCAGACTGATAGATTGTAATACTCTCTCTCTCTCTCTCTCTCTCTCTCTCTCTCTCTCTCTGGACTTGTGGGACGACTTTGCAACACATTTCACCTGGAAAAATTCCCATGGTTCTCAGTAGTTCTCACCGAGGATCAAACCCAGGACTCTCATGTCGACAGTCTACACCACTCGGCCACCCGTTCCATATATATATATATATATATATATATATATATATATGAGATATTTTAGTATAAAGTTCTAGTTCCTACATAAACATTATGCAATGTCCTACAATGGAGTGTGTAATTTCCGTGGTTTAAAAACAATTTTTTTCTATCTAAAAAATTTTTCCGACACCATCAGTTTGAACTATTTTGTTTAGATTCCTGCCGACCGAAATAGCCTCCTAAACATTGAGTGAGATTAGGAATTCATTTATTTCAGCTAAGGAAATTCATCCATTCGGAAACATATTATATTCGTTTATTAAGAAGTGTTAATATTCGTTTATTAAGAAGTTTTTATATTCGTTTATTAAGAAGTGTTTATATAAGTTTATTAAGAAGTGTTTATATATGTTTATTAATAAGTGTTTATATACGTTTATTAAGAAGTGTTTATATACGTTTATTAAGAAGTGTTTATATTCGTCAGTGGTGTAGTGAGGGGGGCAAGGGGGGCATCTTATTGATAGTTTGTGACATAGAGCCTACTTATTGATAGTTTGTGACATAGAGCCTACTTATTGATAGTTTGTGACATAGAGCCTACTTATTGATAGTTTGTGACATAGAGCCTACTTATTGATAGTTTGTGACATAGAGCCTACTTATTGATAGTTTGTGACATAGAGCCTACTTATTGATAGTTTGTGACATAGAGCCTACTTATTGATAGTTTGTGACATAGAGCCTACTTATTGATAGTTTGTGACATAGAGCCTACTTATTGATAGTTTGTGACATAGAGCCTACTTATTGATAGTTTGTGACATAGAGCCTACTTATTGATAGTTTGTGACATAGAGCCTACTTATTGATAGTTTGTGACATAGAGCCTACTTATTGATAGTTTGTGACATAGAGCCTACCTATTGATAGTTTGTGACATAGAGCCTACCTATTGATAGTTTGTGACATAGAGCCTACCTATTGATAGTTTGTGACATAGAGCCTACTTATTGATAGTTTGTGACATAGAGCCTTCTTATTGATAGTTTGTGACATAGAGCCTACTTATTGATAGTTAATTATAAACTACAATATGATAGTGAAGCAAGTCGATGTATACTGTTTTAACTGTCTCCCTGCCATCGGTGGTGCGCTATGAATAGGGAATTCCCCAAGACCAGCGCACCGCATAATTTACGTATTGAAAGCAGTGACTTTGTGACGTAATAGCAGCGGAGTAGTTAAGATGAAGCCTGCTGTGTAGAAAGGTGGCCATTGTAGTTTTTGATTATAAATATTTTATTATTGGCAGTGTTATTTAAACCACGTCCTTGCCTTAGTGAATTCCTTAGAACATGTAACAACACTTACAAACTGCACTCTGATATATTTATCTTACTTTAAATGCACATATCCAGTTTGATATTTGTACTCAGTTTTAACTTATTAAATATTTAAATTTAGAAACAAATGCACTATCTTTCCATCCGATTTTTTTTAAACGGCTTATAATCTATATAAATAATAGTAGTCTCACGTCTGCGTTAAATTGAAAGTAAAGAATTAATACAACAGTATTCCAGTTTAAAATATTACTTATGGCGCTTCTTGGCCGGTCTCAATTCGATATTTCTTTTTAAATAATCCACAGTTTTAAATAGTTTCTGTTGATTTTATTATGAAACGTAAAAGCCCCAATCAAAAATTATAAAGTAATCATAACATAATATCATTCAAATTATTGTTGTTTTATTGCAACAGATAGCATTTTAAAATCGTCAAACGTAAACAAAAGTAATAATCCCAAATTCTCCGACGTATCATGACGTATGAGAATAGTCAGCGTGGTCGTCGTAACTAATTTCGTAAATAAAGTTTGATTTAAAATTTGATCTAATATAAAATAGTACATTCTGCTAATTTCTATACAAATAAGTAATAGCTATTACGATATTTCATTTTTTTTTTAAAATAAATAGTGCTTTGATTTTTTTTAAATTACACGAGGAGGTTATAGGAGTTAAGTAGAAGTGCAAAAATAATCACGCAATTTTTAATATAATACAATAAAATTATAGTATATATATGTGTGTGACGTAGTGGCTGAAGGGATAAACTTCTTACTTCTTCTCACAGACATTACGGTTTTTCTACTTTTTTAAAAATTATTTATCCTTTTGGTTGTTTTAATGGAAAGTAAAAACTGATAAGATCTTTTTGACAAAATTTGTTAACTTTTTTTTACTGAAGTAATTTATCCTTTTAAAAAAAAGCAAAAAAAAAAAAAAAATATGTATCAAAGCTGAACAATAGTCTATCTCTATGCAAAGGCTTTGTAGGGTACAGATAGTACATTAATTAATTTTAATTCGTTTTTTTTTTCTCCCATGATGCATTTTAGTCTATGCATATTAAGCAAAACTATTGACGACTTACATTTCTATTAGATATTATTAGTTAATAGTATTAATATGTGGTGGTATGTAAATAATTTGTTAATACGTGTAATAGTAATTGATATGTGGTATGGACATTATTTGATATTATTTATACGTATTATTATTAATTATTATTTGATAACACTGGGCAACAAAAAAATATTTTTTGAAAATCGTCCAGGGTTTTCAAGTTGAATTAGACTAATTTTGATGCTCTGAGTCCGAAAATGACCTTGGTTTTGCTCAATCAGGTCAAGATTATTTGCTACAGAAATTTCTCAAAAATCGGTTTTTTTGTAAAAAAAAAACACATTTTTGCGGATCATCAGCTGATAAACCCCTGACTATTTTTTTCCGTTTTACTCAAGAAATAAAAGTCAACGTATTCAAATTCATTCAGTTTTCATTAATCCACCAAATTTGATAAGCATAATTATCATAATATTAGTATAACAATGAGCGTTACGTGAAACAAAAGTTCAGAGTTCAAGGCATAAATCGGCGTTTCTTCGATTCCCGTGTGTGAGCAGCTGCTGGGTTGTTTCTCTTCAGCGACCAGCAGTAGTCCGCCAGCATAACTGCGTTCCACCTCCCCTGGTACCTTTCCTCCATTTAGCGGATGTCCTGATGGAACCTTTCTCCCTGCTCATCGCCCCAAAGTTTTCAGGAAACTTCTCCATGTGTGAGAACAGAAAGTGCATCTTTATACTCATCAAACACCCGAGTTTTTGGAAGTCCTCAATCATGCTGCTGATGAGTATGGCGTGATTTGCTGCCTTCGTGTTCCCCGGGAAGTTGTTCACCACCTGCACAAACGATTTCCAGGCGGCGCACTCAAGCGTGTTCATGGAGCTTTGGAACTCTGTGTCCTTTATGAGCTGCCGTATCTGTGGGCCGTCGAAAATGCCGGCCTTCAGCTTCTCAATGGTCAGTTGAGGGAATACTCGGAACAGGTAGTTGAAGCACCTCCCATCCTTGTCCAGAGCGCGCGTAAACTGTTTCATTAACCAAAGCTTCATGTGTAGCGGTGGGATCAATATCTTCTCCCGGTCAACAAGAGGTTCGTTTATGTTTCTCGCCCCAGGTACTAACTGCTCTCGCGCCGGCCACTCTTTCTTTACATAGTGCTGGGCTCTGTAGCGACTGTCCCACATACATATAAAGCATTGGTACTTCGTGAACCCGGACTGCTGACCAAGTAGAAAGTTCACCATCTTCCAGTCGACGCAGATGATCCATTGGTGCTGCTCATATTGGATTTTGTCGAGCACATACTTCACTGCTTCATATTTCTCTTCAAGAGTTGTGGAGTGCGCAAGAGGGATTGAGGCGAACTGGTTCCCGTTGTGGAGAAATACACACTTCAAAGAGCGCTTGCAGCTGTCAATGAAGAGTCGCCAATCTCTCGGATCGTATTGAGGACCGACGAGTTTATCAAGAAGACCGGCGACATCTCGGCAGTACACAAGCTCTTCCTCCTGGCAGAAGTACCCAAGTAGTCCTCATGCCTTCTACGGAAGAAAGTGATACGCGGTCCTTGCCAAGTAGATTTTTCTCTTTGAGTCTGGAGGCCAACAGCTCGGAGGAATTATTCGACAAGCTGAGATCACGAGCCAGATCATTAAGCTCACATTGTGAGAACGGCTGCGGACCATCTTGTGATTCATACTCCCCTTCTGTATCTCCTCCCTCGTCTAAAGTGGTGGCCTCATCGTTGCTGTCAGGACGATCTCTGAACGCTGGTACAGGAATTTCTTCGCAGTGAGCAGCTGGACGACGGGCATATTATAGGTCGGGGTACTGGAGGCTGTGCCCAATCAAGTGCTGATGCATTAAATAATCAAGTGAAAATCCAGATGGATAATTTATAAATAAAATATAATTATCTCTGTTTTTATAATTGTGATTATTTTGCTGCTAATTTTTATGCAGCTAATTTAGAGAAATGATTGAACTCAAAAGCCCTGATATTAGAATAGGTATAGCTCGTCAGGTAGGTCTATGGCTGTATCTCAAGAAGTTGACATGACCGAGCAAAATCAATGTGATATTCGGACTTAGAACACCAAAATTAGCCTAAATCAGTTGAAAAACCCCTGACGATTTTTTGGCTGTTACCCAGTGTAATAGCATCATTTGATAGTACTATTATTTGATTATAGTATTGTTTGATATTATTATTATTTGTCAGTATTATTATTTGATAACATTTATATTTACATTGTGCAAAAGCAGTCGACTAAAATAATAATAATAAGAATAAATAATTCAAGTTTGAAATTCGATCTAACCTTCGCCTCTATCCCCTGCTATGTGAGAAATGTCGGCAATAGGTCTAACACAGGTTGATCGTATCGTGGTATAGGCTTCATCATTTGACAGACTGCGTGGCTGTATCAATTCTCAGGAGACACACACACACACACACGCGCCCACACACACACACACACCACACACGCACGAAGAGACAGAAAGCAGATCTACGACATACACGGGGTGGGGGGGCGCGGGGAGGGGTGGGGGGGGAGATAGACAACATTTCATCAAGGTGTCTTCATATTACGGCGCCGTCCTGACGAGATACGGTGAGTGTGTGTGTGTGTGTGTGGGTGGGTTGGGGGGGAGTAAGGTGACGTCACGATTCCGATGGCTGATACTAGTGTGCGGCAATAATACGAATTACAACTGTAAGTTTCATCCCAGCAGCAAGTATTAGTGTAAGAGTATACTCTCGCAAGGCTAAACGTTAACGTATAATCTCGTGAGGAGGAGCGTGATCCTAGAGTCACGTGACGATTAGGAGAGAGGTGTGTGTGGGGGGGGGGAGGAGGCTGGGGGTAGGTGGGTCAAATAAACCACTTTGCAATTTTTTTTTTTATGGGCCAAAAGAAAAAATAAATTTGTATCGTAGCTTGCTTGGCTTTTTAATTTCCCCTTACAGAAAAAAACAAAAATGTTTATGTGAATGTGTTGTTTAACTTATTCGGTTCGACCCAGCCCCGTAGCGTGAAAATTCTACAGGAGGGGCCAGGCATTCTACAGCAGGGGCCAGGCAATAGCAGGGGGGGCAGGTAATACATTTTACTAAGTAGAAAAAATAAGCAGGGGGGGCCAGACAAAACGCAGGTGGGGCCCCGGCCACCCTGCCCCCCCCCGCACGCTACGGGCCTGGTTCGACCAAACAACACAGTAGTGTTATGTCTGTTATCAGTGTGACATCAAACCTTGTTATTTGTTGTTCTTATATTTGGGAGGAGAGGAGATATTTCGAAATATGGACATTTAAAAAAAAATGATGAAATGTGGTGGCTAGACCTCGGACTTGTGATGACCCTAAACAATATCTAGGAATTTGTTTGTTAGTTTAATGTTGTTGTTATTGACAATCTTTACCTGCTTTACAAATAACAATTTACACTTTAATGGAGAACTTTTCACTAGTTGTTATAATTGTTGATATAACGTATAGAGTTAAATATTTAGAAAATTGTAATATATCATAATGTATGTCTATTTTTTTTTTCATTTCAATTTGAAATGGCTCATCTAGGAATCAGGTTTCCGTTAACTGTTATATTGTAACCCTTCCAGAAGAAGAAGTTTCCGTTAACTCTTATATTGTAACCCCTTCCAGAAGGAATGTTCCTATTACAATTATCAAGTTACGAGAAAAAAATGTTTTATGTCTGGGCTAGACAACATGTCTGTAGTACTGGGGGGGGGGGTCGTTAAAAATGTTACCTTTGAACCTACTAATAAAATAATAAAGGGATCCCTTTAGTCCCAAACCACACCACACTCCTCACGGTGGAACTAAGTTGGACTCTTCCCCCCCACCCCAAACACAAATACACATAATCAGAGCCGTTAAATAGATTTAGGTAAACATTTAAACCGCTTCTGGTCCCCCCCCCCCCAATTGCCTAAACAGGTCCTTTCATTTAATGCTAACACCGGGCCCCAGAGACCCACCCCCCCCCCCCCCAAACATCACTGGAAGTCTCTGACTAGGGCCCCTAAAGACACTAACGTATTCGGCCCCCAGACATCACCTTTACTAATCGAGCTTACCCCAGCCGGCTTGTCCCTGAAACAAATAATAGCTCCGGACCGACATATTCTGAAAGTCTATTGGGACATGCTACGTCAGGTGTCACGTGTGATGAGAACCTGCTGTACACTGGCGTCATGGTGTCTCCTGCAGGAGCTAAAGGTCTTGAAGGGGAAACAAATACCATGTCATAACTTAAGATTTTTGGATTAATTTCTCCTTGAGTATCTTGAAACATTGGGGGGGGGGGGGCGTAACTCTAACTGAGAATAGAGATTACACTCCCTTGGTAGATACAATAACAGAAAGGCGCGGATTTTCATTGTACTGGATAACAATGCCTGATCAAACCAGGCGTGTTATTTGTTGTACTTGAGGGCAAAGTGGTGTAGTTCCCGCGGAACAAAACGGTACAAGTGATCGTCTTTTAATTGCTGCAGTGGTGTCACCTCGATATACTATGCCCCCCTCCCCCCCTTCCTCCCACAACATTTTCCTGATTAGCCGAAGCCATAATTGCTGTTAATATGACAGCCAGAGTCAGGTAACAGAATCTTTGAGACAAGATCTGTTGGACCGCCGTCTGTTTGATACGGTTTAACCCTCAAACATATTTTTTTTTTAACTTTACAGACCGCGAGAAGGGGACCCCCCCCCCGGCCTCTTTTCCTTTTATTTGTTGGTAGAAAGTAAAAGTGACCCCCAATACCTACCCCCACCCACCGCCTCTCTACTTGTAGCGCCATGTCTGACATCAGTCGAGCCAAACCCCCCCTTCCCCCCCCCCCGCCCACCCCTCCCCCCCACACACACGGTCAAGTGGTCAACACACAGTGTCGAGCCTGTGGAAGCTGTTGCCCGTTTGTTTTGAACTGAAAGGAAACAGGACAGAGTTCCAAGTGACCAGCAATGACAGGCCTGTGGTCAGAGAAGAAATTATGATGAATACCTGTTGTTGTTTACGGCGACGGGAGGAGGGGGGGAGGGGCATGCTATTGACACCTGATGGTCAAAGAACGGACGCTCACGCCGTGTCTTTGTCAGGACGGACTATCTACAACAAAGAGAACCAGCCGGGTTGAGTTCTACTTTAGCCGTATCCAGTTATACAGAGTTCATTAATTACTCATCTGTCGAAAAAATATTTGCCAGTTTTCCAAACAAAAAAAAAAAAGAAATTGTTTCAAAAAGCTGTTTTTACATTGACAGTGAAGATCTTGAAACAGACATCAAATAGATCAGGGTCGTCACAGGCGGCTCCCGGGCCCCCGTCCCCACTCTCAGGGCTTCACACACACACACATACACATTATAGTTTAGTTATTTTCTTGCATATTATACTATACCACAATGGGGCTTCAAAGGTCTCACCGACTCTCATCCTCTTGCGGCCCCACTAGGTAGAAACATTACAGACTGGATTCAGCCTCTTTGTCTCCAGCACGTCACTCTAAAATATTTTCTTAAATAACCAATCCTCTACTGGTCAAATTTGATGGTAACCACGTGGCAAGTGACCAGTCTTACATATACATTCCAAAATCTAGGTTTAAATAAACTTAAGTAAAACACAGTCTTACATATACATTTCAGAATCTAGGTTTAAATAAACTTAAGTAAAACACAGTCTTACATATACATTTCAGAATCTAGGTTTAAATAAACTTAAGTAAAACACAGTCTTACATATACATTTCAGAATCTAGGTTTAAATAAACTTAAGTAAAACACAGTCTTACATATACATTTCAGAATCTAGGTTTAAATAAACTTAAGTAAAACACAGTCTTACATATACATTCCAAAATCTAGGTTTAAATAAACTTAAGTAAAACACAGTCTTACATATACATTTCAGAATCTAGGTTTAAATAAACTTAAGTAAAACACAGTCTTACATATACATTTCAGAATCTAGGTTTAAATAAACTTAAGTAAAACACAGTCTTACATATACATTTCAGAATCTAGGTTTAAATAAACTTAAGTAAAACACAGTCTTACATATACATTTCAGAATCTAGGTTTAAATAAACTTAAGTAAAACACAGTCTTACATATACATTTCAGAATCTAGGTTTAAATAAACTTAAGTAAAACACAGTCTTACATATACATTTCAGAATCTAGGTTTAAATAAACTTAAGTAAAACACAGTCTTACATATACATTTCAGAATCTAGGTTTAAATAAACTTAAGTAAAACACAGTCTTACATATACATTCCAAAATCTAGGTTTAAATAAACTTAAGTAAAACACAGTCTTACATATACATTTCAGAATCTAGGTTTAAATAAACTTAAGTAAAACACAGTCTTACATATACATTTCAGAATCTAGGTTTAAATAAACTTAAGTAAAACACAGTCTTACATATACATTTCAGAATCTAGGTTTAAATAAACTTAAGTAAAAACACAGTCTTACATATACATTTCAGAATCTAGGTTTAAATAAACTTAAGTAAAACACAGTCTTACATATACATTTCAGAATCTAGGTTTAAATAAACTTAAGTAAAACACAGTCTTACATATACATTTCAGAATCTAGGTTTAAATAAACTTAAGTAAAAAAACACAGTCTTACATATACATTTCAGAATCTAGGTTTAAATAAACTTAAGTAAAACACAGTCTTACATATACATTTCAGAATCTAGGTTTAAATAAACTTAAGTAAAACACAGTCTTACATATACATTTCAGAATCTAGGTTTAAATAAACTTAAGTAAAACACAGTCTTACATATACATTTCAGAATCTAGGTTTAAATAAACTTAAGTAAAACACAGTCTTCACATATACATTTCAGAATCTAGGTTTAAATAAACTTAAGTAAAACACAGTCTTACATATACATTTCAGAATCTAGGTTTAAATAAACTTAAGTAAAACACAGTCTTACATATACATTTCAGAATCTAGGTTTAAATAAACTTAAGTAAAACACAGTCTTACATATACATTCCAAAATCTAGGTTTAAATAAACTTAAGTAAAACACAGTCTTACATATACATTTCAGAATCTAGGTTTAAATAAACTTAAGTAAAACACTCCAGAAATAAACTAGAGCTGAGTTAACATACCCCCCACCCCCCCCCATCATAAAAAAAATGGCATAGATAGACAAAATATAGTAACTGCTGGATTTGTAATGGAGTTCTATGTCATTACATGTCAAACAGCTTGCACAACAGGATGTGTGTGTGTGTGTGGGGGTGTTTGGGGGGGGCGGTAGCGAAATAGATCGAAACAAAGTGTAAGTAGTGGAATTGAAATCATTTAGAATGAAATCAAAGAATAATGGACAAAACAATAAAAAGAAAAAACACAATCATCCGAATGTTACGCAACTATTCAAACCAGGTTAATTTTGAAATATAGGTCCCATATTGTTTGTATAATTATTTATATGTGCGATGACAGACAGATAGAAAAACACGAAGTAAGAATTTATCGCTTCATGTGTATGATAAGTAAACATTTGATATCGGGCACGCAGAAAACGATAGAGATAATTGCCATTTTTAAGTCAAAAATGCACCTATCTAAAGATAATATAGCACTAGATATGCAATGTATCGCAAAAAATACAAGTTATTCACTAAAAAAATGGACTGTGTCACTTGTAATAACACAAGAAAAAAAATATATCGGGTCATCGACAACCATGGTCACTCTTAAATCATTGCATTTATTTTCATTGGTTGGAATTTGAATAGTTATGGAGTTCAAGGGTTATATGATCTTGGCATAGAGATGATCGCTGTAGTGCCTCTTCATTAGAAATTTGATAACATGACGTAGCAGCTGATCACAATGACCTGTGACAAGGTTCTAAACTCAGGGATTCTCAAAGTGACACTTGCTGTTCCTGTGTTGAAGTGGGTACTACCAACGCTTCGTCTACGTGCAAATAACCTCAACTCTTGACTATATGATACAAATATACCTGCACAGAAAATCAATCCAGTCATTGTATCATGAAAGCAATCTAAAAGTATCCTTTATTGCATTTTTCTATCAAGTATTTAGATTACAACTATAGTGGAACTCCAAACCAGCCTTCTTAAACTGCATGCCCATTTGTGTATAACTGTAAACATGTTTATTGATTTTTGTTTAGTAAAGAAAACAACAATGGACCAAGTATAATTTTTGTACATTGACACGGGTACCTGATAATGATACCTTGCATCGGCTACCGCACACACACACACACATACATATACGCACACACACACAAGATCCCACAAACTTTTGTCCGGCCAGACAACCAAAAAAAAAATGGTGGAGGGCGTGTCCACGTGGAATGTCACACGTTCAGATAGGGGCGCCACCCATCGCCAGAGTGGCGCGCCCTGTCCCCTGGAAAGTGTAAAGCAAGGAGCGAAGGTGACTGAGAAGACAGCACCAGCTATCTGTCACACAACAAACGTTCATCACCCCTTCCCCTCTCCCTCCATCTCCACCTCCACCCCCACCCCCACCCCACGTACTTAATGACCCAGGGTACAAGTGAATTTATTTTTTCTTTATTAGCTAACAACCTTTCCCAAAAGTGTAAAAAAAAAAAAATAAGTTTGATGTCGTTCGATTTGCTGGAGCTTGTACAGTAATGTAGGAAAAAAAAGACATTGGCCTGTTTGACGTAAGACAGTCATTCTCAAGCCTGTTTGAAACGTGGAAAAAAAAATACTAAAAGGGTAAAAAAAAGCTAAAAATAATGGACCCACTTAAAATCAACTCGCGACCGGACCCTCCAGGAACCGATGACGTAATGAATATATACATAAAACTAAACAGTCCGAAGAACTGAAAAATGTTTTGTAGTAGAGATTATTAAATTCTCTGAATGATTGCGTCATCTCTTGATTGTACAAGGCATAAATGGGACAGTTTACCCTAGTTACCTGTTTACGATAACCGGGTGGGAAATCGCTACGGAGACAAATTGAAAGAAATCTCACGTGGTTAGATTCGCTGGGATTCGAACCATTGGCCTTTAGCATGCTAATGAGAAGCGACCACCGTCCCTTTCTGGGGCCCATCGAGCCCTGCACAAGGGTAGCCCAGCGTTGGGTTAGCCTACTATCGATTAAATCACAACGAGAAATCGCAATACATGCATTTGCAACTAGAGTGAAACTAAACAGAGTAAGTAATGTACACAGAATGCACTTGTTAACTTTAGCAACATGGCACAATGTATGACTCAGTTGACGCATATTTAATTCGTGTAACGAAGTTGCAACGTACATTTTTTTTTAAAGTCTTTCTTAGGTCTTCAAGAGAAGGGCCAGGCAGCGGCTTTTAGATGTATTTAGGGGCCCCAGGCAAAAGGTACATGCAAGGTCCCTGATGGCAATATATCTAATTAGTAGCCCCTTCAGAAGAGGACACATGTCAGTAATAATAATAATAATAGCATCAGATTTAATGGGTATTAGTATTGAAAAGATGGGGGTGCGGGTGGGGGGCGGGACTTCAGCAGTATTGGGCCCTACGTAACAGTTTGCACGTCTACAAGAATGATGAACAGATTATCATGAAAATCATTTGTACTATAAAGAATAAAAACACACAAACATTATTTGACTGGACTGAAATATTGCTGAATGTGGACATTTAGGAATCGGTAGTTCATACCGCTCCATTAACCCCCCCCCCCCTTCCCCCACCCCCGGGTAGTAATGCAAAACTCTCATTGATAAGGTAGCATGCGGAGTTAGAAATAATCAAGTGTTATTGATAAAGCGTCACTTAGAAGCAGGTAAATTACCCCGCCACAGTGGCACATCAAGGCGAAAATAGAATGTTATAGGCAGAATAGAATGTTATCAGTAACTTTTTGAGCCATCAGACATTTTCTTTGTAAAGAGAATTGATCATTTCCGCGTTAATGAGTTGTAATCTACGCCATTAAAACTGAACACTTGAACAGTGACGAGTTATGGGGAGACCGGGGGGGGGGGGGGGAGGGGGGTGAGGCTAAAGATATCACAATTACACCAGGAAAGATCACTCACACAAATGAACGCGAGAATCAAATAATCTCCCCTTGCTCCTTTGTACTGCCAGCTCCTCTTTTGAAAGTCGTGTGGGCCATCAGCACGGCCCGCCCAGCAGCGCGCCAATGAATGAAACCCACTTTTTATTGCCTGGCGGAGACGAAGTGTCCACGGGGAACCGCAGCCCCCCCCCCCCCCCCTACAACCCTTCCCCGACTACCACTAAGTCACCCTACGGTAGGGTTCGGCCACAGAGTTAATGAACTGTGTGTGTGTGTGTGTGTGTGGGTGGGTGGGTGCGGTGGGGGGTTGATTTTGAAATAACGCACAACTGATTGAGAATTACACTGCAATGTGTTTTGTTGTGTTTTAATGGATCTCAAAGAAGTTCACAATGGGCATCATGACCCCCTAAGAATAGTTTGCGTTGTTGCCTTCTGTCAGCTATTAAGTTGCTGGAACAATAGATTGGAGCTTTGATCCTCGTTATTTATAAAACTATTGGAGTCCTCGCTCTAGTCACGTGACTTAATCATTATGATGATGTAAATAGGGAGGTGATTCTCATAATTTTGCAGGTGGGTCGCGAAAACAAAAGTTTTTATTTTTTTTTTTATTTTTATGGTGAATTGCGAAACCAAAAAAAATTGATGTTAAACGTGGGGCGCAAATTGTAAAAGTTCTAGAACCATTGCTATAGAACAATTGGGAAAGCTGATGTCTGCTAGTGTGTGCTGTACAAAGTGTAAAGAAGTAAGAAAAGTGACGACAAAAAACGTCAACAGTTAAAACGTCAACATGTAAAAAAGTCAACAGTTAAAACCGTCAACAGGTAAAAATTTCAAAACAGTTAAAAACTTCAACAGGTAAAAAAGTCAACAGTTAAAACCGTCAACAGGTAAAAATGTCAAAACAGTTAAAAACTTCAACAGGTAAAAAAAGTCAACAGTTTAAACCGTCAACAAGTAAAAATGTCAAAACAGTTAAAACTTCAACAGATAAAAAAGTCAACAGTAGTACCGTTTTTTACTATATAAGCTATATTAATAAGGAGCGCTATATCTCAGCAACTATAAGTCCTAGACCCATGATGTATATATCATTTTGTAGGTCTTGGCCTGCCATGTGTACATCAAAAGTAGGGCTGTACCGAAGTTCGGCTCCGGCTCCGGCCAAAATCCGGCCATTTTACAAATCCGGCTCCGGCTCCGGCCAAATTTTTGGATTTTGGCCGGATTTTCAGCCGGATTTCTGTCTTACTTTACTGTTTATCTTGTTCTCCTAATATCGCCCAGTGAACACTAAACACATTTCTATGGCTGTTAACTGTTTATCTTGTTCTCCAGTTATCACCCAGTGAACACAAAACACATGTATGTAACAGTTCCATTTTATGTTATATCGCCCGTCTCAGTTAGATGGAGAAGATATGTATAACATACCTTCTCCACCTCAGTAGCCGGTCTTATAAAGTTCTTGTCCGATGACCTCGTTACGAATGATACAGTTTCATAATCTAAATATAGCCATAACTTTTGGAATCCCATGTTACAAACAGTGATGTTTGACCTCATTCTAATAGATCCAATTATTTAATTGAACGGCACACACATATTCCTGCAAAACAGCGCGCGAGGGTTACCCATGCCCAGAATCTCATGCAAAAATGTACATTTTTGTCGCGAACCAGTTATCGAATCATTTCTAAATGCAATTGATGTTTATTTTTTTATTGAAATTTTATACAGCAACTAGCTGTACCCTGCAAAGCCTTTGCATGAAGATAGACTATTATAAAGCCAGTGCCAAACCTAGGGATTCGGGGGCCCCTGGGCTTGGCCTCTTTTGAGGCCCCTGCATTTTGACGTTTGTTTCTCACTTTAGGGGGCTCCCCTCAAGCTGGGCCCGGCGGGACTTTTGATTTTGGATGTAACATCACCCATTGATATAGGATGTAAGCACTCGATGGAATTTAACGTTCTACATGCTACGTCGACTGTGTGAACAGCATCTTGCACTGACTATTTACTGTTCAGAAGTCGATGGTACTTCCTGTCCAAGTGCACATCAATGGTCTGTTGCTGAAAATGCTGTATCAACTCTGGCACCTTCTGAAGAATTAACACGGGAAGTAAGCAGTGATGCAGCACGTATTTCACTTGCAATACCTATTGTTGCAGTTTTGAGAAACCTGTTGACGAAGGACGATAATGATGCAGGGGTAAAAACTATGAAGTCAAGTCTGCTCGAACCAGTGAATAAACGTTTTGACAACATTGAGCATGAACCCCTGTATGCAGTTGCAACATTGGTTGACCCACGATTTAAACAGCGATTCTTCACGGAACAACAACTGACAGCAGCCAAGGCAGGTGTCCTGCTAGCATTCAGCAGTGTCAAACAGAGTGCTGTGCATTGGCGGCGGAATGAAAAATTTAAAGGGGGGGGGCGCCAGTGGTACTGTGGGTGATATTCAAGTTGATCAGAATGAGATTGAGACATCTGAAGAATTGCCAGCTAAGCAACCGCGTCTGGATACGTCTGGTAGTGGCAAATCAATTCTTTGGGATTGCATTGACGAGATTGTACATACATCAGCAAGTGCAACTAACAGTGAACAGCAGGAACCAAGAGGTATAGACATCGAACAACCCAAGTATCTGGCTGAACCAGTGATTAAACGGCAGGAGGATCCATTGCATTGGTGGAGACAGAATATGGAGTGTTTCCCTAGTCTTGCTGCAGTTGCTCGCAGGTACTGGGTGCACCACCAACAAGCGTTTCATCAGAGCGCTTGTTCAGTGTAGCTGAACGATCATCGTAGCTCACTGTTGCCAGAGAATGCTGCTCGTCTTATTTTTTTGAAGTAGAACTCTAAGCTGATCAAAGAGTAGAATGGCAGTTGACACTTGACAGTTGACACACAATCGATTTGAATTTGAAAAACTTGAAAACTCTAGAGTATTTTAATTTTTACTTTTTAGTTTTTAGGACTACTTTTTTGTTATTTACAGGAAATGGAAATCAAATCAAATATCATTTGAATGATTGATTTACAGTTTTAATTACTATTTCGCCTCTGTTGCCACTTTCCCAGCAGCTGATTACTATTAGTAATTACTGAGATTAGCCAAATTCTGCAAACTATCGTTACTATCGTATTTATTCTAATAATATTCCATATTTTTTCTAATAAATTAAATAATAATAGCCAATCACCCATTTCTTGGCCCAAAAATAGCATGTTTTAGGTTCTGAATAGAATTGTATTTACCTGAGAGGCTGAGACATCCAATAATCCCCCATCCCAAACTGGGGGGGGGGCGGGGGGGTCCAATCTTTTCTGATATGTTTACAGCTTTACAATAAAGTGACAACCGAATCCGGCTCCGGATTTGTTTTGACAAAAAATCAAATCCGGTACAGCTCTAATCAAAAGTTCATTTCGCGATAGGACCTCCGAGGGCCGGGCTTCAGGGCTCCTAAGGGGCTTATATATTATATATACACCTTGTACGTTCAATAACCCGTTCATTTGGTGCGAAATACTGCAGCACGTAGTTTCACCAAGATTTATTAAGAAACTCATCAAATGAAATGAAATAGTAAGCTTGTGTTCTGATTTTAATTGAAAGTATCAGAGCTATGCAACAATTGACGGAGTTTTCACGATTAAATGACTATAATTTCGAATGTTTTCAATTATGAGTCCTATTTCAGTGACCACAAACCACTTGTAATTAGATTTAAAAGAAAATAATTTTGTTTTCAAATATAAAGAAACGTCTTTTTAATATCTTTTTACAGATATATGCATTACACAATTGAATTTATAAACATTTACAAAATTTACACATAATTACTGAAAGATAGCATACGTACTGATACATAATACGAAAATGCTCTAACACGTCCTGTGTCCAGAATGGAACAGGCTTAATTGCTTGTTTATTTAGTTACATTTTCTATAAAGAAATGAACGAAATATTAATTTAAACACGTAAATATTTATTAGTCTAAACACAGAAATATTAGTTTAAACACATAAATATTCTTTCAAACAGAAAATATATACTGATAAAGTTAGAAAAGTTTCATTTTACAAAGAAATTCTACAACAATAAATTCATTTACATGTCTTTAAACTAACTTTGTAAAGACATCTTTACATCATTCCACTCAAGTATATTTCATATTTGAATGCATTGGAATATAAATAAACCATTTGATTCAAAGACAGTAAGATTATGAAAATATGGTTTTGTAGTTACTATTGATAGAAAATGAATACAAATATTTGTCCAGATAAGTAAATATTCATAGAATATGAGATCTCATTGTTATTTTAAAATGAACTAAAAATAGTTGAAATCAACAATGTTGTAGATCACTTCTTAATATTATCAGATAATGTATTTTTATGAAAATTATTTTGTTTTAAAATTAATATTTAAATTTTCACAGGTAAAGATGAAGTACTTTGATTAGCTGCACTATTAAACGCACCGAAGTAAATGTATGGAATATTTTCAGACCATCTGACGTCCATGATCAGGCGGAGGAATCTATAGGTGATTTGTAATTTGTTTGTAATTAGATTTTTCAAACTCCACCTTTCTTCACCTAACAGGAATACAGATATGACATTGGTTTTTATAGATTCTAAATTGGTATTTTTAAGGGAGAAATACTTTTCGTTTCCAGTTTGATTATATGGCACTAAAGTACCGAATTCTAGTCACATTAGCTTAAAGCTAAATACAGTTATAAACTTGATAACTATTTTACCTGAGATTAGTCACAAGTTAAACTCACAAGTTGAACTCACAAGTTGAACTCACAAGTTGAACTCACAAGTTGAACTCACAAGTTGAACTCACAAGTTAAACTCACAAGTTAAACTCACAAGTTAAACTCACAAGTTAAACTCACAAGTTAAACTCACAAGTTAAACTCACAAGATGCCCTTCAGCTGAAATAGCACTTGCTGATTTTAAATTCAAGTTTGTTGTTACCGCGATGACATGATCTCTGACAGAATCAATCGATACTAAAATAATCTAAGGTAAATAAACAACACGTTGGTCTGATAGCCAATATCGTGACTGACACTGACACCGGTTTTAATTAATTATCACACCTGCATCTGATATTACAGAGTGGCAATAAGAACTTGTGCTACATACGTCGTACCAAACGTCATAATTAATGATGGTATAGGTCATGGAAATCTTGATATATCATCAGGAAGGACAACCAATATTTTAAAAAATACGTTTTAGGCTGACACACAATCAAGTGTTTAGCGTTAGTCTTCATGTTTAATAGCAGTTTTGTATATTTGGTACTTATGTTTTTATGAAATAAAAACAAACGGAATTAAAGTTTGAAAACTTTTAATATCAAATTTTTTAATTTAAAATCTTTATTTTGTCAATTTAATTATTTTTCGTTTTTTCATTGGTTTTTTCATGAACGGTCTTATTCAATAGGATTACATTATTTTTAGACGAACAATTAAAAAATTTAATATAAATAAGTTCTTTTAAATTATGATTGAAATAAAAAAAATAATTTCTTCAATCAGCAATGACTCATCAATTGTTACTCTATCAACAATTTAAACAATTTTTTTATTTGTTTGTCATAGAAAGAGTTTCAGACTACTTGCTGATCTTTTCCATGAATTGAATACTTCCCAATTTAGTAGGCAAGTAGAGAAGGTGTACTCAGATGGCTTCAATAGCCCTCCTCTGTTGACATTGTTAAAAAAAAAATCCAGCTTTTTCAATCTTAATTCGTCAATGTCTTTAAAATTTTTATCGACTAATATTTCTCTACAGCTTTTATTTTAAAAATTATGTTATTATAGTATATATATGAAAATGTAGTAAATTGAAAGGGCTTTTTAACAATATATGTTTCAAAGTGATATTATTATGCAAGTATTTTATTATTTTTAAAAAGTTTAGATGAAAAAAATAAACAAAAATAAATAAATTAAACAATTCACAAACACAAAGAAGAAAAAAAAATTCATTATGATTCATTTCAATAAAAGTTACTTTTTATTAAACTACATTCAATTCTCTGTGTGTAGGATATTTTTGAAGACATTATATTCAGAAAAACAAAATTAATTAATTAAACAATCCACAAACACAAAGAAGAAAAAAAAAATCATTATGATTCATTTCAATATAAGTTACTTTTTATTAAACTACATTCAATTCTCTGTGTGTAGGATATTTTTGAAGACATTATAATCAGAAACAAAAGATATTTAAAAATTTCAAAAAATGATGTGTTTTAACAGAAAAAGGACCAAAAATCTGCTTGGATCAACATTGACCATGCAACAAGAAAAATTCAAAAATATAAATCTAAGTTATAAAAACAAACATTCTAATGTCTATTGATAACAACAAAGCCCAATTTCAGTATGTTTTATAACTTTGCTAAAATATTTTACAAGAGTAGTGTAACTATTATACCAGCTTATTATAAATTTTTGTAGAACATTATATTTATTTATCAACTGGTCACTCTTATCTACACCCCCCATATATTTATTGTAATCCTGTATTATGGTTGGTTGGTCAACAGTAAGTTCCTAAAGTTTCCCATTTACTTAGTCTGTCATTTAAATGTTCCAAATCCATTTGCATTATGCATAGTGGACATAACCGAAACAGTTTTATTGTCCCTCCATCGTACTGTCAATAACTCCCTTTCTAACCCATCTCATATCCCCTCTTTTAGATTTTTTTTCAAAGTCTTTTATATTTTTCAAAGATTGGGGAATACCTTTACATGTCCTAAGAATAGTTCCCTAAATTCCATAGATCTTTAGACAATTGTATAGTAGCATAAAAATTATCGACTAATAATTTATACCCCTCTTTAATTAATTTCATTACCACCCCATATGCCAATCCAAAAGGCCCATTATCCTGTTTACCTAAATATAAATGAAAATCATAAGTATACCTAGAAAGAGAATCAGCTAATTCCCATAACTTCATTCACCACTTAGTCGGCTTATCCCTTATGTACTGCCTAAAAATATATCTACCTTTATTTCTTATCATTCTTTCATCTATTGACATATCTTGGTAAGGCTGAAACAATTTTATACTTTACAATCTAATAAAGTTAAAGAAAAAAAGTACTTTACATAACTTGTTGGTTTTGTCTTCAGTTTGAGGATTAGACACCTTTAAGAAAGCTCATTATAGATTTCAATCTATCACGAGACATAAAAGCTCTGGCCCAAAGTCCATTGTATAGTGATTTAGTAGACCAGAAGCGGTCAATGTTCTGTGCTTGAACAAGTCCAGCATACATGATAAGTTCACAGAATCTGTAGAATTCATCTGGTGTAAGATCAAACCAGCCTTGGTAAACACAAGGTTTTGTAGGTCCATAATGCCTGGCATTGCTATTATTAGTCACAGATATGAATTACTAAGTCCAAAGTAAAATAACGTTTTAAAAATGCCACTGCATTGCAGAATTTCCTAATGTCTTCCCTTGTTTTAGCTCTTCCGAGTTGTTGAATGCCTGGATCCCTCTCAGGTAGAAAATTCTTTGGTGGTTCTGGTAATGTGTCATTCAATTCATTCATATCATCATGCCATATGATCTGGGGGATAAAAAACATATGTAAAGAAAACTATAAATAAAAAAAAAATTCAGCTTATTTATCGAGCCACAATTAATTATTTTATAATGATGAAAACAAAATATCATCAATACAGATATGTAAATATTATGTAAACTTCAGTTTTTTTTTGTGTTTACGAAAATTTGCTGATTGGCAATAACAGAAAAAATAAAACAGTAATGCTAGCGGCAGAGAACTAAATAAATAATATTTATACATAAACCTTTATATAATAAAATATAAATCTTTATACTTTATCTTATTTTATAACTATTCCCATATTTTAAGTTTTAAAGAATAAATAAATGAATAAATAAATAAACAGCTATGAGTGCCTAGGAGATCATAAAGACAAAGTCAAAGCATGTTGTTCAATACTTACACATGTGAGTTTCGAAGTGTTGAAAACTTGAATTAAAACTAATATTTTCAGCTTAAAAGTCATCTAAAGAAGTAATGAGCTCCCAAGTTTCATCTTTGTCACTTGAATCAAGTTTATTTTCCTCTAAATAATCAGAATCTGAGTCCATTTTAGTGTAGTCGAAGTGACTGACAAAACGTAAACAAATCGGTGCTGGTCACCTGATAGCGTTGTTTTATTTACGAGAAATTGTAGTTAAAATAAAAATTGACAATTATTTTTTAGTAGAAAGTATTTAGAAAGCATTTTTTTAAAATAAAAATATTATACTAGAAATAAAAAGTCACATTTTATTGTATGCCGTCTGTTGGGCGTTAATCCTTGCGTCAGCCTAAACCGTACACAGCTAGAATGAAATTTTGTTTGGTTGTTCATCCTGGTGCTATATCTAGATATCCATGGATAGGTGTGGGAATGACCCAGTTTCAGGCAGTAGGATGTCGGCGGATTAGTACGTACTGTTACATATTGAAACAGCTGGTAGGTAAAGATACACGTAGGACGTATCTATCTATCTATCTATCTATCTATCTATCTATCTATCTATCTATCTATCTATCTATCTATCTATCTATCTATCTATCTATTGACCTATAAATCGATATATCTA
This sequence comes from Bulinus truncatus, assembly GCA_021962125.1. Classification (NCBI taxonomy): domain Eukaryota; kingdom Metazoa; phylum Mollusca; class Gastropoda; family Planorbidae; genus Bulinus; species Bulinus truncatus. The sequence goes on from JAGDYQ010000101.1 coordinate 307,352, forward strand.
TCAATCTATGTTTGAGGTAACTTTACCCCACATCTCATACACACACACACACAAATATAAAGACCCACAAGGACTATAAAGAAAAAAGGAAATTAACATATTCTAGTGGCCGGAGACGGTTTGGCCAGCTCTGTGTCCAGCCGCAACAGCTACAATCAGGCACCAGGATCCTAGAAAAGATCCGCGCACTCTCCGGGGACTGAACAAGGAACCTTCAGGACTGTTTTAGTCACGTGTTACACATAGTAAGAATATAAGGATGTTTATTATTACTAAGAGGATACACTTTAATATGATACTGGAGCGTAAATACGGAATGGCGATCAGTGAGCGTGGGGGGGGGGTAATATTTTCACCAGTTTGTTGTCTACTTTAACACGGAAAAGGCGTGGCATATTTAGAGGGCACCAAAGGCACCACTGACACTGGCTATTCTATTGCTAAGTTAATAAACTTTTCACTAAGTAAATACACACACAAGTCATCAACTTGTACACAGATTACAGCCACACCTTCAAATATGATCCCCCACCCCCTCCACTTGTACAACTCTGAACCCGACCAAGCTATGGAAGTACTTTGCGTTGGAACTGGAACTCCATCAAGTTATTTAGAGTATTTTCTGTGTGTGTGTGTGTGAGTGTCTTTGTTTATGAATACTTTTCCATAATGTTCATGCCACCTTTATGCCACACATATGGCATCATTATGCTACCTTTCTAGCACCTTAATGCTACATATCTGACACCTTTATCTCACATATTTGCCAATTTTATGCCATCATTTTGTCACCTATAAGTCACCTTTATTCCATAAGTATGCCACCTATAGGCCAACTTTATGCCACCTATATGCCACCTATATGTCACATATATGCCACATTTAGGCCAACTTTATGCCACCTATATGCCACCTATATGTCACATATATGCCACATTTAGGCAAACTTTATGCCACCTATATGCCACCTATATGTCACATATATGCCACATTTAGGCCAACTTTATGCCACCTATATGCCACCTATATGTCATATATATGCTACCTTTATGACACTTTCATTCCACTAATAAAATTTCTCCTAGTAGTGAAAGCATATCGTGTGATCCTGGCAAATGTTTTAAAATGCTAATTTTAAGTTTCTTATTTTAAATCATTTAAAGAAAATCATATCGCACAACTTCTTGGTATAGTGGCCAATCAAATATTTTACCTTTACCTTAACATCAGGAGCAATTTTTTTGCAATTAGATAAGTAAAAATATAAAAATGAACAGTCGAGTTTTATGGGCTTCAGGTTAATCTATTTCAATATAATTAAATGAGAAAAAAAAACTGATTCGAATCTCGAGTAATTCGAAATCGGGCCGTTATTCAGGAACGGTTTAAGTTCGGACTCTGAGGTATACAAAGGAAATATTCATTCCACTAAGTTCATACAAAGCTATTTATATTGTTTACTTGTACACATTTAGTTAAAATCTCCCACAAAAAGAAAGTCCCACAGTTTTTAGACGAAACAATCGGAATTTCACAGCCCAATGTTTAACTGTTGTGAAATACTCGACTCCATTCTCCATAATTGAACTCTTTCCTCAAGTTGCCATGCATGGCGCCACGAGCTAATTTTAACAATAGCGATGGGGACTGGTTAGCGTAGTCGTTAGGGGATAAATACAACTTATTAGCATAACTTGGAGCCATCTTTTCTTACCGGCTAAACCCGGCCTTGTCACTCGCTACTGTGCTCGATGAGAGAAGCAAATTAGGCAGTTGATAGCCTGACCTGAACGTGGTGGGTGTGCCCCCCTGGCTTCACGTCATCGGCTGCGTTTGTTTCCGAGTCGTCGCCCCCCCCCGTCCCCCCGCCCTTTTGTATGCTGCAGAGAACTGTCGAAACTTGAGAACAGTGCTGCCAACTTGGATAATTTAAATCCATATCTAATTTTTTTTCAACCATTTAGATATAAACAAATGCCATTTATAGAGTAGTTATAGATCTTATTATTTTTTTTCCTTCTGTCAGATATAATGGTATTAATTTTTGCTATATTTTTGTGTGTGAAAACATCTAGATATTTTGTATCTATTTCTGGATAGGTATTTGTGAAAAAGAGTTGGCATGCCTGCATGAGAGAATGAGTTAATGATACATTATAAGGTATCGAGGCTCACATTACGAAAACAGATAAATAAATACAAATATTTTCTTGAATTTGTTTTTAAATATAAACAAAAAAAACAACAACATCATTTTGCCAGATGTAATAAAAAGGTCTACAATTAAATATGATGTTGAATAGGACATTTTTATGTTTGGCTTTTAACTACAGTGTTACGTAGGACTCCATTAAGTAATAATTCTTATTTAATTTAATGACATAACAGCCCCGGCAAGTACCTTTACCTTGAGGCTCATATAATTTCTAGATGGCTCCCGAAAAACGGCTCTGATGTCACGTGTATAACTTAGTAACTGTACAAATAATAACTTTTAGAACCATTAAAAAACAGCTGAAAAACATATTAGCATTATAAATTAAATAGTATTTATTTATGTGAAAGGAATACTATACATTTTGACATGCAGTTCATTAAGAGATAAACTCATACATTAGTATAACCATCTAATATAATAATAGCTGTCTGGGTTCTGTGTTGAATCGAAAGTAGAAAACAAGAATTCAAAATGGCTTCCTGCCTTCGTATTGATTTGATAAATGTTTTTTTTTTTTTTTAAATCTACAGCTTTGAATAGTTTGTGCCAAAAATGCCAAAATGTGAAATAACTTCATTTAAATATTCATTTGTTAGTTTGATTTTGTATTTCTACAACATATTGCATCTTTAAATTGTATAATATCATGAAAAAATCGGATCTGTCCGAAGCCAAAATTAACATAGCCTACTGATCAAACCTAAGGGAATATAATCCTATGCAAAAGTTTTGCAGGGTACAGCCAGTGATATAATAATGTTATATAAATTTCCCCGCCGTATTAAGGAATTGTTTGGCAAACACAACGTTCTGGCGCCTCGATTTCCTCCAACTGAAGTCATTTACCTATTTCAAGTTTTAAGGACTTGTAAAACTATCAAGCAACTTTTACAAAGGCCTTGACAATTTTCCTTGGTTCTCATCAATGAACAAACCCGGTACCCTCACACATATCAAAGGACACCTTACATTTAAATTTTTGAAAAAAAAAAAACAACAAACAAACAAAACAAAACAATAATACAATTTTTTAAAAACATAAATAAAAATTCTAACTTATAACAATTATTAACATTTAAAAATGTTGGCATTCATCCAAATATTTGTCGACATCTCGTTTCCCACATTATTTTAGCCAAATTTGTAGCTGGTGTTGACGGGAGGGGAAGGGGGGGTGTCACCAACTGGTTCTACCTACCACCCACGTTCCTGGGATGGCAGCTTTTAACACCCGGGCCAGAAGTTTGGTTCATTTTTCAAAACTGTAGACTTTGGCCCGACTGGGCAGGTGATCGGTATCTAGTAGTCACGTGACGACGTACAGAACAAAAGGACTGGGAGGGTGAGCTCATCTTAAAACGATGTCCAGGTTTATCTGTTTACCTCGATCAGAGTTGTTACGTAATATTGTCTGTGTACTTCAGATGTATACACAAATAATTATTGAAGTTGGTGTCATAAATAGATTCACTGAGGTTTGACCACAGATAAAAAAGGTGAAAAGCTTTTTTTTTTAATTAAAAGTCAGAACAAGATTACATTTATGTGCATTTGCTTGATTACATACGTACACAATTACATTTATGTGCATTTGCTTGATTACATTCATACACAATCACTTTTATGTGCACTTGCTTGATTACATTCGTACACAATTACATTTATGTGCACTTGCTTGATTACATTCGTACACAATCACATTTATGTGCACTTGCTTGATTACATTCGTACACAATTACATTTATGTGCATTTGCTTGATTACATACGTACACAATCACATTTATGTGCACTTGCTTGATTACATTCATACACAATTACATTTATGTGCACTTGCTTGATTACATTCGTACACAATCACATTTATGTGCACTTGCTTGATTAGATACGTACACAATTACATTTACTCACCTGCACGAATACATAAGTACATTACATAAATACTTACTCACAAAAGAGCCATTCTTAGATAGGCAAATTAAACGACTGTCCAGAGCCTCCGCCCATCCCTGTACCGAAAGATCTCACCCCCCCCCACCCCCGGCCAGTAATAAGTCGTATTAATCTTTAAAACAGGTTTTAGCTGCTACAACTTTGGTAAAATAATTTGTACTCGTTTGAGCAAATAAAATAATAAATGACACCAGTATAATGATAGGCTTCTACCAATACAATGAGGGACACAGTGAGGGTCACAGTGAGGGACAGAATGTGGGACACAGTGAGGGTCACAGTGAGGGACACAATGTGGGATACAATCAGGGACACAGTGTGGGACACAATGAGGGACACAATGTGGGACACAATGTGGGACAAAATGAGAGACACAGTGAGGGACACAGTGAGAGACACTATGAGGGACACAGTGAGGAACACTATGAGGGACACAGTGAGGGACACAATGAGGGACACTATGAGGGACACTATGAGGGACACTATGAGGGACACAGTGAGGGACACAATGAGGGACACAGTGAGGGACACAATGTGGGACACAATGAGGGACACAATGAGGGACACAATGAGGGACACAGTGAGAACACAGTGAGGGACACAATGTGGGATACAATCAGGGACACAGTGTGGGACACAATGAGGGACACAATGTGGGACACAATGTGGGACAAAATGAGAGACACAGTGAGGGACACAGTGAGAGACACTATGAGGGACACAGTGAGGGACACTATGAGGGACACAGTAAGGGACACTATGAGGGACACAGTGAGGGGCACTATGAGGGACACAATCAGGGACACAATGAGGGACACAATCAGGGACACAGTTAGGGACACAATACGGGACACAGTGAGTGGCACAGTGAGGGACACAGTGAGGGACACAATGAGGGACACAGTGTGGGACACAATGAGGGACACAATGAGGGACACAATGAGGGACACTATGAGGGACACTATGAGGGACACTATGAGGGACACAGTGAGGGACACAGTGAGGGACACAATGAGGGACAAAATGTGGGACACAATGAGGGACACAATGAGGGACACAGTGAGGGACACAATGTGGGACACAATGAGGGACACAGTGAGGGACACGATCATGGACACAATGAGGGACACAATGAGGGACACAATGAGGGACACTATGAGGGACACTATGAGGGAAACAGTGAGGGACACTATGAGGGACACAGTGAGGGACACAATGAGAGACACAATGTGGGACACAATGAGGGACACTATGAGGGACACAGTGAGGGACACAGTGAGGGACACTCTGAGGGACACAGTGAGGGACACGATGTGGGACAAATGAGAGACACAGTGAGGGACACAGTGAGAGACACTATGAGGGACACAGTGAGGGACACTATGAGGCACACAATGAGGGACACAATGAGGGACACTATGATGGACACAATCAGGGACACATTGAGGGGCACAATGTGGGACACCGTGAGGGACACTATGAGGGACACAGTGAGGGACACTATGAGGGACACAATATGGGACACAATGTGGGACACATTGAGGGACACTATGAGGGACACAATGTGGGACAATATGTGGGACACAGTGAGGGACACTATGAGGGACACAGTGAGGGACACTATAAGGGACACAGTGAGGGACACAATGAGGGACACAGTGAGGGACACAGTGAGGGACACAATGTGGGCTTCTACCAATACAATGAGGGACACAGTGAGGGTCACAGTGAGGGACAGAATGTGGGACACAGTGAGGGTCACAGTGAGGGACACAATGTGGGAGACAATCAGGGACACAGTGTGGGACACAATGAGGGACACAATGTGGGACACAATGTGGGACAAAATGAGAGACACAGTGAGGGACACAGTGAGAGACACTATGAGGGACACAGTGAGGGACACTATGAGGGACACAGAGAGGGACACAATGAGGGACACTATGAGGGACACTATGAGGGACACTATGAGGGACACAGTGAGGGACACAATGAGGGACACAGTGAGGGACACAATGTGGGACACAATGAGGGACACAATGAGGGACACAATGAGGGACACAGTGAGAACACAGTGAGAACACAGTGAGGGACACAATGTGGGATACAATCAGGGACACGATCATGGACACAATGAGGGACACAATGAGAGACACAGTGAGGGACACAGTGAGAGACACTATGAGGGACACAGTGAGGGACACTATGAGGGACACAGTAAGGGACACTATGAGGGACACAGTGAGGGGCACTATGAGGGACACAATCAGGGACACAATGAGGGACACAATCAGGGACACAGTTAGGGACACAATACGGGACACAGTGAGTGGCACAGTGAGGGACACAATGAGGGACACAATGAGGGACACAATGAGGGACACTATGAGGGACACTATGAGGGACACTATGAGGGACACAGTGAGGGACACAGTGAGGGACACAGTGAGGGACACAATGAGGGACAAAATGTGGGACACAATGAGGGACACTATGAGGGACACAGTGAGGGACACTATGAGTGACACAATGAGGGACATGATGTGGGACACAATGTGGGACAAAATGAGAGACACAGTGAGGTACACAGTGAGAGACAATATGAGGGACACAGTGAGGGACACAATGAGGGACACAATGTGGGACAAAATGAGAGACACAGTGAGGGACACAGTGAGGGACACAGTGAGTGACACCATGAGGGACACAATGTGGGACACAATGTGGGACAAAATGAGAGACACAGTGAGGGACACAGTGAGAGACACTATGAGGGACACAGTGAGGGACACTATGAGGGGCACAATGTGGGACACAATGAGGAACACAATGAGGGACACAATTTGGGACACAATCAGGGACACAATGAGGGACACAATCAGGGACACAATGAGGGACACAGTGAGGTACACAATGAGGGACACAGTTAGGGACACAATACGGGACACAGTGACGGGCACAGTGAGGGACACAGTGAGGGTTACAATGAGGGACACAGTGTGGGACACAATGAGGGACACAATGAGGGACACAATGAGGGACACTTTGAGGGACACAGTGAGGGACACAGTGAGGGACACAATGAGGGACAAAATGTGGGACACAATGAGGGACACAATGTGGGACACAATGAGGGACACAGTGAGGGACACAATGTGGGACACAATGAGGGATACAGTGAGGAACACAGTGAGAGACACTATGAGGGACACAGTGAGGGACACTATGAGGGACACAATAAGGGACACAATGAGGGACACAGTGAGGGACACTATGAGGGACACAGTGAGGGACAAAATGAGAGACACAGTGAGGGACACAGTGAGAGACACTATGAGGGACACAGTGAGGGACACTATGAGGGACACAGTGAGGGACACAATGAGGGACACTATAAGGGACACTATGATGGACACAATCAGGGACACATTGAGGGACACAATGAGGGACACAATGTGGGACACAGTGAGGGACACAGTGAGGGACACTATGAGGGACACAATATGTGACAATGTGGGACACATTGAGGGACACTATGAGGGACACAATGTGGGACAATATGTGGGACACAGTGAGGGACACTATGAGGGACACAGTGAGGGACACTATAAGGGACACAGTGAGGGACACAATGAGGGACACAGTGAGGGACACTATGAGGGACACTATGAGGGACACTATGAGGGAAACAGTGAGGGACACTCTGAGGGACACAGTGAGGGACACAGTGAGGGACACAATGAGGGACACTATGAGGGACACAGTGAGGGACACTATGAGGGACACAATGTGGGACAATATGTGGGACACAGTGAGGGACACTATGAGGGACACAGTGAGGGACACTATGAGGGACACAATATGGGACACAATGTGGAACACATTGAGGGACACTATGAGGGACACAATGTGGGACAATATGTGGGTAACAGTGAGGGACACTATGAGGGACACAGTGAGGGACACTATAAGGGACACAGTGAGGGACACAATGAGGGACACAGTGAGGGACACAGTGAGGGACACTATAAGGGACACAGTGAGGGACACAATGAGGGACACAGTGAGGGACACAGTGAGGGACACTATGAGGGACACTATGAGGGAAACAGTGAGGGACACTCTGAGGGACACAGTGAGGGACACAGTGAGGGACACAATGAGGGACACTATGAGGGACACAGTGAGGGACACTATGAGGGACACAATGTGGGACAATATGTGGGACACAGTGAGGGACAGTATGAGGGACACAGTGAGGGACACTATGAGGGACACAATGTGGGACAATATGTGGGACACAGTGAGGGACACTATGAGGGACACAGTGAGGGACACTATAAGGGACACAGTGAGGGACACAATGAGGGACACAGTGAGGGACACAGTGAGGGACACTATGAGGGACACTATGAGGGAAACAGTGAGGGACACTCTGAGGGACACAGTGAGGGACACAGTGAGGGACACAATGAGGGACACTATGAGGGACACAGTGAGGGACACAGTGAGGGACACAATGAGGGACACAATGTGGGACACAATGTGGGACAAAATGAAAGACACAGTGAGGGACACAGTGAGAGATACTATGAGGGACACAGTGAGGGACACTATGAGGGACACAATGTGTGACACAATGAGGGACACAATGAGGGACACTGTGAGGGACACAGTGAGGGACACTATGAGGGGCACGGTGAGAGACACTATGAGGGACACAATGAGAGACACTATGAGGGACACAGTGAGGACACAGTGAGGGACACAGTGAGGGACACAATGAGGGACACTATGAGGGACACAATCAGGGACACAATGAGGGACACAATGAGGGACACAATGTGGGACACAATGAGGGACACAATGTGGGACACAATGAGGGACACAATGTGGGACACAGTGAGGGACACTATGAGGGACACAGTGATGGACACTATGAGGGACACAATATGGGACACATTGTGGGACACATTGAGGGACACTATGAGGGACACAATGTGGGACAATATGTGGGACACAGTGAGGGTCACTATGAGGGACACAATGTGGGACACAATTTGGGACACAATCAGGGACACAATGAGGGACACAGTGAGGGACACAGTGAGGGACACAGTGAGGGATATATGAACTAGGTTTGTCTCTTGATATTTTTTTATCTAATTACCTGAATGCGACTATGCACCTCAAACATGGTCGCCCCTGGGTTATATATTGCATTCAGAAGGGAGCATCGCTATCCCGATATCCACTTTTGTCTTGGGCCCTTACAAAATGGTTATGTCGGAGCCTAGCTCCACCTCCCCCCCCCCACCCATTAGCTCAGACATACACAGACAAATACATTTTTATTTATTAAAGTTTAGTCCAGTGATAAATGATAACATTCTATAATGAATGGTCTCACAGCCATTAGGGATGAGCTCACATGTTTCCGGCCATTGCAGTGTCCAGCTGACTAGTATTGTCCATGGGTCATGGAGTCGGAGCTTGTCACGCGAGGTGACGAAATTTTCATTTGAATTTTAAAACAATTGAAATTTGATTGTCAAAACCGATACCAACTGAACATATTTTGTTTATTGTACTCTTATTTTGACACATTAATTAAAACCAACAGCAACAACCTCAATTGAAAATGAACATTTCAAAAATAAATTAAACTCTAAACTTAAAAAAATAATGAACGTTTGTAAAGTAAAAAAGATTTTTTTAAAAAAGGTCGTAAGGCCATACAAAGAATTGCCCGGGCAGACCCATACGTTAAGATGGCCCTGTACACAGTATAATTATTTCCCCATATATATGCAGTTAGAATTATAAAACAGCGAACAATAATTTTTCTTTTTCCCTCACACAATGTGGAGAAAAAAAATCATAGTTTAAATTCTTACTTGACTTGCGGTCCACAACATCATAAAAAATAGTCAGTTTTAAACAAGTTTAACTTATACCTTACTCAATTATTATAATCATCTACTCTGCTAAGTTTTAGTTTAGGTACAAACCTATACTGAATGGTATTTCAGTATCAGAAGGCACCAGAAATGATTACCCCCCTCCCATTGTGTTTGACATCCCGCTGGGACCAGTACATAGACGCAGCCTGTGTATGGAGACAGCCAGAACTGGGCACAACGTTGATTCCAGGTCTTCAGGTGCAAACAGAAACCATAAATCTTCGGAACTGGACAGGTTGCCGCTCTGTTTACCTTTATATCATGATAATAACGGAGTGGAGGTGACCTGGTGTTTGTGACACCAGTCTCTCTCTCTCTCTCTCTCTCTCTCTCTCTCTTGAAAGGAGTTTATGGTGTTGGAGGTTTTGAGAGGGAAGTTAAATTCCATAAATTTTTTTTGTATATGCACACATTTAGAAAAAAATAATTTGGTGGCGCTTCAGTATCGTAGACTATATTAATATTTCCCAAATAAATGTTTTGATTGGTCTTTATTCATTGAACTTACTGTTGATTGGTCTTTATTCATTGAACGTACTGTTGATTGGTCTTTATTCATTGTCCTAACTGTTGATTGGTCTTTATTCATTGACCTAACTGTTGATTGGTCTTTATTCATTGACCTAACTGTTGATTGGTCTTTATTCATTGACCTAACTGTTGATTGGTCTTTATTCATTGACCTAACTGTTGATTGGTCTTTATTCATTGACCTAACAGTTGACTGGTCTTTATTCATTGAACTTACTGTTGATTGGTTTGTCTTTATTCATTCATCATTTTGTCTCACAGTATATCTAATCATCGCTATCATTGGTGTAGCTAAATCTGAACAAACAAAAAATAAAAGGTGTATCCACAAATGATGTAGCCACAAGTGGTGTAGCCACAAGTGGTGTAGATTTCAGGGGTGCAATTATCACGGTACAGCTAAGCCGGTACAGCTGTCTAGGGATAACCTCAATTGTCATGGTTGTCATTGGAGTGACTATCAATAGTACATTCATTTTTACAACCATCAAAGATAGTCTTCATGGTTGCATATTGTGTGAATTATATATAGAATGGCCGATTTTATTTTTGTTTAAAATGTTTATTTTAGATATGGCTAAGAGGTCGCATGTGGTCGTTAATTTGTGTCTGTTATTTTTGGCCTCTATTATTTTATACATTTTATAACATGTTAGACATTGTACAGCTGAACGAGTCCAGAAAGTGAAGACAATAGAAATTTGAGATATTCAGTTCACTTCATCAAATAAAAAACTGATGAATTATTTAATATTTTGTCCTATTTGCACAACCCGACACAACTGATAGTTTACAGTAAGAGTTTATCTGTGTCAATAAAGTCACCAGCAGCCGCCACCATAGACATGAAGGTGCTGGGAAATATTTACGATTGGTGGAAAAGGTTGGAGGGCGGGAGAGGAAAGGGGGGGAGGAGGGGAGATTTAGTTCCATGTCTACCGTCGCCTGAGTTCCATCCATTATAAAAAAAAAAAACTTTTCAAATCGGTTCTTCAGTTTCACGAGTCCTAAAAGCTGGATCACTGTCTTCAGTTACTACCTGGAGTTAGTTCCCTTTGCAGAGAATTTGGAAGGGCGCGGAGGATGAGGGGTGTTGGTGGTGAGGGGGTGGCTCTCATTTGTCATGGTGTGTGTGTGTGTGGGGGTGAAGCCGGAGACCCAGAAAGACGTCGGGTATTTAATTAGTCATGTCTAGGGGACTTGTCGGCTTCGTGGTAATTTGTACCGGTAATTTGTACCGGTAATTTGTACCGGTAATTTGTGACACTGGAACGACCGAGGTTGACAGAGGACGTAATTCTATCTCTGGGACTAGGAGTTTATAAACAAAATGGCGAGGGTAGGTATGTGTATATGTGTCTGTGTGGATGTTTCAGTGTATGTGTCTGTGTGGATGTCTCAGTGTGTATGTCTGTGTGGATGTTTCAGTGTATGTGTCTGTGTGGATGTCTCAGTGTGTGTGTCTGTGTGGATGCTTCAGTGTATGTGTCTGTGTGGATGTCTCAGTGTGTGTGTCTGTGTGGATGTTTCAGTGTATGTGTCTGTGTGGATGTCTCAGTGTGTGTGTCTGTGTGGATGTTTCAGTGTATGTGTCTGTGTGGATGTTTCAGTGTGTGTGTCTGTAAGGATGTCTCAGTGTATGTGTATGTGTGGATGTCTCAGTGTGTGTGTCTGTGTGGATATTTCAGAGTATGTGTCTGTGTGGATGTTTTAGTGTGTGTGTCTGTAAGGATGTCTCAGTGTATGTGTATGTGTGGATGTTTCAGTGTATGAGTCATGGTGGATGTTTCAGTGTATGTGTATGTGTGGATGTTTCAGTGTATGTGTATGTGTGGATGTTTCAGTGTATGAGTCATGGTGGATGTTTCAGTGTATGTGTATGTGTTGATGTCGCAGTGTATGCGTGTGTGGATGTTGAAGTACATGTGGATTACGTTTATTGGTCTGTCTAGATGTGGATGTCGCAGTGTATGTGTCTGTATGGATGTTTCAGTGTACATGTCTGTGTGGATGTTGAAGTACAAGAGAATGTACGTTTATTGGACTGTCTAGATGTGAATGAGAGACAGAGCTTGAACATTTGGGTGTGATGAACGAGGTTGGTGAGTGTGTGTTTGTTTGAGTACTGATCTGATGTCGGTGATGGTGTGGGATAACTGAGTCGACTGTGAGGACCTTAACTAAGGGAAGCAGCTGTTGGCTGTTGAAGCAGCACGCTTAGGGTAACAGCAATCGGCTGTTGAAGCAACACGGGCTTACGTGTGTGAAGATCTTGTAACAATGAGATGAAATCTCGATCATATCAGCCACTATAATGCCATTCTTTCATTTCCACCAGAGACAATAGTGAAATGGCCATGGAGGCACCACGGGAAATATAATGTGGACTTTAACTATGACCTGAAATATCTATTGGTCCTCACCGGAAATCGAACCAGTGATCCTTAGATCGACAATCGAAAGCTTTATCATCCACCCCTTACTCCCCTTGCATTATCTTTAGCAGCAGCCATTGTCTGTTGAAGCAGTACTATCTTACAGAAGCAGACATCTCCATAAGAAGTACTGGTAAGACACACCTGTGACTGTCACAATGGCAACGAACATCAAAGAAATTCCCACTCACTAATGCTGTTACTGAGGTATACATTTTTATATTTTTATAACACAATGTACTTGGATGGTAAAACAAAAAAGAGTTTTAACATAGCCACGGGAAAAGTTTCGGAAATGATACCAGATACTTTTACTACACAGAGAGAACTGATATAACTTAGTGAAATAAACATGTCATAAACTCAATGGTCAAAGATTAGAAATACTACAGAGAAAACCCAGAGAAAACAAACACAGAGAAAACAAACACAGAGAAAACAAACACAGAGAAAACAAACCCAGAGAAAATACAGAGAAAACACAGAGAAAACCCAGAGAAAATTAAACAAACACAGATAAAACACAGATGAAACCCAAAAACCCAGAGAAAACACAGGGAGAACAAACAGAGAAAACAAACACAGAGAAAACAAACACAGAGAAAACACAATGACGTCAGAGTTTCAAATCATCATCGTATTCTAAACTATATTCATTTCTTTAGTTCGGTCGGTGCCCACTTCCCAGGTTTTTTCGACTTTTAAGGTCTTCTGATTTTGAAAAAGGTGGGGGGGGGGGCGCATTTTTAGGGTTCTCCCGGGGCGACAGTAAATCTATATACACCACTGCTAGTGTGTGTCGTGGAAGGGGGGAGTTTTGGGAGGAAATATTTTGCAATTAGGTAAAGATTCTAGTGGGAGGGTTACCGTTGGTAAGTTTTGTTGAAGACTTGACTACCTGGTTGGCGCCCAGTGAGACAGTCAGTGATAACCTCACGTCTGCAGCCAGACACACACCGACAATACTTCACCTCGGCCTGGAGTAAGAGAGCTGGTTGTTGCCTGCCTTTATCTGGGGTTTATCTTCCCTCGCTGCTAGATTGTAATGATCATAAAAAAAACTGTGCACTACGTCAACAATTGCTCACGCCATTTGCTCTCTATTCACGGACTCCCACGCGGCCAACCCCCCTACCCCCCCGCACACACACACACACCATTTCCTCGCACATCGCATATGTATGTAATATAATAAATATTGACGTTGAACCTAATCATATATAATAATACTCATTTCCAGTGTGCGTTAAATCGAAAGTAAAGAATTAATACAACAGTATTCCAGTTTAAAATACAATCATGAAAAAAATCGGATCTGCCCGAAACCAAAAATAACCTAGCCTACCGATCAAGCCTAAGGGGATATAACTCTATGCAAAGGTTTTGCAGGTTCAGCTAGTGCTATAATGAACACAATTATGTAGTGCTTTATTATTTTAAAAAAAAAAATATCCAGTGCATTTTTTAAAAAGAAAAGAAAACTTAGAATAATAGCAGATGATCCAAACATTATAAAACTCGGAATACGAACAACATATTTCAATAATTTCGACACAGAAAGCGAACGTGCATTGAATTCCAACTTCATTACTTCTGTATTCTTTTGTCTTTTTTTAATTCCACTTATAAAGTTATTCCACAGTTTGCCTTGAAATTTCGAGTAAATAAAATATATAGAAAAAAAATCTTGAAATTTCGAGTTTGCCAGCAATAGGTATCAGGGAACAAATCAATTAGTTCTATACTACTGTACTTACCTCGAAACAAGTTCAGGTGTGGAACTCTAATAATTTAATTTAACAATTATTACAAATAAATACATTCACATTTTATATAGCTAGACCAATGTACTGAGTGCCACAAATATGAGCAGAGTACTCTCATTGTTTTGACTTACAAGCTTGTGAAGATTTATTTATCTTCGTTATTTCGTTATTCATTTTTTTGTGTGTACTCTGGGGTGAGGGTGATTGTTGTAAATGAAATTATGTTTATCACATATCAGAAGATCATTCTTTTAATAAATGATTTGTTATGAGTGACCGGTGGGCGAGCGGTGTAGAGTGATTGACGTTTGACGAAGGAATTTTTTCCACGTCCAAATGAAAATTGGTTATGTCCCTCTCTCTCTCTCGCTCTCTCTCTCTCTCTCTCTCTCTCTCTCTGAACTCTCACAGTGATAACTGCTGAGTCGTAGTCTCTTAGAGCCCGTGAGATCAAACTCGCTGTGTCCCTCAACATCTGGGAACTGCCATAGAGCCCAATGGTCAGCAAGATACCCGACTCGTCCACCCTGTGGTCCGCCAACTCGGGGCACTCAAATAGCACATATTCAACAGTTTCCTCAACATCTCTGCAGTGTCAGCAAATGGGACCTCAAACTCCCAAAGCACGCACCTATAGGACAATGCCCAGTTCGAAACTGGGCAATTAGTGCCTGCTCGATTCTCCTGAGCCCCACCACGGGTCAGTTTTGGACGGCCGCTCCATCTGCTAAGTTCCCCAACCACACCCAATTTAAAATGGGAACATGACTTGAGTTGGGAAAGTCAAGGCGCAAGGTGGTTACAGAATCAGATCAATACTTCACCAGATCAATACTTCACTAGATCAATACTTCACTAGATCAATACTTCACTAGATCAATACTTCACCAGATCAATACTTCACTAGATCAATACTTCACCAGATCAATACTTCACTAGATCAATACTTCACTAGATCAATACTTCACTAGATCAATACTTCACTGGATCAATACTTCACTAGATCAGTACTTCAATATATCTACCCCGATGGCCCCCTTCAATAATAACATGGTATAAAATACGGGGGGAGAGCGCCAACAATTTGGGCGTGGTACATTGTGAGATATTCATGATGACCCTAGGACCACGTTTACCAAAATATGACGTTGGTATATATTTGTTACCACTCACACTTCATAGGTACCTATGAATGCTCGGTGTAATCATCTACATGACCTCATACAAGAAAAGAAAAAAATAAATTATTTCCCCACAAGTGCCTCAAGCAGTAAGCCACACACGATGAAAAAAAAATGACCAGAAACATAATTGTATGCATCAGTGGGTGTTAAGGTATGACCGGTGTTTAGAAGGTGTCTGAAATATTTCTGTTCAAGTATCAACAGGTGAGTACTGTCTCTACTATATGTCTCGCAATAAAGGGGTGGCGTGGGGGGGGGGCGATGATCAAAAATATTTAGAAACAGTTTATTGTAAAAAACAAAACAGCTGTTGTGCTGTTCTTTCAACACATCAGAACCGTTATTAGGTCGATGTGGATCTCGGAATTTCCCTTTTTGCGTCAGATTTAATTTGACTTTGTACCGGAAGGGTGCCTTTGGGCGGTGATGGCCGCCCCATCGGGGTGGTGTGGGCACCATGGGCGTGGAAGGGGCTCTATGTGATCCGCCCGACATAGTAGATCATCCATAATACAAAAAAAAAAAGCGCAACGCTGTTTGAAAACGTCCTCCACCGTTGGCTTAATAATATGTCGCCATGACAGACATTGGAAACTAAATTTGATCTACAACAACAGTTGACTGGAACAGAACACTTGTTGAAACACAACAACAGTTGACTGGAACAGAACACTTGTTGAAACACAACAACAGTTGACTGGAACAGAACACTTATTGAAACACAACAACAGTTGACTGGAACAGAACACTTGTTGAAACACAGCAGCAGTTGTCTTATACACAGCACTTCTGACATTTTGTTTAATGAAAAACTATAAACTCTGAAAATGGAACAACTTCGTCTATTTAAATAAATACCATTCTAAAAAACTGAATGATAGATTGCTAGTAATGAAGTGGTCTGCTTTTTCGAAAACTAAACTACATTCTTTTCAATGACCTGGAAAATGGAACATAAGGAGATGCTCGATAAACAATGATCCAGCTTTGTACCTCAATAACATTTTTAGTCTGAGTTCACAAATACACTGAATGTCAACGATCGGAAAAATCGATCAAATAGAAGATGCGCATTCTGTATAATTCTGTAAAACAGCCCATGTAGTTCTCTGGTCTCTCGTACAACTCCCAACAGTCCATATAGTTCTCTGGTCTCTCGTAAAACTCATCCCAACAGCCCATGTATTTCTCTGGTATCTCGTACAACTCCCAACAGTCCATATAGTTCTCTGGTCTCTCGTAAAACTCCTCCCAACAGTCCATGTAGTTCTCTGGTCTCTCGTAAAACTCCTCCCAACAGCCCAGGTAGTTCTCTGGTCTCTCGTAAAACTCCTCCCAACAGCCCATGTAGTTCTCTGGTCTCTCGTACAACTCCCAACAGCCCATGTAGTTCTCTGGTATCTCGTACAACTCCCAACAGTCCATATAGTTCTCTGGTCTCTCGTAAAACTCCTCCCAACAGTCCATGTAGTTCTCTGGTCTCTCGTAAAACTCCTCCCAACAGCCCAGGTAGTTCTCTGGTCTCTCGTAAAACTCCTCCCAACAGCCCATGTAGTTCTCTGGTCTCTCGTACAACTCCCAACAGCCCATGTAGTTCTCTGGTCTCTCGTACAACTCCCAACAGTCCATATAGTTCTCTGGTCTCTCGTAAAACTCCTCCCAACAGTCCATGTAGTTCTCTGGTCTCTCGTAAAACTCCTCCCAACAGCCCATGTAGTTCTCTGGTCTCTCGTAAAACTCCTCCCAACAGCCCATGTAGTTCTCTGGTCTCTCGTACAACTCCCAACAGCCCATGTAGTTCTCTGGTCTCTCGTACAACTCCCAACAGTCCATATAGTTCTCTGGTCTCTCGTAAAACTCCTCCCAACAGCCCATGTAGTTCTCTGGTCTCTCGTACAACTCCCAACAGTCCATATAGTTCTCTGGTCTCTCGTAAAACTCCTCCCAACAGCCCATGTAGTTCTCTGGTCTCTCGTACAACTCCCAACAGCCCATGTAGTTCTCTGGTCTCTCGTAAAACTCCTCCCAACAGCCCATGTAGTTCTCTGGTCTCTCGTACAACTCCTCCCAACAGCCCATGTAATTCTCTGGTCCGATATACTACTACTATCCACTATTTCCGATTCATGGTCATCTTCCTACTCTTTCACTTCAACGGATGTAAGGTATCTCTGGGCTTCATCTTATACATTACTTACATCTAAAAAAAAACAAACCAACTTATTATTTATTAAATAATACACTAAACAAATGACTACTACTGATTTCATTATTTACTATACATTATACACATGATTGACATGACAGTGGACATACACGTATTTCTCCTGGTAATGTAGGAGGAAATCGTCAGAACCATTTCAATGTCTGAGTTAAGAGATGAGATTCCACAAGGGTGACCGCAGTCATGCGATGGCATATAACTTGTTGCCGTTGCATGTCATAAGTCACAGCCGATCCACATGACACGTCCAGCCACAGGTGACATCTAATGCTGATTGTCGGAGAGTG
Organism: Bulinus truncatus; assembly: GCA_021962125.1. Classification (NCBI taxonomy): domain Eukaryota; kingdom Metazoa; phylum Mollusca; class Gastropoda; family Planorbidae; genus Bulinus; species Bulinus truncatus. The sequence continues at coordinate 325,911 of JAGDYQ010000101.1, forward strand.
AGAGGAGCCATGAGCCACAAGCCAGTAGTGACGTCCCTGTGTGTGTTCCCTCTCTTATCGTCTGCTTCTGATTTGTCCTCATTAATTCAAAGGTAGCCCAGACACTGGCGGTGCCAGTCCTCACCTGAAGATAAAGGTAATAATTCTGGAGAACTGCCTGGACGGTGGAGTTGAGCAGACGTGACGGGGGTATCGTGTTTCCTCTTTCCCTAATAGTTGACTGATAGGATAATACAAGTTGTCTATTACATTACTGATAGGATAGTAAAAGTTGTCGTTTACGTTGCTGATAGGTTAATACAAGTTGTCTTTTACATTACTGATAGAAAATTATACATTGTCTATTTGATCATTTTCTAATGTTTGACTGATAGGAGAATAAAAGTTGTTTCATTACTATAGGATACACTATGTTGTCATTTGAATTATTGATAATACAATACTGTTTGTCTTTTTCATGACTCTTGTGATACAGACACACGGCTAAGTGTAGAAATAAAACAATGGTGCTTAATTAATGACAACCAATACATTCATTAGTTAGTGGCCGAGTTGTGTAGAAACTCGAATGTCGACCTGAGAGTTCTGGGTTCTCTCTTTGGTGAAAACCAATAATATCTTTCCAGGTCCTGGTGATAGTTGGTTTTAAGTCCCACAAGTCCCACTCAGCTTTAAATGGGTATCTGACTTGGGTTGGGGAAGTACAGGCGTTTGTAACCACACAATTCCTATGTATGCCGAAGTTACAGAGCCAGATTAATTCTACACTACTTCTGACCCGATGGTCCTTTAGGCCTAATGAACTTTACTATTACATAAATTATGTACACGTTTACTAATTTTGTTTTGTTCAGATACATTTTATCGTACTTTTTAATCTTCTCCTTCCTTTCGCTCTACTGCCCATTCAGGACCCTGGCCTGCCAACTTTTCATTGTCATCAAATAATTAATCAAAATTCAAAACAATGATTTGAACCTTTTCCACAATTTTCTGCATTTACAGGATGTTCATGTATTAAGTATTATGCTGTATATACCTTGTATACTTACTATGTCACACGATACAGCATACCTTGTATACTTACTATGTCACATGATACATCATGCCTTGTATACTTACTATGTCACATGATACAACATACCTTGTATACTCACTATGTCACATGATACACCATGCCTTATATACTCACTATGTCACATGATACACCATACCTTGTATACTCTCTATGTCACATGGTACAGCAGAGTCACCAGCATGAAAACAAGCTACATCGTAGTCCAGACCTTGTAAGGACATTTTTTTTTATTGTGAATTTGGCCAAACTTCCAGCATGCCATGACAGTGGTGGTCAGTGAATGTATTCTCAACTTTCTTTTTTTTTTTCTATTTTAATTGCAAAGTCATCATGTAACTACAACTGTACCTGAGAGGTCTTTAGGATGAAATATTATCACTTGACTATATATATATATATATATATATATGTGTATATATGTTATATATATATATATATATATATATATATATATATATATATGTATAACACGACTAATTGCGACATTTAGTAGGGCTCATTCTTTTGTATACAACTTCCGGGTTGATGGACCATCATACGAGTAGGTCAAGACAGTGATGTCATTATGTCAATAAGATTCGATTCCTTAACATTGTGATACAGTTACAATACTCCACCCACCGCGCTTTGCAATTTTAGAACCATTGTTAGTGAAAGCTATCCAAAAAACCAATCGAATGTAATGTTTAAACTTGCGTTGTTTAAATATGTCTAGCAGACCAATTTGATGCAATGTTAGAACCACTGTTGTTGAATTCAATCCACCCTAATCTTAATGGGTTCATCTGATGACATTCAGTGAAGTGAAGTTTTATTTCTAATTAGAGATTAGATGGCGAAGCACAGAAGTCTGTCTGAAGATACTCTGTCTCATCTTCTGTCTGCCATTCTCAACCCTTGTCTTGCTGTCAGACGGCAATAACGATCATGACCTAGATAAACTTTGAACTTGGTTTTTTGTGTTATTTACGTTGGTCCATGCAGTTACGTGGTGAAGTAATTTATTCAATTCAACATCTAGTACAACAGATTCACTCAAAATCTAGTACAATAGAGATTCATTCAAATTCTAGTACGATAAACAGATTTACTCAACATCTACTACAAAAACAAACAGATTCATTCAACATTAGTCAATATCTTACAACAAACAGTTTCACCCAAAATCTAGTACAACAAACAAATACACTAAAAATATAGCACGGCAGAGATTTACTCAAAATCTAGTAGGCCTACGATAAACAGATTTACTCAACATCTACTACAAAAAACAAAACAGATTCACTCAAAATACAATACACAAAAAACAGATGTCATCAATATCTACTAAACAAACACATTTACTTAACTAACAGCCTAAAAATACAATTAAATTCACTGGACAAGCAACAGGTATATATTATCTACATACTTTTAAAAGAAAAACAAGCAATTAAGCCTGTTCCATTCTGGACACAGGACGTGTTAACGCATTTTCGTGTTATGTATCAGTACATTTGTTAGCTTTCAGTAAATATTTGTAAATTTTGGAAATGTTTATAAATTCAATTGTGTAATGCATATATCTGTAAAAAAAATTATAAAGACGTTTCTTTATATTTGAAAAAAAATTATTGTCTCTTAAATCTAACTACAAGTGGTTTGTGGTTACTGAAATAGGACTCATAATTGAAAACATTCGAAATTATAGTCATTTAATCGTCCGAAAACGCCGTCAATTGTTGCATAGCTCTGATACTTTCAATTAAACTCAGAACACAAGCTTACTATTTCATTTGATGAGTTTCTTAATAAATCTTGGTGAAACTACGTGCTGTAGTATTTCGCACCAAATGAATGGGTTATTGAACGTACAAGGTGTATATATAATATATAAGCCCCTTAGGAGCCCTGGAGCCCGGCCCTCAGAGGTCCTATCGCGAAATGAACTTTTGATGTACACATGGCAGGCCAAGACCTACAAAATGATATATACATCATGGGTCTAGGACTTATAGTTGCTGAAATATAGGCGCTCCTTTATTAATATAGCTTATATAGTAAAAAACGGTACTAAGCCCCCTTTTACGGCCCTCAGATCGCGAAATGAACTTTTGCTGCACACATGGCAGGCCAAGACCTACAAAATGATATATACATCATGGGTCTAGGACTTATGGTTGTTGAGATCTAGGGTGATGACAGACAGACAGACAGACAAAACGGGGACAATAGAGCATTTTTTTTCGAAAATGCTCTAAAAATCAAATATACAATGAGAAAAATACCAAACGACTAAATATAATTTACACTTTCATAACATATGTCAACGTACAACATACTTTTTGCACCCGGGCGACTGATAAGCATGGCGCGCCACTGCACATAGCACCCTATATAACCGGTACAACAAATAGATTTACGTAGTTACAAAGTCAGCCATTATCTTCGTTGATGTCTCCACATTCTGAATTGGCGTCACATTAGCTTGTTTATCTCCCCGTTTCTATAAATAAATCACTGTAAAGTGGCTGGGCAGGTTGTTTTTATTTGAAGTAAACATTTCGCTGACTTCATTATAGAGGGACTCAGGGGTGCCCCGAGATTTTAGAGGCCCTCGAAAGGGCGTATAAGTGCAAAAGCGCAGTGGGTGGAGATTGTAATGGTATCACAATGTCAAGGAATCGAATCGTATTGACATAATGACATCACTGCCTTGACCTGCTCGTATGATGTCTTAGGTGTCTTCCCAACCCCCGAAACATTTGTGGTAGGGCACCCAAAAGGTTAGCGACGTCACTGATACAAATATATAAAAAAAACAGTTGTCTACTCGAGATCTCTCGATCACATTCCACCATCCCAAACCAAAATGAAAGTAAACATGCACCCAGTCATATAATTTGTACATTATTTCAAACCAAAACGAAAATAAACATGGACCAAGTCATATAATTTGTACATTATTTCAAACCAAAACGAAAGTAAACATGGACCAAGTCATATAATTTTTACATTATTTCAAACCAAAACGAAAGTAAACATGGACCAAGTCATATAATTTGTACCTTATTTCGATTCCTTACTTTAAAATCAGTCAGATGCTAAAATTAAGATGAAATATTGCATCGCCAGTTAGGATAAGACCAAATTAAATCACCACAAAATATGTCTAACATAATTAGACCAACATATCGGAATGGTTTTTACCTCAATTAGATTAACATATCGCCATTGTGTTTACTTGCAATTAGATCAACATATCGCCATTGTGTTTACCTCAATTAGATCAACATATCGCCATTGTGCTTACTTGCAATTGGATCACCATATCGCCATGGTATTTACTTGCAATTAGCTCAACATATCGCCATGGTGTTTACCGCAATTATATCAACACACACCATCACTTGCAGTGATCACTAGTGACATAATAATTCTTATAATTCAGAGAATTTATTTTTTGGAGTTGATCGTGACCTGAAGAACAGTGATTATGAACAGATAAACGAATCATCAACCTGAAGTTAGTGTTGACATTAACCGGTCAATCACCAGAAGGCAATAAGGCTGTAGTTATTTACTTTTAGTCTACTTTGTTGCCATTAATCAGAATAAAAAAAAAATCTAAACACCATTTTCTCAGGGAAAAAAAATTAAAACTTTGATTAAACTTGTTCATTTCTGCATCAGCCACTGGATTTTAAAAATGAAAACGAAAGTTTTTATATTTTTTTATAATCGCCTTGTAAAACCACCTTTATAATTGCCGTGTAAAACCACCTTTATATCGCCTTGTAAAACCACCTTTATAATCGCCTTGTACAACCACCTTTATAATCGCCTTGTAAAACCACCGTTTATAATCGCCGTGTAAAACCACCTTTATAATCGCCTTGTAAAACCACCTTTATAATCGCCCTGTAAAACCACCTTTATAATCGCCGTGTAAAACCACCTTTATAATCGCCGTGTAAAACCACCTTTATAATCGCCGTGTAAAACCACCTTTATAATCACCTTGTAAAACCACCTTTATAATCGCCTTGTAAAACCACCTTTATAATCGCCGTGTAAAACCACCTTTATAATCGCCGTGTAAAACCACCTTTTTAAAATGGTTTACACGAAAAATGTCGGAAAAAAACTTTCAGTAACTCTCCCATGTAGGAAAATGAGAAATTGTTTTACGAACCAAACTGATTTCTTTTCTTAAATTGTTGTGCTTATAAATGTTTTTTTAAACTCTGAATTTTCCCTTCAATAATTTACATAGTACCATTAATAATATAAGATTAGAAGAACTCAACTTTATATATAATATGTAATGCACTAGTAGGCATTAGGCTCAAGAGCCACATCTCTGATGTTATATTTTCATTAAACGTTTTTTCCATGAAATGATATTTCGTCGCAAGCAGTAGTCAATGGTTAATGCTACATTACGAAACAAGTCAGTGTACTTACCGTCTTATCTAATTTCCTAGAACTGTGTCATTTTTCAAACTGTAATTTAACTGATTATTTTTAAGATAATTTTATTTATCAGAAGCGTCCTTTTTGAATCAGGTGTATTACGTTTCACGCCATTCCCTTGTCTTTATTTTATAGCAAGAAATTAATCTTTACTGGAAATCATTTCCCATCTCCGCCTTGATTCCCCCCCCCCCCTTGACGTTTTATCGTACTCTTACCTCCCCTTTGACTGTAATTTTCCCTCTTACTTCCCCTGTGTTATCGTCGCACCACGGGTCTATGCTAATGGTTTTCATCCTAAAAAAAATATATATATACACTCTCAGAAGCCGGCATGTTATTTCTGCTATAGAAATCTCTGTTGGGGTGAAGATCAGGAGTCGCACGGGAGGGTGGGGCGGGCACAAGTTCCGTGTAATTGAGCGGAATGGTCGTGTCATAGCATCAACGGCAGATCTCACGAGCGAGTCTCGAAGAGCAGACCGCTAGGTGAAATATCTACCGCGGTGATAGCATCAAGACATCGGACGCCATAGTTTTTTTTTTCGGTTGAGATTTGGCGGGGCATCGCTTACAGCCTCCTGTTCTCCCTTGTCCGCAGACATTTTCGTCCATACCTATATATTAAAATTCGTCACTGCTGTGTTTGGATGTGGCTTTGGGTCAAATGGTGTTGATATCTTGAATATAGTCAAGTCCTTATTATTTTTTTTTATCTGTTGATTGCTCCGGTGTGATTGAAGAGATAGTTGGCAATATTCCTTGACAACAGAGTTCTGATGGGTTTCATTGTTCATTCATAGAATGAAGTGGCGATGCCAGTGAGAAGAAATGAATGAGCTACAGATTCATGAAGAAATTTACCAACACTCCGGTGGACAATGACAGAAAAAATATAACTTAGACGAGATATTGCTGTTGTTGGCTGTCCACATGAAAAGTACAGTCAACGAGAATTAACGCAAAAGTCAAACAATTGCGACCTTCGAGGTCTAGATATATATTTAGATCATTGATGTTCACGCAATAATAAAATGATTGTTTAAAAAAGACAATTAGCCAAAGAGCTACAACTGCCGCATTAAACACAATTAGCTCAAGAGCCACATCTGCCGCATTAAACACAATTAGCTCAAGAGCCACAACTGCCGCATTAAACACAATTAGCTCAAGAGCCACATCTGCCGCATTAAACACAATTAGCTCAAGAGCCACAACTGCCGCATTAAACACAATTAGCTCAAGAGCCACATCTGCCGCATTAAACACAATTAGCTCAAGAGCCACAACTGCCGCATTAAACACAATTAGCTCAAGAGCCACAACTGCAGCACTAGAAGGCATTAGGCTCAAGAGCCACATCTCTGATATTATATTTTCATTAAACGTTTTTTCCATGAAATGATATTTGGTCGCAAGCAGTAGTAATGTTGATACAGATACAGGTATAATCCCAACACATCCACTATATTAGATAATTGTATAATTTTACAATCCATAGCTCCCTGCCAGTCAATGAGATGAATACATGCTGTGAATTGATGTGACTGTAAAAAAATAAAAATCGATTGTTTCGGAACCTCGATATGTATCGCTCAGAACAACAGCCTACTTTTTGAAATTTAAATTTTATTACCATTTTTTTTTTCAAACAATCAAGAACAATGGGCAATATCTGAGTGTGGACGATGCTTATCGCAAATTTAATACCACAACCGTTTTAGAATTTCATGGGGCAGATACGGCAGTAGGCGTTGACGTCTCCATTAGAGGGGAGGTAACACTATAGCCCGCTCTTGGATTGTGGGAAACGGGACGAAAACAAAGTGTCGAGAGTAACAGCCGCTGGCGCTGAGAGTTATGCCGACATAGTCGAGGGGGCGGCGGCTCAGACAACAATGAGTTATCGCCATTGTCTTTGAGCTCATCAGGAAATGACTAGCATCGTTCAAATAAATAGATTAAATAAATGAAAAGAAAAAAAATAATAACATTTTTAATGAAAAAAGAAAGAAAAAACAAAAACAAAAGAAATAATTATAAAACGGGGGGAGAGAGAGAGAGAGAGAGAGAGAGAGAGAGAGAGAGAGAGAGAGAGAGAGAGAGAAACTGTCAAGCATTTCGTGAATTGCAACGAAAGACAAAAACAAAAAGTTTACTGGCACAATACAGACTGACGCCTGACTATTAAGTAAACACAATGGACGCCCTTTGATGGAAACATGGGACAAAGCTGGTTATACGGTTTATTGTTTACATGGGACAGTGGAATAAGTAATAGATACAAAGCGCAAACAAAAAAAAAAGAATAGGTTTTAAATGGTACAGGCTGTAATAAACGTTGACATCGTACTGTGTAACAAGTACAACCCACCCCATTATTAAGACGATCTCTGTATAAGACACTATCTGTATAAGAGGCTCTCTATATTAGACATTCTCTTTATTAGACACTATCTTTATTAGACACTCTCTTTATTAGACACTCTCTTTATTGGACAATCTCTTTATTAGACGCTATCTGTATAAGGCGCTATCTGTGTAAGGCGCTATCTGTATAAGACGTTCCATGTATAAGGCGCTATCTGTGTAAGATGCTATCTGTATAAGACGTTCCATGTATAAGGCGCTATCTGTGTAAGGCGCTATCTGTATAAGACGTTCCATGTATAAGGCGCTATCTGTGTAAGACGCTATCTGTATAAGACACAATCCGTATAAGACACTATTTGTATAAGACACTATCTGTATAAGACACTATCTGTATAAGACACTATCTGTATAAGACACTATCTGTATAAAACGCTCTATTGGTGTAGTGACTTATTTTTTTAGGATCTAAAAGAGAAAAGAAAAAATGTGAAATGTATTAACTAGCTGTGTGGTTTGAAGTCCCAAAATTAAAGAAAAAAATCGTCAATTTCTAGGTTATGGATGAAGAAAGGAATCAATCCATGTTGACTGGTGTGGAATCAATCCATGTTGACTGGTGTGGAATCAATCCAGGTGATTGATGGAATCAATCCATGTTGACTGGTGTGGAATCAATCCAGGTGATTGATGGAATCAATGCATGTTGACTGGTGTGGAATCAATCCATGTTGACTGGTGTGGAATCAATCCATGTTGACTGATGGAATCAATCCATGTTGACTGATGGAATCAATCCATGTTGACTGGTGTGGAATCAATCCATGTTGACTGATGGAATCAATCCATGTTGACTGGTGTGGAATCAATCCATGTTGACTGGTGTGGAATCAATCCATGTTGACTGATGGAATCAATCCATGTTGACTGGTGTGGAATCAATCCATGTTGACTGGTGTGGAATCAATCCATGTTGACTGATGGAATCAATCCATGTTGACTGGTGTGGAATCAATCCAGGTGACTGGTGTGGAATCAATCCATGTTGACTGGTGTGGAATCAATCCATGTTGACGCAATGTTGACGAATGGAATCAATCCATGTTGGGTGATGGAATCAATTATGTTAACGAATGGAATCAATCCATGTTGACGTATGGAATCAATTTATCTTGACGTCTGGATGTTTATTAAACAACAAACATTTCAGTATACGGGTGAAGGCGAACCGCAACTAATAACACAAACAGCTGTGACATGCACCAGTGTGATGGTAGGGTCGGTGGGGGGGGGGGGGACGACAATAACATTCTAACTAACAATGGAGCTTTGTGTTGTTTGCGTGTCAAATTTCATTCATATATTGACGACACTGTGTTACCAACAAAGACGTTAAATAATGTACCGAGCACACATCAAACTACCAGATACACTTTATCCATACCATTTGTTTACCATAATTTCTATATGTGGCGGAATAAATCTGCAGTTAGGGTTCATGCTTTGGATCTTTTCCAGATACATTATTTACCAGCTGCGCATTTAATGTTATCACTTATTGTGAATAAATCAACAAATGTTTACTTTCTATACAACGAGTTAATTTGTTTTAATTAAGTGCAGTAAATGAGAGACAACCTTAACTTCATCGCCCACAAGCCAAAAGTAGTGGGGGAGGGGGGAGCGTATGGATTCCACAGCCATGGGGGGGGGGCGGCATCCATCGTACTACGTCAGGGGGGGCGGCATCCATCGTACTACGTCAGGGGGGGCGGCATCCACCGTACTACGTTACTTTTTGGTACATAAATGTGGGCGGCAGTCCATACTGGGCGCCACTGGGTCCCTCCATTGTGAGTTCATCCCCTGTATCCACGGTTCTCAGCCGATGGTATGCTTGCCCCAAGGGGTTGACGGGAAAGATTCTGCAGGGGTACCCAGCGAATATATTTTCGTTTAAAACATGAGTTGGAAGAATGTCGACAGTTTTTGCTGCGTCGTAATGCCGTCATTAAACCAAAACTCACGAGCAGCGCATTCAACAGTAACATTTCATTATGGAAATATATGACTTACATGTGAGGGGTACGCGCGGACATAGTTTCGAACCCTTATGGGGTACAGTCGTGAAAAAGGTTGAGAGCCACTGCCCTATAGAGTTTTTGGACGCCCGGTCGAGCCAGAATTTTCCAATACCCCTATCAGACATTTAGTGGGACGGATGGCCGAGTGGTGTAGATACTCGACTGTCGACCTGAGAGTCCTGGGTTCGATCCTCGGTGAGGCCCATGGAAATTTTTCCAGGTGAAATTTGGTACAAAGTCTTCCCACAAGTTCACCCAGCTTTAAATGGGTACCTGACTTAAGTTCAGGAAGTAAAGGCGGCTAGGCGTTGTGCTAACCACACAATCCCTTCATATGCTGAGGTTATAGAAACAGATGAATTCTACACTTCATCTGCCCCGATGGCCCGTTAGGGCTAAGGGAACTTTACTTTTTATCAGACATTTGTTTGGTGGGAGGTGGGTGGGGGGGGTTTGGCTTTGTTTCTGGACGGACATGTTGCCAACAAGAGTCTGCGTTCGCTTATAGCGATCTGTTATTCGATTGTGTTATATGAAACGCTAAATAAAACTTGAGGTTCATGACATTTCGTTGCAATAATGTTATCAATTCTTACTTAAGTAAATATTAAGATAACATTCAAAACATTTCTTCGCTGTCCAATGTTATTATTTTTCTATTTATTTCAGAGTTAGATGTTGTGAAGTGAAACAAAAACAAAGAAACACGTCCTCCAAAGAAATATCGTTTAATTAATTCATTTCTAGATTCCGATAAACGCTCCAGAACTAGACTTCAACATTTTCTTCTATGCTCAAATCTCAAGAGTTCCACATCCAACAGTTGATAATTGTTAAGGAAATCAACAAAATACAAGAAGGAACTGGGATGTGGAATGAACTAAAAAAAAAACAAGTCCTGGAGAAAATTTGATGTTTGATACAAACGGCTTTGAGAGTCTGGAAATTTGTCTGGCAGACGACAAACTGAAGCGCTGTGATAAGCAGAGCTGAGAGAGCTAACACACAAATAGGCAGATAACTGCTAGAGATAGGGTAGGCTAAAAATGTATATTTCACTCTGAGTGGTGTTACAATTTTCGTTCATGATAAATTTTTCACCCCTGTCAGAACGGTCAAAAAATAAACATTCCATTTTTTTTTAATCGTTAAGGGAAGGGAGGTAAAAGAATACTGAAAATATGGCGCCGAGTGGGGCGCCGAGTGAAGTCCGTGGAAGATGAAACAAAGTACTTGACTAATCTTTAAGTGTCCAATGTGGATATTTGATAGTCTAATAAAATTGTTTAAGTTTGTTTTTAAAAAATCTTTATTAACACTTCAAGACATATTCTTTATCAGTTATTTGTAATAACATAAATGTTTCATGGATTTCAACAGAATCTTTCCGTATTATTATTTGTATTTTTATATCGTTTTCGTTTGTTTGAGACTTTTGTAAGTCTCTTGCTCTAATTTGAAGCATTTCCAGAGAATATCGCCTCTGTGTAGTTAGCCTCATGCCTGGCAAGAGTTATGGGATCTAAACATCAGTATGGCGACATGTTTACCACAATTATTTAAGTGTCTATTAGTACATAGCTCCATTCATCCATCCATTGTTTCATCTGGAACGTCATGTGCAGCATACGTCAAACCAAGACGTTTGGCAGAATGGAACATTCTTCTATGTTCGTGAGCATCCTTCTAGTAGATGTCTTTCTTCGAACGCACACATCACATTTTTGCATCATTCTGCCTCACTTGGCAGAATATATTTGACATTAGAATAGTTTTTTCCCCGAAAAACTTGCCGACACCAAGACCCAAGATAAAAACTTGATGAGAAACAAAGGTTAATAACGAGTTTAATAAAATCTTTATTTGTATCGCCAATTTTTTAGTAAATATTTTTCAAATTGGTTTTTTAAAATAAATTCTTTGAAATCCATTTTTTTTAAAATAGTGCTTCACGTAGCTCTTTGAAATTATCTCCCACAGGTTGGGTTCAAGTTTAGCTGGTGGCACTCCTGTCACTGGTAACCACAGTCCCACCCGTTGACCATTATTTCCTATTGAGAAAAAAAAATCTACCTAAGATGTAGAGTCTTGAAGGAATATAGGGGCTATGCAAACATCATAGGGGCTACATACAAATCATACGGGCTATATATGATGTGTATGTAGCCCGTATGATGTGTATGTAGTCCGTTTGATGTGTATGTAGCCCGTATGATGTGTATGTAGTCCGTTTGATGTGTATGTAGCCCGTGTGATGTGTATGTAGCCCGTATGATGTGTATGTAGCCCGTTTGATGTGTATGTAGCCCGTATGATGTGTATGTAGCCCGTTTGATGTGTATGTAGCCCATATGATGTGTATGTAGCCCATATGATGTGTATGTAGCCCGTATGGTTCGACTCACCCTGAATCAGTTTTTTTTTTAAAAATATCTTTGGTGCATGTTTTAGTTTTCTTGACTATTTTTCTTCATTTATTCCTTCAGGTTCATATGACACAGTCAGTCGAGCATGGCGTTTTAACCAAACATGTCGGCTACAACTTGCTTTATTCTTCACTAACAAGAACACACACGTAAATTGTCAACTTTATAAATAAATTTGTATACAGGGGAAACATGACAATCACATAGACCAATTAATACGTCCTTTCTCACGTGATAATGTATTCCGACATTTGTCTTCAAAGACAGCCAGACGAAAGCTAAGTCGGCAAGACACCAAGAAAGTGGCGAGTCTTGTGTATCACATCGCAGTCCCTGGTCTTATGAAAAAATGTTATTTGTCTAAAAAAATAAATTTATAAAAACAGATCGTCTGAAAGCACGTGACCTAAATCTAACATGACACCGCAGTGACTCCCATCATCTGACTCCCCCGAACAATGAAACTCAATACCCTGACACACAGTCTCTCATCTAATTCCAAAAACGATACGTCCCTGATACATGCAATAAAATGACGGTGCATGCTCTCACAAGGGCTGATAATCTGTTCAGGAAGAAGGGGGAAAACAGTTGAGAGTTATGACCCTTGAGAG